>ML784210.1:197564-240651 GCA_009831015.1 Picea engelmannii | reverse complement strand
TATAAAATATAAGTGCAAAGGGAGTAAGTGAATATGCTTCCAATTTCATTTTATGACATCTAAATGTCTGGACTTTTTGACCAACAACAGTATCGAGTAGATTTGTTTTTATGCAAATAACAAACAATTGTATTTTCCTTAATGTATCATCAAAGCTATATTCAAACCATTCAAAAAACAGAAAGAAAAGAATGACAGAAGCATAATTAAAATAGATGGTGTAGTTGTTACAAGAAAAATATCACCTAACAGAATAATAAAAATTTGTTTGAAGGTAATAATTCATTTTAAATTTATTGGAAAATAGGTCACAGGTTTGGCAAATTTGGATACATTAATCACCTCTCTTCATCCTATGGAAGAAGGAAGATTCTAGAGCATCAGTCAGTGGATGAATTCAGGCCACAAAAGCGTGTTATCCAAAATTGACAAAGAAGCCCGAACAATGGGCAACATGGACTACTGAAGAACCCCATCTAGACCGGTGTGCTTTTTATATGGTGTCGTGTTCTGAAAGTAGAGTTAAGCTTCAGGTAATTGGTTTGAAGTTGTTATTGTCTAGAAAATTACATTTGATTGTCTACTGCCGGAAATAATGGTTATTCACCTTCTGTACACCAAGCAACCCATATTTTGGAATCACGCATATCGCACCTCTACAATGTGCGTGGTACAAGCATCACGAAACCACTCGGGACCCACGTCAGATTAGGTACCTCATAACTCACATAAACCAGAACGAGAAAGCTCTACATTTATCTATATTATAAGTACTAGTATTACAAAACTAACAATATACAGTATTCAGGTCCCAGGACTAAAGAATATTCTTTAGTCATGTTGGGGTAGTGTTGAAGAGGATGACTATATATTTGGAAAATATTCCCTTGGCTACATATTTTGGAAAGGTGTTGTGTCGTGGAATGACGTTTCATGATGAAATGGAGCTACTGGAGTCACCTATGTAACTACACCCAAAGGTCTTCCTAGGAAAGGACCAATAGGAGGACCCTCTGGACAGTGTATAAATTTCATGTACCATTGTAATGATCTACCCCGTAGAGTTGTTTGAAACCCACCAACTTATTTTGGTTGTTAATACATAATATCATATAGGCACAGTTCCATCACATACAGTTTAATGAACGGGGAAGAAATGCACTCGGCCCTAAGATTCGACATGAGCCACCAATTTTTTTTCAATTTCAATTTTTATCCTTGATTTATTGTGGGCTTTGAAAGCTGTAGTCGTGAAGGACCTGGATTATGAGTTTTTCGAATTTGGATTTTAATGTGTATTATGTACATTTGGTTGATGGTTTTTATGTTTTGTTATTTTACAACTTCAAAACGTCTTATAGAAAGGAGAATGCAAGAAACTAACCTGGGAATACTGAAACGGGATGATTCACATTTACCACCAAGATTTAGCCATTCTTCAACTGAGCAAATTGTGCTTAAAATTGAATTGAATATGAACTTGTTCGTAGTTTTTTTATATTTAATCTCTTCGTTTTACAACAATATAAAATAATAGAGGTTGATTATTGACCTGCAGACATGCATTAAGAATACATAAGAAAAGTAAGCGGCATGAAATTATGAACAATACATATCCAAACAAAAGCAATACAAATATTTGGAAGACAGAATTTGGAAAGGTGAAATGCATGAGCTGATTACCTACCAAAGTGTTGGCATTGAGTGCAGAGATTGTATGGACATGCATGAATAGAATACACCCAACCAATAATCCAATTTTGTAGCAGGTCGTCTGGTCGATTCTCCATAATCTGTGAGATGGAGGCTAAATCCTGTAATCCATTGAAGTCTATGGAAAGGTGAAATGCATGAGCTGATTACTGTAAATAATCCTCTAATCCAAATGTTGTAGCAGGTCGTCTGGTCGATTCTCCATAATCTGTGAGATATATTGAGTGAGTAATTGGTGTTGTAATACTGTTGGCGATGATGGAGGCTAAATAGCTGAGGGTGAGTATTGTGTACAATGGATAGATCCGACCATCTCTCCCAGGATCCAATGAACTGTGGGGATCGATCCCATGATCTGTAGTTTTCCTCAAATATATTTATGCTTATATGTTCCACCACTCTTCTCGGTTTGCGTTTTTCTGCTTTTCTGTTTGCATTTTTATCTGCTTTTCTGTTTGCGTTTTTATCTTCTTTTTTTCTTTTTCTAGTGTGCTTGTATTTATTTTTTGCTTTTCTGGTGTGATATTTTCACCACTCGTTTACTTTTGCATTTTGATTTTCTCTTTTTTCATTTTATTTAATATGTGGTTTATTTTATCAATTTCTTTTTTCATTTTTCTTTTGTGTATTTTATAGTTTTTGAAGTATGAAATTATGATAAAAAATTTTAGGTTTGGAAGTAATTATTGTTTAATAAATGTATGCATGTTGATTCATTTATGTATAGAAAAGTAAATGAAAGGTAAGCCATTATAAAATAAAATAATAAATATTAATAAATTTGACAGTGAGGTATAAAATAAATTCGGTTGTGTTTCAACTATGTAAATATTGTACATTCTATTTACATATTGATATCAAGGTGTCACATAAAGTATAATTAAAAGGTTTTATTTGCATTTTAAATCTACTTCATATAAGTAGTTTACATATTTAATATTTTCATAAAATAATCAAGAAAGAGGACAAATGTGAGTGAGCATGTTTTCAAGTTGTGTAGATTTTATGTGTTACTTATATGAAGTGTTGCATATATAGAGAGGGATGCCATTTTTTTTCATTTCAAGGATGCTTCCATGAGTCATAAACCATGTCCCATGAGTCAACCAACACTAAGTAAGATGAATGTGATAGGTACTTACTCAATGATGAAATGAGTAATTATAAGGTTTTATTTTCATTTTGATGCTACTTCATGTCGGTTATCTACATCTTTAATATTTTTGTGAAATAATCATCAAACAATTAAGAAAGAGGATAAACATGAGTGGGTATGCTTTCTAGTTGTGTAGATTTTATGTGTTACATATATGAAGTGTTGCACATATAGACAACAATGTCATTCTACCATTTCAATTATTTGTATGTTTGACACTGCCATGAGTCATGAACCATGGCCCATAAGCCAAGAAACTATAAATAAGAAGAATGTAATAGGTTCTCAATGATGAAACAAGTCTTGCAACGTTTTCCTTGAAAATGGTTGCCAAACCTCTGCGCGTATTGTGAAGCAAAGGTTTTGTGCATGGTGTATATAGCTATAGAAGAAGAAGTATCATCATAATCATTGGGCATAAAGTAGAATAGATTGCCACCATGTTCTACCTGCAAAAAAACTTGTCTTGAGAAGGAGATGTGTCAACCACTGTGTAGTCTCCCCCATTTAAATAAAACAAAACCACTAGGAAAAAAGAAAAACAGCTTGTCTCCATGTGTTGTATGCAAACTATTGAGATAAATATGTGCAAAGGATTGTGTATTCTCCCCCCATTTTCATAAAACAAAATATGGCCATTCACACCATAAAGCATAGAAAAAATACACAGGAAAAAAACAGGCACAAAGCACTGTAAAAGAGAAGAGTATATGGGGAAGCACAAGCAAAGGTAATGAACATTATAAAGTGGTCAAATATCTTTTTGGTTTTCTCTTTGTTAAATGACTACATTGGTTAAACAACTACAATGATTAGATGAATGGCTATTTGACTAACTACTTTTTTTATTGGTGTCGAAAAATATTCATCCCACTCGCCACCATGAAACTTATCAATTGTGCAACGTGGTTGATGAATTTATATATCATTTGATAGTCATATATTCCATCTCATTCTTTCACCATGTGTGTTGTTGTTTTTGTTTTGATCATTTATTTTATTTTGAAATCTAGAATGAATCAATATCACGATGTGGTCATTGAAATTGAAGAGGTTGTTTTGACCTATGAAAAAATGAGCTTTGGTTTCTTTTATTGAAAGATGACCTTTGTCCAATGATGAAAATGATTTTGAGTGTAATTTATTTATGTATTTAATTTACATCTTTGCATAATTGGTTCCTCAATGGATAGGTATAAGAAACTCCTAGACTACATCGAAGACTTCTTAAAGGATTGCTCCAATTTTTTCATTGGGCCTCCTTGAATGCAATGAACAGATGATTATCTAGGCCACTACTAAGTAGGAACCTTGGAAGGAAAAAATAAAATGCCAACTTATTTGTAGGGCGAATGAATGTGGAACTCTATTCCGTTAATAAAGAAGCATCCAAAAGATATAATAGATTTTATCTATGGATCCTAAATTCCCAATCCGATTAAGTACAAGATTTGTCAGGACATGGGACTGAACTTAATGCATCCAAAGGTGTGTATTCAATTGAATCATACCCATTGCATAGAATTGAGGCTAACAATGGTGATAGAAGGTTTTTTCAATAGGAAGACTTAGCTTTTGTAAACTTAGTTAATCACTTTGATAACTCGAGGGAAGGTAGCCACCATTGATACGTTATTCTACTTAGTGAACTATAAGGAAAGAAAAATTATGGGTCATACACATGTAACTTTAATAGCCCTATGGGAAAAGAACCTAGGGAAATGAGGAATTTATCATGTCCACCAAACTAGGCTCAAGACGCAGGAAGTGTGTCAAAAAAAATCTAAGGATCAACTTGGTTCTCGACAAAGACATTAGTATGAACCAAGTCATTGGGATGGTGAGAAAACCTATCATGGGACAATTTTAGGGTCATTTCATTTCATAATCTAATCTTAGGGAGTGGATTAAATAGGTATGGGAACATCAACATGGATAGATCCTTGAATACCAGATATTCATAAGTGGGTGGATGGAATTCATATTCCAAACAAACAAATATGTAGATGGGATAATAGGATTATATTAAAAGCAACATAATTCTCTCCTTTCACTACAAGGTGGATCCCATTCTTTGATCCTCGGATAGAAATATATTTTATTCATTCCATGTGGATAAATGTGGATCAACCTACTAGGTTTATCCTTGAATCCCTATCCATGGATGCATTCAAGGAGATAGGAAATTCAATCCACTCCTTTGTGGAAGTTGATGAGAACTTCAAGCACTCTAGCTAGTGTACAATTGCATGCATCCTTGTAGAGTTCAACCTTTAAAAAGGGTTAGTATATGAAATGTATTTAGACATTAAAGGGAAATAATATTTCCAAACCATTGATTATGTTGGATTCCCCTTCTACTATGTGTGGTGGAATTCCTATGGCCATGTAGCTAGTGATTGTAAGCTCAAATTCACGAGGGAAATGTGGAAAAGAAAGCATAAAGAACTAACCCCTCATCTCCTCAAGAGGATAATTCCTAGAGACTTTTAAACCGTGATCAAAATAGAGGCAAAAATTCAGTAGAAGCACAATCATCTCAAGATCAAGAAGCCATAGTCCCTAGTCAATCTTAAGATCTAGTACCAAAAGCAAAGGATTTGCACAAGGAAACCCCAATGGAACCATATACTTTTTCTGAACCACCACTAGTTCTTATGCATTTAATGAAAATGTGTTAGATTCTAGACATAGGATGTTGGAATGAATTGGAATTTCCCAATCAACCCTTATTTGGGAGGGAGTATAAAACCAGACCCTAGGATGGAAGGAAGAAATATTATAGACACAACCTTGAAAGCCCCAAAAGGGGGTTATGGGGATACCAATGACAATCAAACCCTTTTGGATAACAAGGAGAACAAAGGAGAGGAAAAAGAATTGAACTACTATATCGAAAGATAGGTTTCCTATATATTGCTCAGCGTAGACATTTCTTTGATCAAGTGACTATCTTTGATTCTATCAAAACAGGGAATTGAGGGAGGTTTAGGGAAGGATTGGCACAAGTATCTCATCCCTGATTCTACAGGTAGAACATATCATATCTCAATTTATCAAAACAAATATAAGAAAGGAATTTAATAGGGAAATCCAAATACTTTAGATAGGGCCCTTATAGCAAGCCAATCCCTTGACAAGGATTTCCCATGACAATTATGTCCTTCAACATGAGGGGCTTGGGAAACCCAACCAAAAAACATGCACTTAAAATGTTGTTGGACCTACACCAACCTAGAATAATACTTATTTAGGACACTTGGGGGCGGGGAGCGGATAAATATCCAAGGAGAAATAAACAAATTCATGAATAACTAGGAATTCCTATCGGTTGACTCTATGGGTATATCGGGGGGTTTATCAATTGGTTGGAACAAGGGGCATTTTAGGTTATCTCACTCAAAAAAATTAGACTCTAGTATTGGATCATAGATCTATTCTCTAGAGATGGGAGAATACTTATATATCATCAATATCTATAGAAGCTATGGGAATAGGGCATGATATTGGGAGAGGTTATTTTCTCATAAACAATTCAAGGAAAATGACATTATCGGGGGGGAGTATCTTAACTTCACAATCAACAGAGGTGAGATATGGGATATTTTTGCTAGAATAGACCCACTAGTTGATTTCTTCTTGAATAAAATGGAGGAAGTCAATCTAGTAAATGTGGAATCCTCTAAGATATTCCCCACTTGGAGGAACCAAAGGACTGAAAAGGAAAGGGTGGCTAAGAGGCTAGATAGATTTTGGAACTATCATTCCCTTATATCAAATCAAGTTAAAATAAGAACATGGATGGAAATAGGTGTTGAATCTGACCACCATCCAATACTCTTCCAACTAGAAAAAGAGATGAGCAAACCCTCAATCCCCCTTAAATCCATTTATAATTAGCTATTGGAGAATAATTTATCAATATATTCAAATATACATGGAAGCACTATGATTCCAGTGCAAGAGAATTAGCCAACATTCAATTTGCAAGTAAAGTTAAATAAGTAAAAAAGGTTGTGTCATCTTGGGCCTATGTGATCCATATTTTATGAGCAGAATGAAATGAATAAAGATTATTAAAAAATGATTAACACAAAATAACAAAGATACAATAAAACTAGTTTTCTATTCAATAAGGAAATAAGCTGAAATTGTAAAATGCAGTGGAAAACAAGTTTGTTGGAATGGTGGCGGCTTATCTCTAAGAAGAGATGTGACGGTTGCGCTCATTCGCAAGAATATGGTTACAATGAGGCTCGGAAGGCCTTTTACTCGTGAAAATAATATGACACATACCCAACACCGAAGTCATCCCAGTCATCCGTTGGAAGGGACGCGTGGCAAAAGATCTGCCATTTCGGAGGAAAGTCACTCCGGGAGAAAAGGGAATGTGTTGAACAAGCACTCCCAAAGGCCGGAGAGATGGATTTCATCCGAGTATTTTGTCATCTAAGGACAGGTGTCATCAGATCTTACATATCATAAGATAGCCACTTTGAAGGAAAGTGGGGTCGCATGAGTTAAGAACTCTCGAAGCTCGAACTGCCGAAGAAAATTGTGACCATCGATATGAGAGGGACACGCGCTAGAAGATTGCGGACTCCGGCAATGTGAACTCCGGGGAAAGGAATTGGAGCATTGACTAGAAGTCTTCTTAAGCTCCAAAGATAAGAAATCATCATAGCCTTCCATTTTCGGAACACATGGAGACTGGGGATTTATTCCGGGTGAAAGTTACTCCGGAGGAATTGAAGAATAAAGGCATGAGAACTCCCAAAGCTAGGGGTGTCAGAGTTCATAAAAACCTTCCATTGGAATAGGACATGTGGCATGAGATCTGTCACTTCAGAGGATTGGTACTCTGGAATAAATAACGCAAAGGAGCGTTGACTACAAGTCGCCCAAAGCAGGGCAAAGGACAAATATCGACCGTTGATCGGGGATAACACGTGGTGCTCGATTTGTAAATCCAGGTACAGAGTACTTCGGAGTAAAAAGGGTTTGGGAGTGTTTGAAATTACTGAACGTTGAAGTCACAAAGTAGATCATAATCGTCGATCATGAGGAACGTGTGGCGCTCGATTTGTAACTCCGGGTACGAAGTACTTTGGGTAGAAAAGACCTTGGAGCGTTCAAAAATCCTGAATGTTGAAGTCCCGAAGTGAATCAGGGCCGTCAAAAATATTTGAGGACATATGGCATTAGATTGTGAACTTTAGAGATTTTTTACTTTGGGGAATTCGCGCGGTGGTTGTCTTGGCACCTGTCGTCTTGGTGTCTGGTCATAGCCCATGGTCATATGCGAGTATAAATGGATGGAAGAACCCGAAGAACTTGGGAGAGGATATCTGCCATCTCTGAGCTCGGTTCAGAGCATGGAGACCGTGGTTGGAAAGCTCAGGAAGAGCATAATGTAATAGTGACCCTGAAATGGGGTTTTGATTATCCTAAGAAGAGATAAATTTTGACGCCCCCACCATGGGTGTGTGACATCAACTTCTCTCCTTAAGTCCTTGATTGTTTCTGTCACTAATTCCTCTACTTCACTAATAGCCACTACATGCATTTCTTCTTTCTCTGGTGAAGTCGGAATTTCCACTGGATCTTCTGCAAATGAAGGGACATGAAGAATTGGCTCGTGCTTAACCATACTCTAAGTGGTTCTTCATCCTAGACCTAGAATTTCCTTAGGTGTTCTCACAGAAACAGGAATTATGTATTTAAACAATCTCCTCCTCTTTGTTTTAAGCTCAGAACTGGGTACTAGACTTTGCTTGTTCTGTTCCTTCTTCACTTTTCCTCTAGAGGGCTTATGTGGGGAGACTGGCACTTGTTCGGTTTTTGCACTCCTTGTCTTTTTATAAAAGGGATTGGATGTAGGGGTTGGAACTTGTTCCTCTGGTGTACTCTTGGTCTTCCTCCTAGAGGGCTTGGATGTAGGGACTGGAACTTGTTCCTCTGGTGTACTCCTAGTCTTCCTACTATAGGATTGTGCTATAGTACTACCTTCATTGTCTTTGCATTTCTTCTTACATTTGACTCTTAATTCATGAGTCTTTTTTTCTCTCCATCTTTTTCTTTAGGCAGTTTAACAATCACTTATGGAGTATTCTCTGCAATTTTGCAAACCTATTCCTGAGGTATTTCAAGAAATCCTTCCTGAATGCTTTCTGTAATTTCCCCAACCTTCTCATGAGATACTTCAATAATTACCTTGGGGACAGTATTTGCAATTTTCCCAACATCATTCCCAGACCTTTGTTTCTTCCTCCTTTTCATACTGATTTGAGTTTTACATTTCATGAGCAAGTCTGGTTGAATGTTCTTGATATTGGATGATTGTGCCACCACGGGTGTAGGTTGTTCTTCTAAAATTGTTATATTTTATTTATTCAATTTACTTATAGATTGCGGTGAGCTAGGGCCAATTGGATCCATTGTTTTACTAAATTTATGTCTTTTCTTTCAATTACCTTCCTTCTTCCCATATGATCCTTTACTTTGTTCCCTTGTTACACTCCCTTCTACAGGCTTAGAAGTCTCGTGAGAAAAATTTTCTGTTAGGAATTTCTTCCAACTAATGTCCCGTTTTCTCAACTCATGGACAACTAAGATTTTCATCAGCCCATGGTGATAAAGACTGGTTTCGAGTTTCTTGGATGCAGACTTGACACCCCTCACCATATTGTTCAGACTCATCCACAGGAAATGAGGAAATTCTATATATGGGCCTCCCTCAAAATGCAATAAAATCCTTAAATGATAAAGAAAGGTTATTGCATACCTCCCTTCACAAGTTAAAAATTTATGCAAGCAGACAAGAATTGTTCAATATTCCTCTTTGATCCATCCTTTGCAGATACCTTTATCCCAATCTGGGTCCAGGTGCTCGGGTTTCAAGAATATTTGATAGATGCCTTTGTCCACTATGATGCCTTTGAAATATTTCTCCAATGGAAGTTAACTCGGTCACCTCGGCTATGGTAGCTTCAGTAATTGTTAATTTTAGGTTCCCCGACTAGACACTCTCCCCATAAAGACTTTGGACAAAAGCACTAGATATCCCATCATGATGTCCTCTAAATTTTTCCAAGAAGGGAACCCAACTATTCTTTTCAAATTTGTCTTTGCAAGCTTGATACTCCTTCATCTCTCTGTACATATGAAACACTGGTTCATGTCTGTCAACCCCCATGTCGGCTTAAAAAATGGGTTTTAAAACAAATATGAGCAACGGAACTTAGGTGGGGGTTTGGTATTGGACGTAACACTTATGAGAACATGGTGATGGAGGCAGAATAATGGGATAGTAGGAGCGTATTGAGTGGTGTATAATAGAAAAAAAAAATGGTTAATTAACACTCATATGGATGGCAGAGCCATCCAGAAGACCATATATAATTAAATGGAGAGGACAATAGTCAATTCTTTGAAATGATATCGAGGTAAGGAAGAAGTCATAAATCATGCCTCGAGATCGTGTTCATGGATAAGGTGATTATCATACCCACAAGTAGCGTCACATCCCTTTCTTACCGGTTTCCACAATGATTATGATGAATGTGGGTGATGTGGCCAAAAATCATCATTATGTGAATTTTGACGTCGTAAGTTTAAACAACATGAGTTCATAGGAAGTGGTGTAATCATAGTTTTTTCATCATACAGACATAAATTTTTTTGACAAGATATGTCAAACTGGATGATCACCTTATGAAGAGAGTCGTGTACATTAGCATTGATTTCGAAACTAGGGGAATCATGAAGAACTTCGGAAAATAATGATATGGAGGTTTAGTGATTCCAAAATAACAAGGGAATATGAGGGTAACCATATGTAAAATTCAAAACTCATGTGATTTTTAATAAAAAGGAATAAACATTGATTCCATACCTCTATATTACCTTGGAATGCATTCGAACCATTGATGTTATATCAAGAACAATGTTACCAAAATCCTCTTCGTCAATATCAGAGCACAAATTCAGTATCAGATCACCACAACACTATCATTTTAGTAATGGACCAGTATAGAAGATTTGTTTCAGTAATAGACCAATGCAAAGAGTTTTGTCTAGTACCGGATGAACACAGAGGTGAATATTGTTGCAGTACCATAACAACACAGAGACTTGTCCAGTACTGGATGAACACAGAGGTGAATATTGTTGCAGTACTAGAACAACATAGAGACTTGTCTAGTACCGGATGAACACAGAAGTGAATATTTACAATACCGAAACAACATAGAGATGTTATCTAGTACCGGAACAACACAGAGATTTTATCCAGTACGACCACATAATTTTATTCCAGTACCTAATGAAAATTGGATAAGGTACTTGGTGGTGTATTCTATAGACTGAAACTTTATAGGCTACATTTTGTAGTGATTAATGGCATATGTTGATGCTTATGGAGGATAACATGTGAATTTATTTTGTTGTAGGACCATATAGGTAAAACAACAAACAACACACTGGTACAGAAACTCTGAAATTGCAGCGGGAGGAAAAAATGAGGCAAAAGAATTCAATGACTGGGCTCCAAGCTCTGTAACAAGAAGGCAACTATAGTTGGGCACCCTCCTTTAGAGGTGCAATACCTCCTCTTTTTGGAACCAAACAAACCATTGTTTTCATTTCCACTCCCATTTTATTGAAAACAAGATCCTAACTACTACTGCCCTGTGGATTTTTCTCGAGCCTAGGTTAGTTAGTTCTCACCGGTGTTTTCAATTTTTAGGATACTGAAAAACTTAAATAAAACTCCTTATATTGTCATGTGGATTTTTCTCAAGTCCAAATCAGTTAGTGCTCGCCAGTGTTTTCAATTTTTAGGAGTCTAGAAAACTTAAAGAAAACTCCTTATATTGTCCTGTGGATTTTTCTCGAGCCCGGGTCAGTTAGTGCTCGTAGGTGTTTTCAATTTTTAGGAGTCTGAAAAAGTTAAAGAAAACTCATTTTGTCTCCTTTCCCATGAGTAATCTACCAGGGTTGGGTAAAGGAATAAAATCACCTCTGGAAAATGTCCTCTTTATTGTGTATCTACATGAGAACATAATCAACTTATACCTTTGTTAGAAACACCACAAAAGAATCATTACCTAACACACACCTATATATACATGTATGTAGAAAATTAAATCAAAACACATAACGAAAACTTACAGTGGCGGTTTAGTAGGAGAAGAACCCCTCTTTCTTACCAATTGCATTTCAGAATTCTGAAGAACTTGTTTGGTAAAATCCTTTTTAGACAGAGGCTTATGATACACTTTCAATTGATTCCCATTCACAACAAAGGAGTTCTAATCTTCATCAATAGTATTTATCTTTATTGAACCATTGTCATAAACTGTGTCTACTTCATAAGGTCCCAACCATCGAGTGGACAACTTACCTTTAAAACTCTTGAACCTACTGTCATATAGAAGGGCCCAATCACTAGACTGAAAATAATTCATCTTGATATACGTGTCATCCCATTTCGTCATTTGTTCTTGAATAAGTGTAGTCCTCTACGGAGCATCTTGTCTAATTTCATTAAGTTCATTTAGCTGCAGTATCCTCTATTTTTGGGCTTCATCCAAATCCACTCCCAATTGCATAGCAGTCCTAAAATTTTTTACATGAAATTCTATGGGAAGCAACACCTGCTTCCCATACACTAACTCATAATGTGTATGGCCTATGGTGTTTCTCCAAGTTGTTTTGTAGGCCCATAAGGCTTCAGGAAACTGATCCACCCAATATTTATGGTGTAACTAAATTTTCTTTGTAAGTATAGCCTCTATCACTTTGTTGGTTGATTCTACTTGTCTGTTTTCTTGGGGGTGATAAGGTGAGTATTTCCTATGTTTAATTTGATATTTTTCATTAATAGCTTTGACCAGATTGGAGTTAAATTGGGTTCTTGGTCTGTCACTATTTCTCAAGGCACACCAAAACGAGTAAAGATGTCTTCGAATAGAAAATCAATAACCAATTTTTCATTTGCAGAGTACGAAGCTTTAGCCTCTACCCATTTTGTCACATAATCTGTGCAAACCAGTATATACCTTCTTTCTAGACATGGGGTTAATAGGGCCTACAAAGTCCAAAGCCCATTTCCCAAATGGTTCAATTACTACCTAAGCTTGGAGAGGCATTTCATCACTTGCAGTTGGTTTTCCCATCCTTTGACAGTCATCACAATTGGCCACATATTTCTTTGCATCCCTGAAAATGGTTGGCCAATAGTAGCATGTCTACATTATTTTGTATGATGTCCTCTTATCGGAAAAATGGCCTCCACATGGGCCATCATGGTAGGATTTGAAGATATCATACATCTCATACTCTCGTACACATATTCTAATCACCAAATCAGGTCTTGTATGGTATAGATAGTCATCATGCCACATATAATTTGCGCTCAGCTGAGTAATCCTTTGTTTTTCTCGGAGGGACAAATTTTGAGGTAATTTCTCTGTTAGAAGATAATTTTCCACATCTACATACCAAGGAATGTAAGTAGAAATAGCAAAAAAAATTTCATGTGGAAATTTTTCATCCAGTAGGGAATTATCACCTATATGAATGAGTCTAGATAGGAAATCAGTAACAAGGTTATCTTTTCCAAGTCTGTCAATGATATTTATTGAATTTTTGCAATAGTAGAATCCATCTAGTAACTCTATCATTTGTCACAGGATTATTCATTAAAAATCTAATATCTTAATGGTCTGTGTGTACAAAAACCTCATACCCTGTTATGTAGTGTATGTATTTATTAATAGCATGAACCATTGATAAGAATTCATTTTCAGTGACAGTGTAATTCACTTCAATAGGAGAAATATTTTTGCTAACAAAGTAGATAGCATAGGGAAGTTGGTTTTCTCTTTGTCTTAGAACGGATCCCAAAGGGGTATCTGAGGCATCGGTGCAGATATGAAAGGGAAGATACCAATTCGGTCCTCTTAACATAGGGGCACTGGAAATATTTTTCTTTAAAACTTCAAAAGAAATCTGACATTGCTCATCCCAATGGAATTTAGCCTCCTTTGCTAATAATTTGAATAGTGGGGCAGCCAAATTTGTGAAATTTTGAATAAATATCCTATAATATCTAGCATGCCCCAAGAAGCTTCTAACTTCTTTTTGTGAGCTAGGGATTCTGATTTAAGAAATAATGTCAATTTTAGAAGGATCTACCCATATGCCAGTATCGAAAATATGATGACCCAAGACAATCCCCTCGGTGAGCATCATTCTAGATTTTTCATGGTTGAGGGAGAGATTAGTCTCTTTAAACTTGATTAATACCTTCTCCAAATTGTCCAATGCTTGTTGAAACACATCCCCATATACTATGAATTCATCCATATAGACTTCTACACAGTCATGGGTTAAATCAGAAAAAATGGCTAGGATAGCCCTCTGAAAGGTGGCAGGGGCATTACACAATCCAAAAGGAAGAACCCTATAAGAATAAGCACCCCATGGGAAAGTGAATTTGGTTTTCTCCTAATCTTTAGGGGCAATTTGGATCTGATTATACTCACTAAACCCATCTAGGAAAGAAACGTACCTCTTCCCAGACAAGGTGTCCAAGACCTGGTCTATGAAAGGTAAGGGAAAATAATCTCTATAGGTAGCCTTGTTTATCTCCCTAAAGTCCACACAGATTCTCCACTTGACATTTTTCTTGGGTACAATGACTAATGGAGACACCCATTTTCTATCTGAAATAGGGTAAATGAAATTAACATACAGGAGTTTTTGGAGCTCCTCTTTCACTATGTCTTTAAAGGTTGGGTTCATTCTTCTTTGGGCTGCCTAACAGGTCTGATTTGGTCATTGGTGTAAATATGGTGTATACAGGTATCAGGGTGAATTCCTTTCATATCAGATTAATCCCATGCAAAATTATCGGACTGTCCTTGGATCGTTTGGATCATTTTTTTTGTTGATCTGATTCTAGGCCAGAATTTATACACAAGGATTTCCCAGGACTGATTTCAATAGTCCTAACATTTGACTTCTCTTCCTCACTTATTGTTGGTATAGTAAATCATGTATAAATGGAGGGATTCCAAAATTCCTGGAACTCAGGGATGAAAATATGTGTGAATTATAGGAAAGATTGAGGATACTCGATGCATTCTGCATTGGTTAAAAATAGGTTTAAAATATGTTCTTCAGTTTTTTCTTGAACTCTCTTTGATTGCTCAAGTGTTAATAGAAGTTGAGAACAGTTCTCCTCCCCATAGGAATTCTCGAGCCATTATGGAACTTCAGTGGTTGGTTGGGCAGGAGGAAAGAGAACAAGTTTCTGACTGTGGGTTCTATTAGAAATTGTCATCTCCCCAGACCGACAACTAATAAATGCATCAGCATTGGCCAAACAAGGCCGACCAAGCCCAATGGGATGCCTAGGTTTCAAGGTTTTTTAAAGAATTGCCAAGAATTCCACAGGATACTCCTAGGAGGCTTAGGTAATGGTTACATCATCTAGGCTTCCTGTTGGGTTGATGATTGATTTGTCTGTCAATTACAACAAGGTTTGTGTTGGCCTTAAATGATTTAGTTGTAGCGTACACATAGTGTCAACGGTCATAACATTTATTTTTCCTCCTAGATCAATAAGGGTGCTTGAAAAATAAATACCATTAAGTTCTACAGTCACCATTGGATTTCCTAGATCATAATTTGAATGGAATTTCTGATATAAATTATGATAGTTGTCCAACCACTTTTATGACAGGAGGTTCCTTCCTCTTTCTTCCACGATTTTTGATGCAAAGCTCCCTTATAATTTTAGCATAGATGGGAATATCTTTAATGGCTTGAAGTAGGGGAATCTTTACACATACATTCCTTAGTTCATCTTCTAAGTCATGTCCTAGAGGTACCTCGGGTTTCTTCACAAGTAGACTTTCTAGATAGGGAGGAGGATTAGCTTCCTGAGGTATTTCTTATGGTTGAGGAGTGTGAGGGGGAATTTCCTCTTGTACAGGGATGTCTTCTTCTTCATTAGGTTGGTCATCTGTAGGTTCTTTCTCTCTAATAACCACTGTAGAATTTGGTTTATTCAATACTTTCCCAGATATTAATTGAATTTCATTTAGTGAAGTGGGAGTTATTAAATAATTTGGGAAGGTATGCGCTTCAAGGTTCTGTACAGGTTGAGTAGGTCTATTCTTCGGATTAGAAATGGGTTGTGTGAGAATAGAGGTAGACCGAGGGGGGTTTGGATTAGGTGCATCTTTCATTTTTTTCTGCTCATTTGGGTTCAAAGGAAAGGTGAGTTGTGGTTGCAGTTGGGAAGGTGGAAGTAAAGAAAGTGGATTAAATCCTGGTAACAACGGAGAGATATTTGAAGGATATCGTTGGTAAGTAGGAAGAATTTGTGTTTGAAAAGACACATTCCCATATGTAGGGCTTCTCCATCCTTGTTTCCAAGTTTGGACTTGTGGTTGTTGATGTGTCCATTGAGGATAAGGAATTGGAGGAATCCAATGCTGTTGTGGGTATTGTGTGGTAAGGTCCTAAAACATGTTAGGATTTTGTTGTCTCCATGCTCTCTTAGGGGGATATGATGTTTCCTGAGGTTCTCCCCCTCCCTTGAAAATGGATTTTAGTCCATTTAAATAAGGACACTCATTGGTAGGGTGATATTCTGTAAAAATCCCAGAGATTTTGAGAACATTAATAGGACATTCTTTTTCAGGGTGCTTCTTCCTGCACCGTGGACAGAAAATTGCTAAAGTAGCATTCTCTTCTTGTTGTTTCTTTTTTATTTTCATGGTGTCTAAATGGATATTGATTTTATTTAGGATGTTTGTTTTGAATTTTTCAAGTATATTCCCTAATTATATCATTGTAACACCTCTTGGAGAAGGTTTGTTAGGTATTCCTATAGGTTCCCTTACACTTTTTCTTGTTTTGGCTTGGCTGCGAGAGTACCTTTTACAATACTCTGCAATGTTTGCAAACGGATTCTGATATGCAGCTCCAGAACTCATGAGATTTAGCACCTTGATACAGTCATCCCTTATACCCTTTAGGAATATGGTCCTAACTTTGGTTGTGTCTAAGGAAAATTGTTTCGTCTTTTGATAGTTATATAGGAACCTTTCTAGGTAATCTTCCAAACTTTCCTCCTCAAACTGTTGCATTTTAAATATGTCATTCCTAGCATCCCTAGGTCTGCAGTAGTCCTGATATTTATCAAGGAAGGTCTCCTTCATGCCATCCCAAGATAATATAGTGTGTTCTCCTAGGCTCATAAACCACCTTAATGTTGAGTCTTTAAGTGTGGTTGGAAAGAGTTTTAGTTTTTGTGCATTATCAGTGTAATTATAACTCCTACATAGTATATCAAATTCAAACAAAAATGAATTAGAATATTCTATTGACATACCATGGAAGTGAGGTAGTAATGACAACGCGATATTCTTCATAGACACATCTATGGTAATGTCTAATATTGGGAATCCAAATGCCTCTGTTTCGTTGTTTGTGTTTCCCTCTTCATTCGTCATATCTCCAAGTAGAACATTGTAGGGTGCTAGTGATGTCTCCCCATTAAGTGATGGTTCAACCACTGTGTTGATTGGTATATCCAATTGTTCCAATACCTTTTTTGTTTTCCCAATGATAGATTCAGCCTCTTCTACCACTACCTTTGTCTCTTTTCCAACTCTTCATTTTGATTGGGTCACCAGTGTTTCCCTTCTTGTTTGTTGTATTATATTTTCAATCTGAACAGTAGTTTCAGATTTGGTACCTTTAGCTGTAGTTTCAATTACC
Organism: Picea engelmannii; assembly: GCA_009831015.1. Classification (NCBI taxonomy): domain Eukaryota; kingdom Viridiplantae; phylum Streptophyta; class Pinopsida; order Pinales; family Pinaceae; genus Picea; species Picea engelmannii. Next base: position 222,983 of record ML784210.1, on the reverse strand, counting down.
GCCTTTGAACTTTCCCCTATGAGGATTTCTCCTACACAAACACTAGTTGAGTTAGTATGGGGGGTTTTTCTTGAATTTTCTGCAATATTAGATGTAACAAATCTACCTTTGCTATATCTACGTTTATGCATAAAAAGAAATATCTAAATACTAATTCACACAAATTTCAATTACTAAAGGTAAGAGAACATGAATTTGGAGCAACCCCACTAAAGTGGATGCATGGGCTCTTCCCTCATGTCTTATTGTCTTCTCCCCACCCTCAAGTTTCCCTTAAAACCACTCCAAAACCATAAAAACAATCTAATCCAAATAACTACCTATTATCGTTTACAACTCCCCGACAACGACACCAAAATGTTGGTGCAATTATATGTTCAATAAATTGCAATCATTTTATATGTCAATCCGGTTTCGTAATCAATAGATTTGATGTACTGTATGTACCGATAATAGATAATTGTCTATGTCTATTGAGTATAGTCTATGTAAGAAACTACTTATGAAACTAAACACTATAGTTCACACCTTTCAAATAACACTCCACACATACAATTCAAAATCCAGAAAGAAAAATTGATCAACAAATGTATGACTCGGAATTCTTGTTCAGGGGATAGATATGCTCATTGTTGGCTCATGAAAGATAGATATGGGATATGATTCTATCTCGTGGAACAACCACACGATCACTCATTAAAATTCTGGAAACTTAACTCGGCTAAAAGAACTACCAGGCAGGGTATAAACACTCCATTATAAGCGCATGTATGTGAAAGATGGAGGTCTTAATTGTACCTATATATGCAAAGTGAAACCTAATTAATTATAGGAAAGAAATTTGAGTATGGTAGGATGCTCCATTATAGGTTCATGTATAGTGAAAGATAGAGATCCAAACCGTTGTTAGATATCCAAAATGAAAACAACACTATAGCATTTGTCTAGACAAAATGTTAAAGCACTTTAAAGTGAATAATTGTCCTCGCCTACTCACCAATGATATCAAACCATTACTCAAAAATCTCATATACACAACTCTTTCTTACACAAAATTACCATACATCCAGAAGACCTACTACCAAATGCATCACTGAAAAAGGAATTAAGTGTTGTAATCAAAATATGAAAGTACTATGTTCACACACACACACAAAAGAAATCATAATCATATTCACGATTAATTACAAAGAGACTTACCTTAGTTGGGTCGATGGGCCCTTTCCATACCAACAAGGTATCTCTTAAGAGAACTTACAGCATGGAAGGTGTAAACATAAACATATAATCTATAAATATAAGTTATATCATTGCTTCATAAAAAATGGAGATACAATTCACAGTCATTTCAGGACAAAACTTACAGCATAATCGTGCTTTTCTTTATTTCTCTCTATATCCTATCATCTAAGAGGCTCTCTCTTTTAAAGAGAAGTGGTCGTTACAACCCAAGTCTAAATATAACATCAAATGTTTGTATAATATTTACAATTGGATGATATAACAATTCTTAAGGAAATGATTTCATCATCATGACACGAAGTGCATGAGTGATCAAATGTATCGTGTCCTCCAATGAACAGAGAATGTTTGAACCAACAAAATGGCTTGAACCCATCGAGAAAAATCTTGTTCCAACATCCAAGCTTGGAAATTTGGAACAGGTACTAGGTGCACAAAGCTACATAATCTTGGTACCAGATGGGCATAAACACATGCATACATGCCAGTACCAGATGAGCATAACAATCGGTATTGGATGCACACATGCATACAAGTTGGTACTAGACGAGCGTAATAAATGAGTACCAGACGACCTCAGCAAAAAGTACCGGATGACCTCAACAACGAGTGTCAGATGATGCCAGCAACGAATACTAGATGATCCTAGCAATGAGTACCGGACGATCCCAACAACGAGTACCAGATGATCTCAACAACAGGAACTGTTAGCATGAATTCTACTTGAACAATCCAAAGTAATTATAAAGTTCTTTGAACATCAAATATTCAGTCATAATTATTAATAAATCACTAGAAATTATGATTAAACGTCAGTTACCTCATGGGTTCACAAGAATTGCTTAAAGGGCATGTCTGATGAGGAAACTAGGAAGAAAGTGCATCGGTATTAGGAAAAATTGGTTAGGATATAGGCAAGATAAGGAAATTGGAGGTGACAAAAAGGAGGCTCAACAAACCTGCTATGAGAAATGATAAGGAGAATATTGCTCTAATACCACCGATTTGGATTATACTGAGAATGAAACGAGACAAAAATAAAAATCTAGCAAAGAACACAAAAATAAAATGAAACCTAACTTCTATTAATGAATAAGATAGAAAAACATTATAGAACAAAAACTAGCATAATGGGGTAGCTTATCTCTGAAAAGAAAGAGATGTTGGTTACGCTTCATTTGCAACAAGCTTTACATCACACTCCATTGCATGCTTAAAGGGCCTCCTTCACCTCAACTATATATGAGAGAGTGAGAGGAGAACAATTCCCATGATGCATGTGGGATAAATTAGTCTAAGTTTATAAAATTCCATAGGCATGTAAAATAATACTAGGACTTCATGAGCGATCACCCATCCCAGTAGTACTCTATCCTGAGTGTGCTTAATTGCGGAGTTCTAATGGGATCTAGTGCATTAACGCTATGTTGTAAGAATATACATAAGACCACTAGGAAATCATTACATGATGTAATGTAATTAACAAATGATATTCAAAAGGGTGAATATCATGGTTTACCAAAACCATATGCTTGAAATGTTGATTAAGTGAAAAAAGTGGATGGCCACTGATATCCACCTGGATCAAATTAATATTGAACTTTATCCAATTCAATATTTTACTCATTTAGATCAAAATTTATGACCAACCCTTTAGAATCATTGAAAGGAGTGTCAATAACAACATCTAGGATAGCTAGTGCTAAGTTATCATCAATATAATCATCATCATCAAGATGAAGCATAGGATGTGAGTCAATGATTGGATTTTAAACTTGATTATCCTCTTCGTCTGACACTCCTACCTGCTCTTTTGCATCTTTTTCATCTTCTTCTAGAAAAAATTACTTTGCAAGCCTTCGTCTTGGATAAAATATAACAAAAAATGACCAACCTGCTCTACCTGGCATCCGTGAATAAAATACTTACTCACATTAATTTGGAAATACAAAGGACTCTAAATTTGGATCATACCGAGTTATTTTAATCATGATAAATCCATTATCATGATCAATAACAATCATTTGATCATCTTGTGGCAACAATATGTACCACTTGACCTTAAAAAGAACCACTTTGAAGGATTTAAAGTCTATATCCAATATATCTTCCAAATAGGCATAGTACCTAAAATCGGATGTGATCAAATGTTTGTCACCCCCGTGGGAAGTATCGGTAACTTGGAAAATTGTGTTTATCCCACTTGTTATACTTTTATTTTCCAACATGAGCTTTGCAAGGTTGCTATGAGATGTTATGAGGATGAAATTGCATAATTGAGCAAAAAGATCATAATTATTTCATCACAATTTTAAAATTATGAAATAATAATTATTTCATAATTGATCATGGAACTTGTGTGTAACATCCCCACTATAATCCTCAGTTTAATTAATGCTTAATGTAGATATAATATGGGCTACGACCAAGCGATGTAATATGTGAATTGTATTTCTAAATGTTAATAATAAAATGTGACTCTAGCTTCTAAGGGGACATGGAAAGAGATGGGGGGTGAATTAATCCACAAGAGAAGGGAGAGTCTAGGAGGATGTCTTAGAGGAGTCCAAGGGGGAATTACCCATGTATATTAATTCAACCCATTTTCCTAAAATTTGTTATTGGTATATGAACCTTCTAATTTCTGATTGAGTGTTCCCAAATCCAATCATTGAATACATTGAGTGTGTGTGTGAGAGTGGTCACATCCCATAGTTATTGGGAGCATGGGGGGCTGAGTAAAATCAGATTGGGGAAGTGTGTGAATCAAGAAATTAAGTCAAAGGAGAGGAAACGTGTATGGGTAGCTACAACAATTTTACACAATGATTTTTTGAGCATGAACAACAAGTAGAGAGCAAGAAAGAGAGCTTGGAGCTAGAACATCCATGGAAGGAGAATTATAGAGAATGATGGAGTGTTTTTGGAGAGTTTTGGAGCTAAGAATTGAAGAACAAGGTTGTTAAGTATGAAGAGTGAAATCATGAGTGAGTTTCACTATAACAACAAGTGATTGTTGTTGTTCGTTGGTAGTTTTCTTGGAAGCAATATCCCTTGAGTTCCCAACTAAGAGATTCATGGTTACATGTGCCAGAGAGACCCTAATAAATTAATGGAACGCCCGAGAGATTGATACCAATGAAGGGGAACATTCCTTGGGTTAGGTAGGTCAAGAGGAAGAGAATTGGTGAAAATCAGGATAGTTTTAGGAGAATATCAGTGGGTTGTTGGAATTATGAGCCATGAGTGGACAGTGAGAGACCGCCCTCTTTTTTGGATTACTAGCCTCAGCTCAAGGGTGACTTGCTACTGAGATTTGGAACAACAATTCTATGGTTGGGTGGAATGCCTGTCCCAAGCAGCTAGTTGCACAACTAATTTGAAAAATAAGTGGTTTATTTATTTTCTATCTCGTATTTATGAGTTAAATTGTTGTGCATGAACTCTGTGTATTTGATGAGAATTTATATGTTGATATGTTGGTTGATTAGTTGCATTTCATGTCTATTTTATCATGATGTAGATGCATCTAAGTTGTGGTAATAGACAATAGTGTATGTAAATCATAGTTGGAAGCTAGAGGAAATTGAATTAGTTGTAAAATAATATAATTTTAAGAGTATTCCACACCATAATGTTCATCATTTGGGCTTGGGGATGTTACATTATGGTATCAAATCGTCTCGTTCAACTATCGGCCTTGTATGGGCCAAGAGAACTGTAAATTGAGTAATTCATTGTTGCAGACTTTGGTCTCTTCGATTTTGGGGAAAATGGATAAAATTAGAGTGAAATTCTCAAATTTGTGAGCAAAGTCTGAGTTTAAATGACTCAAGATTGTCTAAGAGAGGCTCAATGGAGTAGATATGTGGTTTTTCATAATTAAATTCGACCTAGAAGGTCAAAATTTGAGTTTTAATGGTCATTGTAGTGTTTTGCAGAGTTGAGTGAATCGACGACCGATATCATGTTTGATCGCGAGATCAACAACTGAGATTCACTTTAATAAATTTAAAAATTCATAAGGTTGTAGTCATTTGAAACGTTGAGTAAATCAACGGTCAAGATTCATTTCGGTGATTGGGAAAATGGATCAGATTGACGGTTTGTATTCATTTCAGATGTTGGGATGTTGGAGCATAATCGACGGCCAAGATTATCTTGAGTGAGAGATTGAAAGCCCAGATTCACTTGGATTTTTGTCAAAATTTCCACGTGTTGAAGTTCGCCAAGAGAAATCGTCGACAATCGATGGTCGGGTCAGTCGAATTGGTGAAGATTTTGGTTTGGCCATCAAATTAAATCGTCGATGGTTAGGCGTCGACTATATTAAGTGAATTGTTTTCAATCGCCAATGAAAAACATTGATGGTTTATGGGTCGATGGTCAAGCATCGGCCAATTCAACGAATTGTTTCAGATCGAGCAAGAGAATTTGTCAATGGTTGATGAAGGGAAGAGGGTGATGATGTGCCATGCCACATCAACATCCATGTGTCATGCCATGTCATCATACACATGTCATGCTACGTTATCCAATTTGACACCTTGGGATGATGTGTCATGCCACATTAGCATCCATGTGTCATTCCACGTCAACAATTTCCACGTTAGTCCAGAAGTAGTTGATGGTCGATGGTCAGGTCGGTCGAATTGGGGAAGTGGTCTTGTTAGTCAACGGGTATCGTCGATGTTCGATGGGCCAATGTTCGGGCATTGGTTGAATTAGTGAGGATTTTTCATTTTCCAATGAAAATTGTCAATGACCAATCACTGATGGTCAGGTCGACCGGTTTAGCATTGTGTCATGAATCGATTGTCAAGGGAATGGTTCGATCGTGAGTATTGTGTACAATGGCTAGATCTTACCATCTCTCCCATGATCTAATGAACTGTGGGGATCGATCCCACGATATGTAGTTTTCCTAAAATATATTTATGCTTCACCACTCTTCTCGGTTTGCTTTTTTATCTGCTTTTTCGTTTGCGTTTTTATCTGCTTTTTGCTTTTTCTAGTGTGATTGTGTGTTTTTTTTTGCTTTTCTGGTGTGATATTTTCACCACTCGTTTAGTTTTGCATTTTGATTTGCTCTTTTTTCATTTTAATTAATATGTGGTTCATTTTATCAATTTATTTTTTCATTTTACATTTTGCTTTTGTGTATTTTATAGTTTCTGAAGTACGAAATTATGATATTTTTTGTTAGGTTTGGAAGTAATTATTGTTTAACAAATTTATGAATGTTGATTCATTTAAGTATAGAAAAGTAAATGAAAGGTAAGCAATTATGAAATAAAATCATAAATATTAATAAATTTGGCAGTGAGGTATAAAATAAATTTGGTTGTGTTTCAACGATGTTAAGATTTTACATTCTATTTACATATTGATATCAAGGTGTCACATAAAGTATAATTATAAGGTGTTATTTGCATTTTAACTCTACTTCATATAAGTAGTCTACATATTTAATATTTTCATAAAATAATCAAGAAAGAGGATAAATGTGAGTGAGCATGTTTTCAAGTTGTGTAGATTTTATGTGTTACTTATATGAAGTGTTGTATACATAGAGAGGGATGCCATTTTTTTTCATTTCAAGGAGGCTTTGATGAGTCATAAACCATGGCCCATGAGCCAACCAACACTATGTAAGATGAATGTGATAGGTACTTACTCAACGATGAAATGAGTAATTATAAGGTTTTATTTTCATTTTGACACTACTTCATGTCAGTTGTCTACATCTTTAATATTTTCGTGAAATAATCATCAAACAATTAAGAAAGAGGGTAAATATGAGTGGCCATGCTTTCTAGTTGTGTAGATTTTATGTGTTACCTATATGAAGTGTTGCACATATAGACAACAATGTCATTCTACCATTTCAATGATTTGTATGTTTGACACTGCCATGAATCATGAACCATGGCCCATAATCCAAGCAACTATAAATAAGAAGAATGTAATAGGTACTCAATGATGAAACAAGTCTTGCAACATTTTCCTTGAAAATGGTTGTCAATCCTCTGTGGGTATTGTGAAGCAAAGGTTTTGAGGATGGTTGGTTATAGCTATAGAAGAAGAAGTATCGTCATCATAATCATTGGGCATAAAGTAGAATAGCTTGTCACAATGTTCTACCTGCAAAAAAATTTGTCTTGAGAAGGACATGTGCCAACCACTATGTAGTCTCCCCCATTTAAATAAAACAAAACCACTAGGCAAAAAGAAAAATAGCTTGTCGCCATGTGTTGTATGCAAAGTACTGAGATAAATATTTGCAAAGGATTGTGTATTCTCTCCCCATTTTCATAAAACAAAAGATGGTCATTCACACCATAAAGCATAGAAAAAATACAGAGGAAAAAAAAAGGCACAAAGCACTGTAAAAGAGAAGAGTATATGGGGAAGCACAATCAAAGGTAATGAACATTATAAAGCGGTCAAATATAATTTTGGTTTTATCTTTGTTAAACAACTACATTGGTTAAACAACTACAATGATTAGGTGATTGGCTATTTGACTAACTACTTTTTTTATTGGTGTCAAAAAAATTCATCCCACTCGCCACCATGAAACTTATTAATTGTGCAACATAGATGATGAATTTATATATCATTTGATAGTCATATATTCCATCCCATTCTTTCACCATGTGTGTTGTTGTTGTTTTCTTGGTCAGTTATTTTATTTTGTAATCTGGAATGAATCGATATCACGATGTGGTCATTGAAATTGGAGAGGTTGTTTTGACCTATGAAAAAATGAGCTTTGGTTTCTTTTATTGAAAGATGACCTTTGTCCAATGATGAAAATGATTTTGAGTGTAATTTATTTATGTATTTAATTTACATTTTTCCATAATTGGTTCCTCAATGGATAGGTATAATAAACTCCTAGACTACATCTAAGACTGCTTAAAGGAGAGCTCCAATTTTGTCAACGGGCTTCCTTGCATGCAGTGAATAGATGATTATCTAGGCCACTAATAAGATAGGAACAATGGAAGGAAAAATTACAATGCCAAATTCTTTGTAGGGCGACTGAATGTGGAACTCTATTCAAGTAATAAAGAAGCATCCAAAAGATATAATAGATTTTATCTATGGATCCTAAATCCCCAATTCGATTAAGTACAAGATATGTCAGGACATGGGACTGAACTTAATGCATCCAAAGGTGTGTATTCATTTGAATCATACCCATTGCATAGAATTGAGGCTAACAATGGTGATAGAAGGTTTTTGCAACAAGAAGACTTAGCCTTTGTAAACTTAGTTAATCACTTTTATAACTCGAGGGAAGGTAGACACCATTAATACATTCTTCTACTTAGTGAACTATAAGGAAAGAAAAATTATGGGTCATACACATGTAACTTTAATAGCCCTTTGGGAAAAGAACCTAGGGAAATGAGGAATTTATCATGTCCACCAAACTAGGCTCAAGAGGCAGGAAGTGTGTCAAAAAAAATCTAAGGATCAACTTGGTTCTCGACAAAGACATTAGTATGCACCAAGTCATTGGGATGGTGAGAAAATCTATCATGGGACAATTTTAGGGTCATTTAATTTCATAATCTAATCTTAGGGAGTGGATTAAATAGGTATGGGAACATCAACATGGATAGATCCTTGAATACCACATATTCATAAGTGGGTGGATGGAAYTCATATTCCAAACAAACAAAGATGTAGATGGGATAATAGGATTATATTAAAAGCAACATAATTCTCTCCATGTGATCGAGAGTTGTGACCTCATCTCTGRAAATAATAGAGTTGAGGTCACAGCTCTCGGTCTCATGGAGAGAAAACAGAGTTCATCCAGGCTAGTATAGGAAGATAGAGTTTAACATTTTGCATTAGATTGTGGTCACGAGGACTAGTTCTGTGGGAATAAAGGTGCTCATAGCTAGCACATTGCATGGAATTGCTTCAAGTGCATGTTTGCATGAAAGGAAGACAATGAACCTTCCATTAAGGAAGGAGAACCTTCCAAAAATTTTACTTTCATTGTATGGATTTCAAAGGAAAGAAAATTTGGGTGACCATGAGTGTGGGCACATTGGTTACTAATGAAGGAAGAATTCTTGGGCGCATTCAAGAGAAACATTTAGTTTCATGTGCACTAATTTGGAATCGTGATTAGCCTGTATCAGGAAGCATAGTCCTAATGTAAGAGTGAATGAGGAGGAATAAGACATATGGTGAAGAGGTTTGTTAAACTCCAACACACCATAGGAGGGTGCTTGTCACCAAGTGTGGCATCTTGAAGATCAATGCGAGGGTGCATGGGGTATGAATGTGGCCATGAACATTGGCACATTGATTAAAGTCATTTAATATTTGAATTGCACTTAGAAAATTTATTATGTTGACAGGATGCTTACATAATAATAATATTTCCTTTTTTATTTATATACCCTGAATAGTGAAAATGACTTGGACCGTTAGTGTGAATCGTATGAAAATATAGTGTGCATGAAAACTAACAATTTGTTTAGTTGAGGAAAGTTGATTTGTAGGAAGAAAGAATCTTGGATATGGAAATGGTGTAAGCCCATAAGGAAGATCGATTGCATGTTGAGATAAAATACTATGGGGAGGAAAGTCCCATGCTTGTGAATCTAGTTCCATGCGGAAGAGATCTGAAAATAAATGAATAAATTGGAAAATTTGTGGGTGACAGATTGCAATAAAATTCTGAAATTTAGAATTGTGATGATGTCTCATGAATTTTGTATGCCTGTGATACACGTGAGAAGAAAAGATATGTCCAGAAAGGACAGATGAAGGCTATCCAGTTGAAAATCATGAAGGAGGCTATTGCTAAGCCATGAGAACCTCATGGTAAGCCATGATTGCCTGGAATATGTTGTGTTGAGGTAACACAATCTGAAGGGATGCCTCGACTGTAAGGCTTGATAAAGTCTCTGGGGTTCTTCCTGTGTAAGAAAGCCTTGGCAAGGCAATATGGATCACCCGAGGAACTATATAATAGAGAAGGGGATGCATGAGCTTGGGCCTGGAGGGTGAGTGACCGCAAGGAAGAGGATACTATGATAGTTCTTGTAAAATATTGATTAAGGTCATGCACACAATGGGTATGAATCATGCACACAATGGGTATGTCAAGGAAAAAAAAAATAGTGAGCATGGATAACAAGACAATCATGTGGATACAAATCCACAAACTTTGCAGATAAGTATTGTGCTAGATTATGAAATTTTTCCTAGAAATTTGATGCAACAGTAAAATGTTTTCACATGAGACAATGATTAATGTTATTTGTGTCCAAGAACTATTGAAGGCAGGTGATGAATATTAAGAGTCTGAAAAAGGACATGACCAATAAATAAGGTCAAGACTTCTGAGGTGGATGAATGAGAAAGGCATGCCAGGTGTTACTGAGAAAGAACATCAAGGACGGTGTTCCTTTTTAAGGGGGAGGGGATTGTAACACCCCAGTTTTCCCCAACTTGTAATTAATCATTAATTAGGATTACCATGTTGTGGCATGGGAACAGTGTAAATGTATTATTGTTTGAATTGCCAATAACCGATTGTGGGTGTCAAGACTTGAAAGTACTAGCCATGATATCACTAGAGGAAAGAATGTGAAAACTATAAGAGATCAGTTAATAAGAAAAAGACTAGTGGTTGAACCATCAACTACCCCATGAATGGAAGCATGGTATAGTTGTAGAAGGTTAGCTCGAAGAACCAAAGGGTCTTGCAGACCCAAACAGACCCAAGTTTCCTTCTGACAGAAGGAATAGGATAGGAGGTATGTGTGTGCAAGGCACACAAGAGGATATGGAGGGAAGAGTGGAGAATTCAAGGAACATTCCAGCGAAAAATGAGCCGAAGGCCACGAGCTTGATGCTGAGAAAGCATTTGATGAACCTCGTCGAGGCCATGACAGAGAGGAAAAATCTATGAGAGTATGCAGAGAATGGGACCTGAGCAGAAGGTCGTAAGATTGATGATGAGGAAGCACCTGATAAACCTCGCGGAAGATGTGAAATAGAAAGGATCGTGGAGAATTGGCATAAATTCCCTGGTGATATCTTGGCTTCACACGGGGGTGGCCAAAGCGCTAAGAATGAATGCCTCTGAGCCTATGGTTGGGTGGAAGGATGAACACCCACAGTCAGTTAGTTGGCTACCACCTGTAATATATAAGTAATCTCATATCCTATGTATTTAAGTGGTAATTCTAAATTAAAGTTGGATATCCTATGAATGTTGCAGGGATGGACATGTTTGCTTAATGGTTATATTGTATCCCTTCAATTCTGCCTAATTATGTATTTAAGAAAATAAGAAATTCTCTGGCATGTACACATAAATGCCTGAGCCATGTGGTGGCTCAAGTTAAAATAGGTGAACTGTGAATTTGTTGACTTTGGGAATAGCCTCACGTGTGCATGCCAACAATCCCATTCGTTCTGAAGGAATGGGTCGATTAAGCTTAGGAGAGGTAGTGCATGTATGCATAGAGCCTCTGCGAGGCGGGCAGAGATCGAGAACCCCCCCTTAAGTTCTAGAGTTGATAAAGGAGCACAAGAGGTGCGCGGAAGATTTCTCTAAGCGTCAATCTTGGGAGAATTAGTGCAAATTACCTAAGTACTTAAGGATCTGACAAAACTCAGGTAGAATAGCAATTTTCAATCTTCGAAAGGAAAGATCCTTTTGTTTGAAAGACGAATGGCTGAGATTAGTTTGGGAGGAACCGAAGTTCTTCACGATCATCGGATCTGGAGAATTAACGTAGGCGTTAACCCTTAGAACCCTCCAGATTTCACGGATTTGGTGAATTGAGCATATTCGTCGCACAGGAGATGAATCTCCCGAAGTCATAAATTTAATATGGGTCGTAGACCTGAGGATGCCCTAGAATTATCCTGACCATCAGATTATGATATAGTTAGCTCGGTGTTGACCACATCGGGAGGACAGAGGGTTGGTAACCCAAAAACCCTTGAATTTTCAAAGTTGATGTGGACCGTGGATCTAAGGATCCTTTGGGATACCTCATGATCGTTCGATCATGGGGACGCGAGTATTAACGTCGAGATCATGTGGGAGCCCATGTGTCGAATGATGGGGTTTCCAGGTGTCCCTCTCAGAGTGGCATACACTGGGACCCAAGGGACCCTTGAACGAAAGTACGAACCATAGATATCTGGGGTCACGTAGTGATCAAAATCTGGACCAGGGGGCAAAAATTTGCTCAATTTTCAAAGTGCTCGGATTGCGACGAAAATTGTGCCATTGCGTCCGTCTCGTCTTCCTGATTCCGGCGGTATATTTACTTTCGCAAACGGAGTCCGTATGGAGGAGATATCGCGATATGTCCGCCAAGCCAAACAGGCAAAAATTTGGGATGCTAATTGTACCTGTCCGTACAATCCGTACATCCATGTGGAGGGCCGTACCATAATGATGATGTGGCGACCGTACAATCGACGTGGTAGTTTGATGATGTGGCATATTTTTATTGGATGGTGGTTGCCTAATGGAGTGTTGACACGTGTCATTTATAGCCAATAATGTGTGGACACGTGGCCCAACCCATTGGCGCCACGTGTCACTATCTGGTTGGTTCATATGAATGGTTATATGTAAAATTTTATGGGAGTCTGCAGGGTTCGACCCCCAGACCTCCCCCATTGTAAAGCCTTGGCACATATCCGCTAGCCAATATTCCCGCCAATGTTCCTTGTCATATGGGTTGGCGTTTTTGTATTTAAATTTGAAGGTTGTATTATTTGAAAGGGGGGCGGGCCGGGGCTTAGCCCCGACCCATAGTTTAAAACCATACATATAAAACATATGTTATACGACCGGTTTAATATTGCGCACGTTATATGTATTACATTGTTGCAATGTATTACATTACATATACATATATATGTTGGCCTTTGTATTAAAATGCGCACGGGGTTTGAAACCATGACTTGTGGTTTATATATGTAACCCGGTTGTTATAATATTTGCGTGGGACTTGTTTACATATGGTCACATGTGTTACACCATATGCCCGTGAACCGGTTTCAACAGTTGGCACGATTTTAAAACCGTTTAACCACCTATTTGCTATGCGCGAGGTCACATGACCGTTCACACGCTCAGGAGCTAGGCGGTTGGGGGCTGGAGGCGCCCTAACCGTCCTACAGTTTGCATGGTTATTCGGAACTGCTCGGTGCTGGGTTTAAACGCACGATTTGGAGCGTGTTCGAGGTTCATGCACACAGAGGTGCATTTTGGCGAACCAATTTTAGCAAGCTTAAAGGAGGAAAATGGAGGAGGCCTAACTTCTTCATCTTTTGGCCGATTGAGGTGCCGTAAAAGCCCAGCTAGGGGTTTTTGGACGTGATGGATCCATTGGTGCTGTTATCAAGGCCATTTTAAGACTTCTTCAGCAAGTTTTTCACCATTGAAGCTTTAGCAAGCTCTAGGGAGCTTGAAGCCCTCTTTGATGGAGGACATGGTTTGGTGAGCCTATGTTTGTTTTCTGTGATTGAATAATCATTTTTGGATAATTAATATGATATGAACACATTGGGACAGGTTTCAGAGGATGTTGAGAACTTTTACAGGTGTTTTTTCCAAAGAGAAGCTCAGGGAAGCTTATGGCCACATGTAGAAGAGGTCATGCCCGGATGAGCCATGATCCGTTTTCAGAGTTCTATTAGTCGTTTTTGGGTTTTTTATGTGTTCTGATCCCAATGGTGCAATTTTTTTTTCCATTGGAGTTGAGAAGCATCTTGTAAAATAACTTTTGACTAATTAATCCCAGAGAGCCAAGTCCATTATGGAGGCTCAAGGAGATGTAGCCCGGAGGGGGGGTGAACTCCTTTATCATGTTGTTCTTGTTGTGAGTTTGATGGTTTATTTGCTGCAAGTTGTGTTGATGTGTATTTATTGCAAGTACATAAATAACCATTTAAAAGAACATTTCATCACACATGAACATTTAAAGGAAGAAGCATAAACTTAACACATAAGTTTATTTTGCATATTTATACACATGAAGCAAGGTCCTGTAAAGTTTATTTTAATGAAGTAGGGGTGCTTGCATAGCATAACAAGTCAGCCTTATATTTTCAGATCACGTAGCTACCCTCGAACCGTCAAATTGAGGTTATGGTCAGCCCGGCGTTGACCGAATCTGGGAAAAAATAGGAGCTTGCATTGAAAAAATCCCGAAGAGCTGAAGAGTCGAAGCAGATCTAAGTCGTCCAAGACAAAGGGGCAGGTGTCGTCAGATCCTACACTCCAGAGAGAAGCCACTCCAGGAGAATCAAAGTATGAAGGCACGAGGATTTGCGAAGGTCAGAGTCCTGAATGTATATTTAAACCTTATGCAATATTTACTGCAAACAGATTTTTAGTAAAAGAATAGAAAAGATACAATGGCAAATACAAACAATACATAGAGATTTTTCCCCTGGAAACCCAAACCGGGAAAACCAGCATATTCTATATTCATTCATAGTAATACATTGTTTACAATACAATATACATATAGGAGCCAGCGGCATCCAAAACCCTAACCCAATGACCTGGATTAGTCAACAACCCTAATTCCTTAACCGTAAATATAAAATCATCGGCAAAAGACATGTGCTGAAAAACCACCTAAATATGTGACATGTTTCCTAAGGAAAAAAAATTCTCGGGGGCGCTGCCCCTGCACCCCTCTCAAACCCTCATGTGTGCCTGATGCAACACAAACACTACTACTCATGCAAAGAATATAACACATACCCAACATTCTCCCACTTGTTGTTTTCTTTGAATACGGGGGTTTACAGGGTTACATAGTCAACAATCCAGGGAAGTAATGCCCATGGATCCTCTACACCAAGAGAACTTCTCAGTGCTCACAGATTTTGTTAATGAATCTATAAAATTCTTCAAAGTGTCCACCTTCATCAGCAATAATTTCTTTTCTTCAATCATGTCTCTCACAAAGTGATATTGAATATCAATATTCTTTGTCTTTGAATGATAAGTAGGGTTCTTCACCAGAAAAATTGCACTCTGACTGTCACAATCTATCCTTACAGCTTGTTGTACCAACCCAATACTTGAACACAATATTTGTAACCATACTACTTCCTTACTTGCATGAGTGGCTTCCATGTATTCAACTTCTATAGTTGAAAGTGCCACTATAGCCTGTCTTTTGCTCATCCAACGTATTGCTCCTCCAAACAGGTTAAACACATACCCACTTGTAGATCTCCTATGATCCAAATGTTCAGCCTAGTCAGCATACACAAAGCCATGTATATCCACCACTCTATCCAATCTTGGTCTTCGTTTGTAGCACAATCCATAGCTAGCAGTGTCATGCAAATACCTAAAAACCCTTTTTATTGTTGTCCAATGCTCCTTCCCTAGTTTTGACATATACCTGCTCAAAACTCCCACTGTATGTGCAATGTCTGGTCTAGTACAGACAATTGTATACATCAAACCGCCAACTGCACTCGCATATGGAACACGAGACATGTCCTCCTCCTCTTCGTGTGTCTTGGGACACTGATCTGTTGATAACTTCACCCCAACATGAATAGGAACCTTGATCGCTTTACATTCATGCATATTAAACCTCTGCAAGATTGTCTCGACATATTTTCTTTGATTTGACCAGAGTTTCCTCTTTTTCCAATCTCTTTTAATTTCCATGCACAAAATGAAATTTGAAGCACCAAGATCCTTCATGTCAAATTTAGAGGACAACTGAGTTTTCATATCCTGGATAATATCCTTATTGTTTCCTATCAGCAACATGTCATCCACATACAAGACCAAATAAATCAAATGATCACCAATTAATTTAAAATACACACAATGATCCTCTTTGCTTCTTTTGAATCCAAGTCCTAGCATATAAGTATCAAATTTTTGATACCACATCCTTGGTGATTGTTTTAAACCATACAGGGACTTTTTTTAACTTGCATACTAGCTCCTTCTTTCCTTTCACAGCATAACCTTATGGTTTCTTCATATAGATTTCTTCTTCCAGATCCCCATGTAGGAATGTTGTCTTTACATCCATCTGTTCTAATTCAAAATCAAATGCAACAGCAATAGATAACGGAAATCTTATAGAGGTTAACTTGGCAACAAGAGAAAAAATAACACCAAAATCAATTCCCTTAACCTGGGAATAACCCTTTGCTATTAACCGAGCTTTGTTTCTCTCCACTTTTCCTTCTGCATTCATCTTCTTTTTAAATTCCCATTTGTTGCCAATGGTATTTCTTCCAGTTGGCAACTCCACTAGATCCCAAGCCTCATTATTATCCAAAGATGTCATTTCTTCATCCAAGGCCCTTTTCCAAATATTTCCATCCTCTGAATCCACTTCCTCCCTGACAGTTCTAGGATCATCATCAGTAATAGACAAAGAAAAATTTGAATGGAAATCAGATGGAGTATACCTTTCTGGTAGCCTTCTTTCTCGAACTGATCTCCTCGATACTGGAGTATGAGGATCTTCTTCGTTTGATTCTTGTTCTTTTGTAGAGTCTGATTCATCATCCTTTAAATCAAACTCTATTTTCTTTGGTTCTTCCTTAATTGGTAGGACTTCATTTTTAAAAACATTCTTCATTTCTCTAAATACCACATCTCAGCTATACACTACCTTCTTAGTTTATGGGTTCCAAAGCTTATAAACTTTGAGACCATATTTATATCTAATAAAGATACACTTTCCAGCCTTCTTATCTAGCTTACTCTTGTATTCATTTGGAACATGAACATATGCATCACAACCAAATACCTTGAGATGTGTGAGAGAAGGTTCCTTACCAGTCCATACCTCTTGTGGAGTCTTGTCATACAACGCTGATGAGGGTGATCTATTGACCAGGTAACATGCAGTATCCATTGCCTATACCCAGAATTATTGCCCTAACCCAACACCACTGAGCATGCACCTTGATTTTTCCATCAATGTCATGTTCATCCTTTCTACAACTCCATTCTATTTAGGTGTGTATGGAGTAGTCTTATGCCTTGCTATACCGCACTTCTTATAGAATTATTCAAATTCATTCCCGCAGAAATCTCTGCCATTATTTCTCCTCAACACCTTAATTATTTTCTCTGTTTGATTCTCAAACAAGAGCCTTAAACTCTTTAAACCTGTCAAAGACTTCAGATTTATTCCTGAGTAAATATATCCAAGTATTCCTCGAGAAGTCGTCTATAAATGAGACATAGTACACAGATTTTCCCAATGATGGGACTGACACATGTCCAAAAACATCACTGTGAACTAGCTGTAAAATTCCTTCTGCCCTTGTTGCACCAGAGGGAAATCTTACCCAATTCTGCTTCCCATATAGAAAATGTTCACATAAATCAAAATCCAGAGAGCAGTTAGACATACCTTCAACCATACCTTTATTGTGTAGTAGTTGAAGACCCTTCTCTTCGATATTCCCCAGTCTTTGATGCCACAGCATAATATTTTCTCCATAGACTGTAGGATTTATTTATTATTCAACTCCAATATCAAGAACAATGTAATTATTACACCCATCACTAATAGTGCTTCATTGCAGTTTATATAGAGTTCCAAAATGAACTCCCTTCAGCAACACCATTGCTCCTCGAACCATCCTGCAGGTTTCCTTTTCAAATATTGATTTTACCCCTGCATCTCCCATTTTGCTTACAGAAATCAAATTTCTAGCCAAACATGGGATGTTCAGAACACCAGGTAGTGTTTTAATCCTTCCATCTATGAGCCTCAACTTGACGTGTCATTTTCCTATGATTCTAGTTGTCGAATCATCACCTAATAAAACATTACCTCCAACATAGCTTTCATATTCGCAGAACAACTCCTTGTGGGGAGTCATATGAAAGGATGCACCAGAGTCAACCAACCATGCCTCATGATCTGCATGTGTGCTTGAAGAATCCAAGTACACATCCCCTCCTTCTTCCTTGGAGGTATTTTCTTCTGTAGAAGGAGATTCTTCAGATCCCTTCTTTTGCTAAACTTTGGATCTACACTGCTTCTTGTAGTGCCCTTCTTTTCCACATCTCCAACATACCTTTACAAACTTTTCGAGAGATTTAGATCTACCCTTAGACTTAGATCTCCCACTTGAGAACTTAGATCTATTTCTTTCCTAGGAACGTCCTCTTGCAAATAATGCATCTGTGTTTTTACCTTCCATATTCTTCCATCTCATCTCCTCCGACAACAAGGATGATACCACTTCATCAAACTTCAAGGAAGTTGTATTACTACCTATGGCCACAACTAGACTATCCCACAAGTCTGGTAAAGAACACAGTAAACTGATACAGTTATCTTCATCTAAAATTTTAATCCCAACATATACTAACTGACTTACCATAGTATTGAAGGCGTTCAAATTCTCTGCCACGGATTCTCCATCTCTCATCCTCAGGCTATACATCTTCTTTCTCAGGAATAGTTTATTTACTAGGGACTTAGACTAATACAACTTCCCCAACTTTTCCCATAAATCCTTGGTTGTAGCTTCCTCTAACACATTCAGTAATATTGAATCGGAGCGACACAGTCGGATTGTGTTCTTTGCCTTCCATTCCAACTTTTTCCAGTCATCTAATAAAGTTCCTGTAGGTGCAGTACCTGGATCTATCGCGATCCATTGATATTTGTCCACCAACATATCTTACATATTGAGCTTCCATAGCTCAAAAATTTTCCCATTAAACTTCTCGAACTCCATCTTCGAATTGTTTGCCATTTATTTTCACCTGAAAAATCAATACCACATATCTCCCACTGTAACAAGGATTATCACAATCCCGAGCCAAACCCTTGACCACAAAGGCATCCCCCTGAAGCCAAAAAAGATCTAATACCAAATGTATATTTTAAACTTGTATAATATTTACTGCAAACAAATTTTCAGTAAAAGAACAGAAAAGATACAATGGAAAATACAAACATTACATAGAGATTTTTCCCCTGGAAACCCAAACCGAGAAAACCATCATATTCTATATTCATCCATAGTAATACATTTTTTACAATAAAATATACATATAGGAGCTAGTTGCATCCAAAACCCTAACCCAATGACCTGGATTAGTCAACAACCCTAATTCCTTAACCGGAAATAGAAAACCATAAAAAAAACCACCTAAATAAGTGACACATTTCTCGAGGTAGTGCGAACTCTAGGGAAAGGAAGTGGAGTGTTGACCAGAAGTCGTATGAAGCTCTAGAGGTAAGAAATCATCCTAGTCGTCTGTTGTTGGAACACGTGGAGACTGGGAATTTACTCTGGGTGAAATTTACTACAGAGGAATTGAAGAATAAAAGCACGAGAACTCCCGAAGTTCAGGGCGTCCAAGTTCATCGAAACCTTCCATTGGAATAAGATGCGTAGTCTGAGATCCGTCACTTCATAGGATTGGTACTCCAGAAGAAAGAATGCAGAGGAGCATTGACTACAAGTCGCCCGAAGCGGGGAAAAGGATGAATATCGACCGTTGATCGGGGAAAACATGTGGTGCTCGATCTATAACTCTGGGTACAGAGTACTTTGGAGGAAAAAGGTATTGGGAGTGTTTGAAACTCCTGAACGCCAAATTTCTGAAGTAGATCACAACCGTCGATCAAGAGGGACGCGTGGCGCTCAATCTATAACTCTGGATACGGAGTACTTTGGGGATAAAAGACTTTGGAGAATTTGAAACTCATGAATGCCGAAGTCCCGAAGTGAATTAGGTCCATAAAAAATATTTGAGGATATGCAGTGTCATATTGTGAACTTCGGAGATTTTCTGCTATGGGGGATTCACGTGGTGGTTGTCTTAGAACCTATCATCTTGGCATCTGTTCATAGCCTGTGGTCATATGTGAGTATAGATGGATGGAAGAACCAAAATAACTTGGGGGAGGATATCTTCCAGCTCTGAGCTTGGTTTGAAGCATGGAGACTGTGGCTGGAAATATCAGGAAGAGCATAATGGAATAGTGACCCTCAAAAGTGGGTTTTGATTCTCCTAATAAGAGAGAAATTTTGACGCACCCACCATGGGTGTGCTACATCAACTTCTCTCCTTAAGTCCTTGAGTGTTTATGTCAATAATTCCTCTACTTCACTAATAGTTGCTACATGCATTTCGTCTTTCTCTAATGAAGTTGGAATGTCCATTGGATCTTTTGCAAATGAAGGGACATGAAGAATTGGCCCCTGCTTAACCATACTCCGAGTGGTTCTTCATCCTGGACCTGGAATTTCCTTGGGTGTGCTCACAAGAATAGGAATTTTGTCTTTAGAAAATCTCCTCCTCTTCATTTTAAGCTCAGAACTGGGTACTAGACTTTGCTTGTCTTGTTCCTTCTTCACTTTTCCTCTAGAGGGATTAGGTGGGGAGACTGGCACTTGTTCAGTTTTTGCACTCCTTGTCTTTTTATAAGAGGGCTTGGATGTAGGGGCTGGAACTTGTTCCTATGGTGTACTCATGGTATTCCTTCTAGAGGGCTTGGATGTAGGGATTGGAACTTGTTCCTCTGGTATAATCCCGGTCTTCCTACTATGGGATTGTGCTATAGTACTACCTTCATTGTCTCTGCATTTCTTCTTGCGTTTGACTCTCAATTCGAGAGTCTTTTTCACTTCTCCATCTTTTTCTTTAGGCAGTTTAACAATCACTTCTGGAGTATTCTCTGCAATTTCTCAAACCTATTCCTGAGGTATGTCAAGAACTCCTTCTGGAATGCTTTCTGTAATTTCCCCAGCCTGCTCATTAGATGGTTCAATAATTACCTTGGGGACAGTATCTGCAATTTTCCCAACATCATTCCCAAACCTTTGTTTCTTCCTCTTTTTCGTACTGATTTGAGTTTTACTTTTCGTGACCAAGTCTGTTTGAATGTTCTTGATATTGGATTATTGTGCCACCATAGGTGCAGGTTGTTCTTATAAAATTGTTGTATTTTCTTTATTCAATTTAATTACAGATTGTGGTGAGCTAGGGCCAATACGATCCATTGTTTTACTAATTTTTTGTCTTTTCTTTCTATTACCTTCCTTCTTCCTATATAATCCTTTACTATGTTCCCATGTTACACTCCCTTCTACAGACTTAGAAGTCTCGTGAGCAAAGTTTTATGTTAGGAATTTTTTCCAACTAATGTTCTGTTTTCTCAACTCATGGAAAACTAAGAGTTTCATCAGCCCATGGTGATAAAGACTGGTTTCGAGTTTCTTGGATGCAAACTTAACACCCCTCACCATCTTGTTCAGAATCATCCACATGAAATGAGGAAAGTCTATATATGGGCCTCCCTCAAAATGCAATAAAATCCTTAAATGATAAAGAAAGGTTACTGCATACCTCCCTTCGCAAGTTAAAAATTTTGCAAGCAGACAAGCATTGTGCAATATTCCTCTTTGATACAGACTCTGGAGATACCTTTAGACCAATCTGGATCCAAGTGCTCGAGTTTCAAGAATTTTTTATAGATTCCTATGTCCACGATGATGCCTTTGAAATAATTCTCTCTAATATATGGTAACTTGGTTGCCTCGGCTATGGTAGCTTTAGTAATTGTTAATTTCAGATTCCCCAACTGGACACTCGTCCCATCATGACTTTGGACGAAAACACTAGATATCCCATCATGATGTCCTCTAAATTTTTCCAAGAAGGGAACCCAACCAACCTTTTCAATTTTTTCTTTGCAATATTGATACTCCTTCATCTCTCTATACATATGAAACAATGGTTCATGTCTGTCAACCCCCATGTCGGCTTAAAAAATGGGTTTTAAAACAAATAGGGCAACGGAACTTAGGTGGGGATTTGGTAATAGATGTTACACTTACGAGAACAAGATGATGGAGGTAGAGTAACGAGTTAGTAAGAGCGGATCGAGTGGTGTATAACAAAAACAAATGGTTAATTAGCGCTCATCTAGATGGCAAAGCCATCCAGAAGAGCGTATATAATGAAATTCATAGGACAACAGTCAATTCTTTGAAATGATAGTGAGGTAAGGAAGAGGTCATAAATCATGCCTCAAGATCGTGTTTACGGATAAGGTGACGATCATACCCACAAGAAGTGTCACATCCCTTTCTTACCGGTTTCCACAATGGTTACAATGAATGTGGGTGATGTGGCCAAAACTCATCATTATGTAACTTTTGACGTTGTAAGTTTAAAAAACATGAGTTCATAGGAAGTGGTGTAATCATAGTTTTTTCATCATACAGACGGGAATGTTTTTGACAAGATATGTCAAATTGGACAATCACCTTATGAAGAGAGTCGTGTACATTAGCATTGATTTTGAAACTAGGGGAATCATGAAGAAGTACGGAAAATAATGATATGGAGGTTTAGTGATTCTAAAATAACAAGGGAATATGAGGGTAACCATATGTAAAACGAAAAAATTCATGTGATTTTTAATAAAAAGGAATAAACATTGAGTCCATACGTCTATATTACCTTGGAATGCATTCAAACCATTGAAGCTATATCAAGAACGGTGTTACCAAAATACTCTTAATCAATATCAGAGCACAAATTTAGTATCGAATCACCACAACACTATCATTTTAGTACTGGAACAACATAGAAGATTTGTTTCAGTACCAGACTGATGCAGAGAGTTTTGTCTAGTACCTGATGAACACAGAGGTGAATATTGTTGCAGTACCGGAATAGCAAAGAGACTTGTCAAGTACTAGATGAACACAGAGGTGAATATTGTTGCAGTACTGGAATAGCATAGAGACTTTTCCAGTACTGGATGAAAATATAGGAGAATATTTACAGTACCGAAAAAACACAGAGATGTTATCTAGTACCGGAACAACACAAATATTTTATCCAATACTGGATTACCACAAAATTTTATACCGGTACCCAATGAAAATTGGATAAGGTACTTGGTGGCGTATTATGTAGACTGGAACTTTATAGGATGCATTTTGTAGTGATTAATGGCTTTTGTTTCTTCTTATGGAAGAGAACATGTGAATTTAATCTACTACAGGATCATATAGGTAAAACAACAAACAGCACACTGGTACATAAACTCTGAAATTGCAGCAGGAGTAAAAAATGAGGCAAAAGAATTCAATGATCGGGCTCCAAACTCTGTAACAAGAAGGAAACTGCAGTTGGACACCCTCCTTTAGAGGTGCAGAACCTCCTCTTTTTGGAACCAAACAAACCATTGTTTTCATTGCCACTCCCATTTTATTGAAAACAAGATCCTAACTACTACTTCCCTGTGGATTTTTCTCAAGCCCAGGTCAGTTAGTGCTCGTCGGTGTTTTCAATTTTTAGGAGTTTTAAAAACTTAAAGAAAACTCCTTATATTGTCCTATGGATTTTTCTCAAGACCAGGTCAGTTAGTGCTTGCCAGTGTTTTCAATTTTTAGGAGTTTGAAAAACTTAAAGAAAACTCCTTATATTGTCCCGAGCATTTTTCTTGAGCCCAGGTCAGTTAGTGCTCGCCGATGTTTTCAATTTTTACAAGTCTGAAAAAATTAAAGAAAACTCATTTTGGCTCCTTTCCCATGAGTAATCTACCAGGGTTGGGTAAAGGAATAAACTCACCTCTGGCAAACCAAATTATTATTTCTTATCTACATGAGAACATAATCATCTTATTCCTTTGCTAGCAACACCACAAAAGAATCACTACCTAACACACACCTATATATACATGTATGTACAAAATTAAATCAAATCACATAACAAAAACTTACAGTGGTGGTTTGGCAGGAGGAGAATCCCTCTTGCTTAGCAATTGCATTTCAGAACCCTGAAGAACCTGTTTGGTAAAATCCTCTTTAGACAGAGGCTTGTGATAGACTTTCAATCAATGCCCATTCACAACAAAGGAGGTATGATCTTCATCAATAGTATTTATCTTTACTAAACCATTGTCATAAAATGTGTCTACTTCATAAGGTCCTAACCATCGAGTGGACAACTTACCTTTAAAACTCTTGAACCTACTATCATATAAAAGGGCCCAATCACCAGACTAAAAATCTTTCTTCTTGATATACTTTTCATGCCATTTGTTCCTTTGTTCTTGAATAAGTGTAGTCCTCTGCAGAGCATCTTGTCTGATTTCATCAAGTTCATCTAGCTACAGTATCCTCTATTATTGGGCTTCATCCAAATCCATTCCCAATTTCATAGTAGTCCTAAAAGTTTTTAATTGAAATTCTATGGGAAGCAACACATGCTTCCCATACACTAACTCATAAAGTGTATGGCTTGTGGTTTTTCTCCAAGTTGTTTTGTAGGCCCATAAGGCTTCAAGAAACCGATCCATCCAATATTTATGGTGCAACTAAATTTTCTTGGTAAGTATAGCCTCTATCACTTTGTTGGTTGATTCTACTTGTCTACCTACTTGGGGGTGATAAGGTGAGTATTTCCTATGTTTAATTTGATATTGTTCAGTAATAGCTTTGACCAGATTGGAGGTAAATTGTGTTCCTTGGTCTGTCACTATTTCTCGAGGCACACCAAAACGAGTAAAGATGTCTTCGAATAGAAAATCAACAACCAATTGTTCATTTGCAGATTACAAAGCTTTAGCCTCTACCCATTTTGTCACATAATTTGTGCAAACCAGTATATACCTTCTTTCTAGATATGGGGTTAATAGGGCCTACAAAGTCCAAAGCTCATTTCTCAAATGGTTCAATTACTACATGAGATTGGAGAGGCATTTCATCACTTGCAGTCGGTTTTCCCATCCTTTGACAGTCATCACAATTGGCCACATATTTCTTTGCATCCCTGAAAAATGGTTGGCCAATAGTAGCATGTCTCCAGTATTTTGTATGTTGTCCTCTTATCAGCAAAATGGCCTCCACATGGGCCATCATGGAAGGATTTGAAGATGTCATACATCTCATCCTCCTATACACATATTCTAATCACCAAATCATGTCCTATATGGTATAGACAGTCATCATGCCACATATAATTTGAGCACAACTGAATAATCCTTTGTTTTTCTCAGAGGGACAAATTCTAAGGTAATCTCCCTGTTACAAGATAATTTTCCACATCTGCATACCAAGGAATGTAAGTAGAAATAGAAAATAGACTTTCATGTGGAAAAGTGTCATCCACTAGGG
>ML784210.1:175150-190183 GCA_009831015.1 Picea engelmannii | reverse complement strand
AATTTTTAGTTTTTTAATATTATGTTATTACATGTTTTATTCACGTTTTGTTTTATGTTTAATTATTATATTTTGTTTTTTGTTTTATATGTTTTGTGTTTTTATAATTTGTTTTATTATATGTGTTTATTATAATTTGTATTATATTTAATTTTTTTTGTTTGTTTTTTAGTTTTATTTAAATTATATGTTTTATTTTAATATAAAACTAACCTAGTTATTAATACTAACTTAATTAATTAACAATTGATTAATTACTAACATGCTAACTCGATTGTTAATTAATTAATAATTAATTTATTATTATTAACAAGTTTAATCATGACTATTAACCTAATTTTTTTTATCCTAAGTCTGTTTATTCATGGATGGGTAAGATTGGCGAATGAGTGAATGAATGAAGGGTGAGGAACTGACAAGTGCAGTGTGAAGGAAGGATGTAGCATGGAGCGAAGGAGGCCTGATGCAATGGATGGATGACACATTGGGATAGGGCCCACCGGAAAAACCCGCCTCATTACGGACCCCCCACCGTTAAAGGGAGAACGATCGGGGGGGTCCAGAATCGCCTGTGGACCATCCATCTGCGCACCTCCATGACAACCATAGCTTTGTGCGCACTTTTTAATCACCATTCCGGACCCCCCCCCACCACTGTTAAAAACAAAACAGTCGGGGGGGTCCGGAATCCACTGTCATTCATTGATCTACGCACTGCTAGATCGACCGTCGATCTAAGCGTGCTCTTTATTCTCCAGGCATGAATGCAGCAAAAACTTAGGCTTTAGCAATTTTGGTGGATTTTGTGTGCTGCTTCTTTTGAAAATAATTTGCAGAGATGAAATATTATTTGCAAACCTATACACCCAGAGTGAAAAATTTCCAGTCAACAGATGACCCTATGAATTACAGGGTTATAATAGTGGCTCCACCTGGGGATGGCATCTCTTTTGGGAGGTGTCAAGAACCACAGACCTATGAACATGCAAACCAGTGTTTTATCCATTGGGCTGATCCCAAAATATTATTCTACAACCTGTACCTATTTTGATCTTGCAACTAAAACCAAATCAAATGAACACTGCTGAAAAAGAGATGCTCAGAATGTTGAGCTTATTCGAAACT
Source organism: Picea engelmannii (assembly GCA_009831015.1). Classification (NCBI taxonomy): domain Eukaryota; kingdom Viridiplantae; phylum Streptophyta; class Pinopsida; order Pinales; family Pinaceae; genus Picea; species Picea engelmannii. The sequence goes on along the minus strand of ML784210.1, from coordinate 189,058 downwards.
ACTACCTATCCTACACTATTGAAAATTTCATCATTCTAAATGATACAAAAATGCCAATGTAGCCAATCAAGTAGTTGTTGAGACCAGAGGACTGTTTGACTGCTCGTTAGCACAATGAAAAGCGCAGCTTGACCTTTTGCCCATCGACTCAAAACTGCGAAGTGAAAAGGCCACTTCTGAAAACATGTTTGATATTTACCATAGAGACCTCAAAAATCTTGATGAACAAAAGTACTGCCAGAGATAGATTAAGGCTCTACAGTGAAAAAATTATCCATATAGGTAGCTATAGGATCAAGGTAGAAATGACATGTTCCTTGATTTTTGGATTTTTCCAAGTAAGCGACATGCTCTGGCACTGTACCTATGTTATTTTCATCCTCATGCATTTCCTGACATGGCTGCAACTTTTCTGATGGGATTTGTAATGTGACTTCTATTGAACACACCCCTGTAGCTGATTGTCCTATCATATCCATATCATAACAGCGTTTTATCCCATAGCTCGATGATGGGGAATGATTTTGACCACACAGGCCATCCAACCGATCAATTATTGGATCCTGAAAAGACTGACAAGACTGCTGCATTGATTCAAATGATATTTCCTGACCTTTTATGTATTTATCCTTCAACACTTGTCCAAGAGTCTCCTTCAAAATTTGAAATGAATTAAAGCACAATGGTACAGAGTTATTTTGGATTAACTCATAATTTGTCTCGGGCTTTAAGATTTCATTTGGAATTTGAAAATTAGAGTAGGTAAAGTGCTACAATTCTGGGTTTAGAACAACCTCAACATCAACAMTGACATCTTCACCTAGTTGATCAGAAAATTCTCCCTCTCTACTATTGATAACTTGCTTACAATTTGCTCTCAAAAATTGAAAAGAAGAGAAACATAAGGGCAAAGATTTTTCCCTTACTCTGAAATTTTCTGCCCCTTCCTCATCGTTGTCATGACTGTTGTGCAAGGGTTGATTGTCATATCTGAACCATAAATGATCTTCTTCCTGCCAACAACATGTTGTTGGCTTCTCTGAACAGTCAACCTCTATTTCAGCCTCATGATCATCATCATACTGGTCACACTTGGGTAAGTCATCCATGGATGAAATGCCATTGAACATGCATATCATGCCAGGAGAATCTTCCACCACTCTCTGATTTTGAACTTCATGTTCAACTATATGGTGAATGGAATACATGAAAGAATCATTAGCCAAAACATGGTACCAAGGGTGAGCAGCAAAATGTTTGGGAACTGTGACACTTTCTTTCTCTGAAATCAATGGACCATGATGTCTTTCGACAGCAAGCTCATCTTTCCTATTGATCTTCTGCATCATCTCTTCCATGGTGTTGACCAGAATGTCTAGTTTAGCTTCTGAAGATTTCAGCTACTCCTTTTCTTTGTTCTTTACTTTTGACCTTTTGATCAGCAAGTTGGCCTCCACATCAACTGCAACCTTTTGCATTTCCTCAAGACTTACAGTGTTCGTTTCTCTTAACTGAAATGTCATCTCAGGATCAAAGGCATCTGGGTAATGTAAGTGAGTTGATCCTAGGGGTGGCCTCATATCAGCAGGTATTGCATGATATACCTTATTGAATCTAGCTGAAAACTGATGTATTGTCTCCGCTGGATTTCTTTTCAAGTGGTCATACTCTTCTAGGATGAGGAAAACATTTCCCATGACCACCCATCTATGTAAGAAAACTTGCATGAACTGCTGAAATTTTTTTATGCTTGCAGCTGGAAGGTTCTTAAACCAATATTTAACTTTACCTCCCAAAGACAGGGCAAACATTCTGATACAGACATCATCATCTTAAACCTCATAAAGGTCAAGGAAATCCTCAAGGTTTTGAATATGCTTTTCAGCAGTGATCTTCCCATTTTCTCCATCAAACCTAGGTAGATTATTGATGTAATTGACAGGGAGGTCATAAAGAACGGGAGGCAAATCTAGAGGCTGGTGTCGGTCTGGGACTTTTGCAAGCACAGGAGATGAAGCAAGAGGCTTACAACCATCCAGAGGTTTTGCAAGAGTAGGAGATAAAGCAGGAGGCTTATGTCTCACTAGGGTTTCTACAGGTGCATCTGGGATGTGCACAGGTGTATGAATATGTTCATAATCTACAATTAGGGATATGATCTTTTGAGACTCATTAATTAACAGATGGTCAAAGTAATCTTCAGCAATATACTTTTGATCAGGCTTAGAAAAAGACAAGACATAATTGCAGATAAAACCAAAGATGTCTTGAATGCAATTTGAGCTTGAGTACCTGCTCTTTCTAGGTTGCTTGGCCATGCTTTAGGTTCTTCCTCCAGTGGAGACTTTGAGTTTGGCACTATCTGGAGCTGATTGGAGTTGCCAGGTGAATGATCTCATCCTTCTTGTGTCTGGTCACTGTCCACCATCAATGATCAGGATCTGGAGCTTTGAAGTGTACTATTGGATAACTGTCCCCAGTGGAGTCGCCATTCTGTTAGCACTCTGTAATTTTCCCAAGGCTGTGATGGCAGTCACAGAGGCAACATCAAAACCACTTTGATTCTTGGATCTAGCCCTCCAATACTCAGAGAGAGATCCCTCTCTGAGTCTTGGATCTATCCCTCCAAGACTCATAGAGAGATCCCTCTCTGAGTCTTGGAGGGCTATATCCAAGACTCAAAGTGGTTTTGATGTTGCCTCTATGAATGCCATCACAGCCTTGGGCAAATTACAGAGTGCTAACACCATTGATAAGGATTCCTTTTTAGTGACAGTCTAATTCACTTTAGTAGGGGAAATATTTTTGCTAACAAAGTAGATAGCATAGGGAAGTTGGTTTTCTCTTTGTCCTAGAACAGCTCCCAAAGCGGTATCTGAGGCATCAGTGCAAATATGAAAGGGAAGAGACCAATTAGGTCCTCTTAACATAGGGGCACTAGAAATATTTTTCTTTAAAACTTCAAAAGAAATCCGACATTGCTCATCCCAATGGAATTTAGCTTCCTTTGCTAATAATTTAAACATTGGAGCAGCCAAATTTGTAAAATTTTGAATAAATCTCCTGTAATATCGAGCATGCCCCAAGAATCTTCTAACTTCTTTTTGTGAGCTAGGGATTCTGATTTGAGAAATAATGTCAATTTTACCAGGATCTACATGTATGCCAGTATTGGAAATATGATGACCCAAAAGAATCCCCTCTGTGAGCATCATTCTAGATTTTACATGGTTGAGGGAGAGATTAGTCTCTTTACACATGATTAATACCTTCTCCAAATTGTCTAATGCTTGTTGAAACACATCCCCATATACTATGAATTTGTCCATATAGACTTCTACACAGTCATGGGTTAAATCAGAAAAAATGGCTAGGACAACCCTCTGAAAGGTGGCAGGGGCATTACACAACCCAAAAGGAAGAACCCTATAATAATAAGTACCCCATGGGCAAGTGAATGTGGTTTTATCCTGATCTTCAAGGGAAATTTGGATCTGATTATACCCACTAAACTCATCTTGGAAAGAAAACTCCTCTTCCCATACAAGGTGTCCAAGACATGGTCTATGAAAGGTAAGGGAAAATAATCTCTATAGGTAGCCTTGTTTAGCTCCCTGAATTCAACATAGATTCTCCACTTGACATTTTTCTTGGGGACAATGACTAATGGAGACACCCATTTTCTATCTGAAATAGAGTAAATGAAATTGACATGCAGGAGTTTTTGGAGCTCCTCTTTCACTATGTTTTTTAAGGTTGGGTTCACTCTTCTTTAGGGTTGCCTAACAGGTCTAATTTGTTCATTGGTGTAAATATGGTGTATACATGTATCAGGGTGAATTCCTTTCATATCAGATTAATCACATGCAAAAGTACCGAACTGTCCTTGGATCATTTGGATCAAATTTTTTTGTTGATCTGATTCTAGGCCAGAATTTATACAACAAGGATTTCCTGGGATTGATTTCAACAGTCTAGACATTTGAATTCTCTTCTTCACTTATTGTTGATATAGTAAATAATGTAGAAATGGAGGGATGCCAAACTTACTGGGTCTGTGGTTCTACCTAGGTCTGTAAATTTTGCCCATCCTTCTTCTTTTGGCATACTTGATCGTAAGTTTTTCCTCTTGGATGGTAGTTTTTCTTCTGTTTAACTTCACCCATTTGATAGATCTATTTTTCCTTATCAGCTCATCTAAGAAATAGTGGCTCTAGCCTTTTTATTTTCCCAAGGTCGATCACTTCTCTCTTTACCTATGTAGCTGACCCTTTTGTTTTCCCGAGCCCCCTAGCCATTCATTCGAGTAGTTTTTCACAGGTCGCAGTCATGGGCACCAAGCACAACACTTAGAGTGGTCTAATTGTTAGAAAAGCAGGATCGCGGAGCAATTAAATAAAGCAAATGCAGAAACAAAACATAGAAGATACACAATACAATAGAGACATAGATTTACGTGGTTCACCCAGTGTAGGCTACGTCCACCAAAGAAATTTCCAGGTCCTTCCTTTATTATTATCTAGCAAATGAAGGGATACAACCTACAACAAAACCTGTTGTAACTTACTCTTCTTTCTCTCACAGTCTCCTCTCTCAAAATACAATACTCATCATAATGCATAGATGCAATACATTTCCCTCATAATAGAGGGTTGCCTTCTAGGGAAAAAAAACCTAACATAATTTTATTGTTAGATTTGTGACCTTATAATGAATGGTCCAAATTTACAATGAAATTACAATATACTTTTACAAGGCAATTTTTTCCTTCGGGGGCTTGCTTGCCCCCGAACCCCCCAACCGGGGGGATAGACCCCCTGGACCCCGCAGAGGGGATACCCCCCCTCTGCACTCCCTCGCGTGGAAGAGTGTACATACTTCTAGGGTGTAAAGTCTTCATGGGGTATAAACACAACTGAAAGAAAGGACCTCTGAATCAGGAACATAATCAGGCTCCACAACCAACAATCTCCCACTTGGAGACTGATCTCAAGAACTCCACCGTTGTTGTATATGCTGGACTCTGAACCTTCTTGGATCTGGAAAATTTCTCATCTTCATATTCATTCTTGAATACCAATTGAAACTGAGTAGGAACTCAGTTTCTCTCTGGTTACTCCCTTTGTTAACATATCTGCAGGATTCTGGCCAGTGTGTATCTTTTCCAACTTCAAATGTCCATCTTCCAAGGAAGATCGTATGAAGTGGTGTCTCAACTGTATATGCTTATGTTACGCCTCTTTTGTCACATGAATGGGAAAAATAGAGGTGCTTACAAGATTATTTGGGTCAGCTAAGAAAGACAACAGTGAAGGAAAGGGTTACAAAAATAAACATAAAAGACTAAACTAAGAATTAAACTAAGAAAGGAAAAAACAAATAAACTATTGAGCATAAGGACATAAGAACAAGAAATAAACAAGACTCATGTCACCAATGGAAAGGATTGTATGAGTGAAAATAAAACATCGATAAGAAAGAGAACTTTGGGTCCCTTCTTCCTCCAAGGGAGGGCTCTTAGACCCCCACAATTGAGATCTTCTTAAAACTTTGAAACTTGAAAGAAATGGTGAAAGAATCCCAAGCTAACCCACTCAAAAGGTGATGTGGATTTCCCAAATGGAATGGTGCTAGTATGATCTTGATGAGAAAAGAGGATTCCCCAAGAGAATAGCAGCAGCATAACCTTGCAAATGAATTCCTTGAAAATGTAGTGCACCCATGGCCTTGTTTTATAGCACCACTTTGAGGTATTGTGTAACCATCTTTTAGTGTGAAAAGGGGTTGTTTAGGGAACCTTTAGGTCTTTGGCTAGCCACCCAGTCAGATCCAGTCGATATTTGGATGTCAAATCAACTTGGAAGCTGAACCAAAAGTGGGTGGGCGGTCGACCAATCTCATAAATGCGTCGTTCTCAGGTGTGCGCAGCTTTTAGTGACCGCAGTCGCGCATCATGCGCATTTGCATTTTTTCTGCGTTTTTGGATGGCGCATGTGCACGCACCCTGTGTAGTCATAGCGCATCTTGATTTTATAACTAGTTGTATAGTTTTGGACCTTTTGGAAATGATTTTTTGGTAATTTTGGTCCATGGGTGGACTCATAGCTATTTGAAGATGTTGGATTCCTGTAACCATTTGCGGATGAAATTTCAGTGATAACAGATGCCCCCTGATGGATGAGGTTAGGAGCATACATATAGCCAAAATTCATCAATGTTTCTTCTACTGATAATACCGTTGTAAGAAAGAGCGATAGTGAGAATATCAAGAGTGACCTGTTGGAGGGAGAAGGGAACCTGTAGGACCTGACTTTTCGCAAGGTGTGTGAAATAACTTGTCTACAAACGAGGCAGGCATGCCCCATGCTCATGTCATGTAACTCAAAAAAGGGTGTTGTACAACAATTGAAACTGTGTGTTGATGTAGACCACTGCAGCGCCCTCAAGGGTGGTTTTGATAAAGGCAAAGGACAAGTCTAATGAGGAACATACTCTTAACAGTAGGAAAGGATAGTTGGAAGAAGTATCATGGATTTTATGGGCATGGATAGCCCAGCCAAGTTTAGAGGTCTTCGACGAATATAAGAAACAACTGCAATAGTCACAAAGTAAGACCCACCATAACATGAGAAAATGTTGAAGTCGAATGTTATGGGGGTCAACGAAAACAGGGGGCAATTATGGTTCTCCCTGTGCCGTCTGAGACCTCTCATTGGAAAGGTAATGAGAGTCAAGATACTATTGCCCTTCTGGAAACTGTGTTGATATCGACAAAAAGGGGGACATGACTCCAAGAAGCAAAGGGCTTCATGAAATCTACTAGGTGAGGTTAGGAACTGAGGAGGTACATGGACGAAGTCAAGATGTGTGGAGACTCAATGTTTCCCTTGGTTGGGGATATATGCAAAGTATAAGTGGTTGCAACTGTTCAACTAGGTCGAGTGTCAGGGGGACAACAAGATGTGGTATAAGTTGTGCCAAAGGCGGGACAAAGTGAACAAACTCAGAGAGCAGAGGTAGCTGGCATGTGGGATACTTGGAGTTTATGGATGATGTCAATAGGAGTAGATGATAAGGAGTGCCCCAACCAAGGGTGACATGGGTTGCATTTGCCAAGAAGGTCGCCAAAGGTGACGAAAAAAAGTTATGTAACATGCTGGAAATAATGGCTTAGTTACAAAAAGAATTAAAAAATCTATGGGGATAATAATGCAAATACAGAAACCGGTGCCCCAGTGTAGGATGGCTTGGCCTAGGGATGGTGCAATTTGGTGGAAAAAAACAAGTGGAGGGTGGGGGCCCCATAGGCTGGTTTCTGTAGTAGGGCAATGTATGGAGGAAAATATGAGGATGGGCAGACTGATGATGGGTAAATGATGTTGTGGGAGTGCAGTCAAAATAATCTGTGAGGAAGCGCCCTAGGAGTCTGTTGGGAAGGCTAGCAAAATGAGGAGAAGGAGTATCTGGATGATTCATGACATGATGTAAGACTATTGGGACTCCCATCCCTAAGGGGTTGAAAACAGCATGAGTCTCAAAGTGCCAAGGGGTCTATGAATGGGACAACTCATGTGGGGGAGAGTGCTACCGGGTGACAGTACCCAAAATTCAATGGAGGTGGCGGTACTGCAGAGCCGGATATGGGGACCCTAAAGGAAAATTTCAGAGGGTGTGACTGGAGATGCAATTGAGATTCAGAGGGAATGATTACATGCCAGTGTTGATTATATACCTGAAGGGGTTGCGATGGTGTATGATGATCAAGTACCTACACACATGAAAACCAAATACCCAACGTGAACAATATCTGAAGAGAATCGAACATACAAGCATTTATTTGATATTTTTGAACATGAGCAGGCATACCTGGACAGGGTATGGAAAAATGGCTCCCCGGGGGCTAAGGAAAAAAAATGGCCCGGGGACTATGTTGATGTAGAGGAAGGGGTACTGATCCTGTGGCTAAAGACGGATTGAAAAATAGACACCCAGAGCTCCTGGAATGGGGTCTAGAAGTTTGGCAAAAAGGACTATATATAGTTGTAGGGCCCACATTGCCACCTCATTTGTACTTGTTGTCAGAGTGATTGGACTAGATAGATTCAGAGGAGATTTGGAGATTCTGGGAGAACGAGGTAGTCAATTCAGGACCAGCGAGCTTCATTTTAGTGGTCTTATTGTCCTGCATAGAATTAGGTTTTCTATTTGTGGGCAGGGCATGTACGGAGGGACGTACAGGGAATTTTGTGGGTGTGGGCCCCCCAGTGCGCGAGCGATCTGAAAATATGTGCACATGGGTGCGCACCTATTATCCGGATATCCACGCACGGGTCCGCCCTAAGGAGGGAAAAAGGCGCACATGGTATGCGCGTTTGTTAGCTAAATAGTTGTGCATGGGTGTGCAGCTGTGTAGTGGATAGGTACACTGTGATGCATGCATGTGTACGTGACAGGGGCGCAGGAAGGCACCTCTGTATGGCCGACATGCATGCATACATGCACGCCTATGGGATGAATAGGCGTGCATGTGTGCGTTCCTGTGGGGTGAACAGGCGCGCATGTGTGCACGCCTGTGGGTTTAAACAGTCGCACCTTGGGGGCAAGGCTAACGGGTGAAAAACTCATCTTTTTTGGAGATTTTAATGTGTTTATGTTCGATATGGTTGATCGAGAACTGGATTATGTGGTTGCAGGTGATCATTGGGATGATGCTGGATCACTGGAGAGAGAGGGACTGGTCACAGCTTAGGGAGGTTGTGGCTATTGAGCAGCCGATGGTTCATGACACTTTGGTAGCTTGTGGGTTGCTGAAGTTATTTGAGTGCCCCTTGATATGGGCCCAGGAGTACCTCCTACAGTTCTTGATCTAGATGTGGAGTCCGGATCTGGATTGTTTTATGGTGCGAGGTGAGAAGCTAGCCTTCACTGCGGTGGAGGATGTGTATTTTCTGACTGGGCTCCCTTTTCGGGGAACGCCCTTACCGATGAAGCCCGTATTACCTGGGGACAGGTAGTTGGCTACCTTAGGTCGGAGGTATTGTTCGAGAGATGATTTTATGTCGAGCTCTGTGGTGAGTATCAGGGCTATGGATGCTTTAGTTCATCGTTGTGTAGCAGCAATGATTGTGAGGGTATATGGGTCCCTCGCGACTCAGCAGATCAATGGTGGTCAGTTGAGGATTATGGGGAGGGCACTGGAAAGAGAGAATTTTGCCTGGGGCTTGATGTTGCATGCCAAGATGGTAGGGAAGCTCGACAGGTGTCGGGTTGTGGACTCAGGGGACTTTGCTTTTGGGTCCATCTTGGTTGCCTATTTTTTGGAGAGGGTGTCGATGTTGCGCCCTAGAGTGTTATTGGGCACACCTGGTGCACGAGAGCCACGACTGATGCGGTGGTCGAGGATTTTGATTCGCCACGGTGGTGGTGAGGGTGGTCGTTTTTTCACGATTGAGGTTGCATAGGTGTGGCGGAAGATGTCACAGATCATATTGTAGTATTCGTACTATGGAGTGATCCAGATATGGTGTTACCTCCAGGAGAGGTGTTCGACCACCGAGGTATGTTGTGATTTTGTTTGATATTTTGATATTGAGATAGTATGACCTATGTATTATGTATAGATGGATGTTGATGCTATCATTTGTTTGTTTGTATGTGCATATGTGGGACCTCGCAGGCATGAGGTTGAGTTGGTTAGAGCGTCGGCTCGTCAGGGGCTAGTGAGGCCTCCGCGGGGAGAGCAGTGGGAGGGAGAGAGATGACGGTGTGAGGTTGTTGAGGCGAGACCAGCTGGCGATGAGAGAGCAGTTAGGAGACTCCATTTTGATGACCCTGGTGTAGGGCCATTGCATGCTCCTCTGGCCGAGGCCGGGGGAGATTTTGAGGATATTCGTCGTCGCTTGGAGGCAATGCTATAGGGATTGCCTGAGGGCATGTGGTCGTGCATCCAGGACGAGGGTGTCCTAGAGCAGTGTGTGGGAGTTCCACTGATGTGGAAGACCATGGTTTGGCAAGCAATAGTAGCAGGTGCTGCGATGACTGGGTGGTTACCTCCAGGTTCGGAGGGACCGATAGTGGGTGGGGCACCACTGCCTAAGGGAGGGCCAGGAGGTGGTGCTCTAGAGGCACCATGAGTGTCTCTCTGTGTATTTTTGTATATTATATATAGACTGGTGAGCCCATTTTGGTGTGGTGACACCATTTTTGTATCGAGGTGCTTCACTGGCCTGTAGATTTTGTATACGATGTATTCTATGTGTATGTAAACATTTTGATGGCACTTTTGACCGACATTTATATATATATATATATATATATATATATATATATATATATATATATATATATATATATATATATATATGCAGATATACATTTTGGGGTCTTTGTGATGTTCACATGTGTGTGAGAATTGTTTAATGTTGTGTATGATGTCTAATCTATATGCTGTGATAGACTTTTGATGGTTTATGTGTGGGTAAAGGTGTCTTGATGTGATACAGGCCAATCTAGTACAATGTTAGTCAGGTTATCTATAATTTGATTAAATTGTCTTGGAATATGTGTAAACGTAATGAAATCAAAATGTCGAGATGTCTAACTTGCAGGTATTTGCGAAAAAGGCAAGGATCGCGGACACGGTACACATTGTTGAGTTGGAGGACGACTAGTTGGGAGTCAAGTAAGACGCTAAGGTATGAATACGATGATGGCTGGCATCGGCGATGAGGCCAATGATGATAGTGTACTCGGCTTGGTTGTTGGTTGTTGAACCCAAACCTATGCCGCTAGAGTGGAGCAATTCATGTCAGGGGGAATAGAGGGCCCAAGCTACCGAAGAGAGATTTTGTGTCCAACGACTGGCTCCGTCGGCGTAACCGATGTGGTAGGCCAATGGAGGAAGCATCTATCAATAACACAAATGATAGTTTAGACGTGAGGTATGGAAAAAATATTAAAAACACTATAAAAGAAATAACCTAATGCAGAATGGCTATGCTTAGGCGTAAAATTTCTTTAAGTATAACCCGTTGACGGGTTCTTTGAGAGAGAGGCCCTCGGGGGAAGCCAGGATGTATGCACCTTTGGTGAGGCAATGTTGGATAATGTAGGGGTCATGCCATAGTGGCTCGTATTTTCCATGACCGAGAGTATCATGAGCAATATCATAAGCAAGGACAAGGTCACCTTCATGAAATGAGCGGAGGTTGACATGGTGATCAAATGTGGCCTTTGACTGTTTTTTGGCTGCCTCATTGTTTTGTAATTAAGATCGACGATCTTCGTCCAGGGACTCTGAGTTCAACAAACGCTGCTCCATTGGAGTAGTGTCGGGTAATAGCTCAATTGCGGTGCATAAGGTGGGGATTTCGCACTCGATGGGAAGAGTGGCCTCGACCTCGTGGACTAGATGAAATGGGGTGAAACCGGTGGTCGTTTTCACGGTTGTACGGTAAGCCCATAGCGTGGAAAATAACATATGATGCCAATTGTTCTTATGTTTGTTAACTGTGCACTGTAACATGGTCTTGAGGACCTTGTTAACTGCTTCGACCTGTTCATTGGACTGAGGGTAATATGGTGAGGAAAACTCATGGGATAATCCTAACTGGGATGAGAGTTCGACGAAAATCTCATTCTCGAAATGTTTCCCGTTATCAGAGACTAGTTGGAGTGGTACTCCAAAGCGGGATATGACGTGATTAAATAAAAAATGCGTTGTGGTGTCAGCGATGTTGTTGAAGGTAGGCATGGCTTCAACCCACTTTGTGAAGTAATCGACTGTGACAATGATGTATTTGTGTCCATTGGTGGATGGGGGGTTACAAGTCATTAAGTCGATGCCCCATTTGCAAAAGGGGCCTACAGTAATGACTGGGTGGAGAAGAGCAGGTGGTGCTCGTGATTTGTTGGCATAAAGATGGCATCTATTGCATTTCTTCATGGTATGAATGCAATCGTGAAACAATGTAGGCCAAAAGTAACCTGCGTGGATGATTTTCTGAGCAGTGGGGAGATGTCCCCCGCACGTGCCGCTATGGAAGTCGTTCAAGACTCGATCGGCCTCGTCAATAGTCAAGCATCAATGGAGTATGGTGTCGACCCCTCGTCGATATAATATATCTCTGATGAGGAGACAACGAGGGGCCTGGTGGAAAATACAGTGACGATCATCACGTGAGAGGTGGTTACCGAAATTTTGTGTTTGTAGGTAAACGAGGAGGTTGTCGTACCAAGGGTCATCCGAAGTGATGTAAAATAGGTGTTCATCGAGGAAGTCGGTATTGACGGGGGAATTGGTAGTATCGGAGGGGAAATCTGTGATGAGTTCAGTGAGGACAAGAGATTTCTTACTCTTGGGTGTTGAAAATTTGAGATCGTACTCCTGAAGGATAACAATCCATCGGGAAAATTTTCCATTAATTTGCCGACGACTGAGAAAGTATTGCATGGAGTTGGAATCCACTATGACTTTGGTCATGCGAAGAAGAATGTAATGGTGCAGTTTCTGGACTGCGAGAATGATGACAAGGGGTAGTTTCTCTTCGTGATTATACTTCAAGGGTGGCCCTGAGAGGTTTTTACTAATGTAGTAAATGACATGCTCACAATCGTCATCGCCGATTTGAATGAGAACTCCTGCTAGTGAGATAGCTGACGTTGATATGTAGAGGATATAGTCGCCAATCTATTGTGCCTCTTTTGTCACTTGAATGGGCAAAATATAGGAGCTTACAATCTTAGTTTGGTCAGCTAAGCAAGACAGTAGTGAAGGAAAGGATTAGAAAAATAAACATAAAAGACTAAACTAAGAATTAAACTAAGAAATGAAAGAACAACTAAACTATTGAGCATAAGGACATAAGAACAAGAAACAAACAAGACTCATGTCACCAATGGAAAGGATTGTATTAGTGAAAATAAAAAACTGAGAAGAAAGAGGAATTTGGGTCGCTTCTTCCTCCAAGGGAGGGCTCTTGGACCCCCACAATTGAGCTCTTCTTACAACTTTGAAACTTGAAATAAATGGTGAAAGAATCCCAAGATAACCCACTCAAAAGGTGATGTGGATTTCCCAAATGGAATGGTGCTAGTATGCTCTTGATGAGAAAAGAGGATTCCCCAAGAGAATAGCAGCAGCATAACCTTGCAAATGAATTCCTTGAAATTGTAGTGCACCCATGGCCTTGTTTTATAGCACCACTTTGAGGTATTGTGTAACCAGCTTTTAGTGTGAAAATGGGTTGTTTAGGGCACCTTTAGGTCTTTGACCAGCCACTCAGTCGGATCCAACCGAGATTTGGATGTGAAATCAACTTGGAAGCTGAACCAAAAGTGGGTGGGAGGCCGACCAATCTCATAAATGCGTCGTTCTCAGGTGTGCACGGCTTTTAGCGACCACAGTCGCACATCGTGCGCATGTGCACTTTTTCTGCATTTATGGATGGCACATGTGTGCGCGTGCCCTGTGTAGTCATAGCGCATCTTGATTTTATAACTAGTTGTATAGTTTTGGACCTTTTGGAAATGATTTTTTGGTAATTTTGGTCCATGGGTGGACTCATAGCTGTTTGAAGATGTTGGATTCCTGTAACCATTTGCGGACAAAATTTCAGTGATAACATCTTAGTCTTCGAATGGAAGGTTGAGTTCTTTGCAAGATGAATTGCACTCTCACTGTCACAGTACAACCTGCTATTCTCCTGCTTCTTTCCTAATTCCTCCATAAACCTTTGCAACCAAATCATCTCTTTACTAGCCTCTGTAGAAACAACATACTCTGCCTCTTCTGTTGAAAGTGCAACAACCTTTTGTAGTTTTGAAATCCAACTTACTGTTGTTCCACCTATAGTAAAAACATACCTTGTGGTGCTCCTCTTGCAATATTTATCACCTTCCATATCTGAA
>ML784210.1:152762-173094 GCA_009831015.1 Picea engelmannii | reverse complement strand
AGTGTTGTATCCACTTTTGTAGAAGCTAAATATATAGAAGAGTCAGTATTACCAGTATATAAATATAATGTACCTACCTTCTCTCCTTTTTCTATCACCAATGATCCTTTGATGACCTTCCATGTCTTATCTGTAAATATGGACATACAACCTTCACTTTCCAACTGCCCTGTTGAAATTATATTTTTCCTTAAATCTGGAACATGTCTTACCTCTTTCAACAACCATTGGTTTCCATTGCATTGTTTTATTTTTACCTTTGCCATTCCAACAATTTTGCATGGTGCATCATCACCCAAATGAACCTGTCCAAAATCACCTTGAACATAATCTACAAAATGTTTTCTATGGGGTGTGGCATGAAATGAAGCCCCTGAATCTACTACCCAAGACTTAGAAATATTATCTACAGAAAGAATCAAAGCATCTTGTAACACATCACCTGTTACATTTGCTTCTTGATTTCTCTCCTATTGTCCATATCTTTGTTTCTTTGGAGCTCTGCAGTCTTTCTTTAGATGTCCTTTCTTACCACAATTCCAGCACTCTATATTTACAAGTCTGGATTTGGATCTTCCCTTCCTAGAATTCCCACGGTTCCCTGAGCCCTTTCCTCTATCCTTTTTTCTTCCCTTGTTCGCCATGTTCAACGCATTACCTGATGTCTTACCTGTGTTTTTCCGTCGCATTTCCTCACTAAGGATAACACCAACAACATCATCAAATTTTAAAGTATTTGAGCTAGAGACAGAGTTACTTACAGCCATGACCAAGTTGTTCTAGCTTTCTGGCAATGAGCACAAGATTAGAAGAGCCCTAACCTCATCATCAAAGTCCACTTTTACAAAACTTAGTTGATTAGTAACCGTATTAAATTCATTTAAATGATCTGCAATAGAACCACCTTCTAACATCTTCATATTAAATAATCTCTTCATTAGAAATACCTTATTGGACACTGAGGGTTTTTCATACATTTTATCCAACGCATCCATTAGATCCTTCATTGTCTTTTCTTTTGAAATATTGAAAGCCACCGACGCTGCCAAGCTCAGTCGTATCATTCCTAGAGCCTTTTTGTCAAGAATCTCCCATTCTTCATCCTTCATGGTCGTCAGCTTCTTTTCTACTCCTCCCAATGGTAGGAATAGATCCTTCTGATATAAATAATCTTCCATCTGCATCTTCCATAGCTGGTATTTTTGGCCATTAAATTTCTCGACCCTAAACTTTCCATCTTCCAACATTTCTCCCACTCGAACCAGGAACCCTCTTTTCCTGCGAGTTACCTTTCGCTCTGATACCAGTTGTTAGAAAAACAGGACCACGGAGCAATAAAATAAAACAAATGCGGAAACAAAACATAGAAGATACACAATACAATAGAGACACAGATTTACATGGTTCACCCAGCGTGGGCTACGTCCACCAGATAAATTGCCAGGTCATTCCTTTATTATTATCTAGCAAATGAAGGGATACAACCTACAGCAAAACCCGTTGTAACTTCCTCTTCTTTTTCTCACAGTCTCCTCTCTCTGAATACAATACTCGCCAAAATGAATAGCCGCAATACATTTCCCTCATAACAGAGGGTTTCCTTCTAAGGAAAAAAAACCTAACATAATTTCTACCGTTAGATCTGCGACCTTATAATGAACGGTCCAAATTTACAATGAAATTACAATATACTTTTACAAGGCAATTTTTCCTTTGGGGGCTTCACCCCTGGACCCCGCAGAGGGGGTACCCCCCCTCTGCACTCCCCCACATGGAAGAGTGTACATACTTCTGGGGTGTAAAGTCTTCATGGGGTATAAACATCGCTGAAAGCAAGGACCTCTAAATCGGGAACATAATCAGGCTCCATAACCAACACTAATGTGGATTCAAATCAAGCGAGAAAGAAAGATTAGTGTTCAATGGTAGATATCCTTCAAGCAGATGAAATAAACGTCTATTGGGTGATTGGCACCATACAATTTCATGAAGAATAGTGTAAGGAAGAGTTGTTAATTCGTGATTCCATCCTAGTCGTTGATCCCGAGAAGGACACATGGTGCGCGATCAGCATCATTATGATTTTGAGAGACAAAAAGGTTAGAAAACATAGTCGTGAGGACTCATGAAACACGAAGTCGCGAAGTAATCCAGGCCGTCCACTCCAACAGGACGCGTGGCACAGGATCCAAGCTACAAAGAAAGTCTTTCAGGAAAGCTGTGCTGAGAAGTGTCGATGGCCCGAGGTCCCGAAACACCGATATAATCTAGGGCATCCATTTTAGAAGGACATGTGTCATCCGATCTGAGGAATCACGATTTTGTGACTCAGAGGCTTGAGCATCAAACACGGCGTGAGATCTTGAAACGCAAAATTGAAACGCGCCTGAGAGGTGGACCCACGGTCACAGCCCGTGGTCGTATGGAAGTTGGGCCATTAGGAAAGGGAAAGCGCCTATCGAGCAATGGATGGTCGATACTGTTCAAGGAAATGATCGTGGTCGTCGGATTCAAGGAAAATCTAATCGTTGATCTAGATAGGCCATTTCGCGGGAACGAGCATCGGGATTTTTGAATCAAGGGGAGTGAAAGCCCGCGAAATGAGAAATATCGATATTTCATATGGATAAGCACAAAGTCATGGCCTGTTGTTGCGTGGGGCAAAGGAAAGGGAGTTTCACAAAGAATTAAAGTGCCCGAGTTGGTCACAAAGAAAGATCTGCGTGGCCTCGAGGCACAAGAATTGACTCGAAGGAGTTGTGAGCTTGCTTAGAGCATTCATGGGTGCCAGGCTTCATCCTGATCCCAATGAAGGTAGTTAATGAAGTTGAAGGAGGTGGTTGAAACTTCGTTTCACCACATAAATGGAAAGCATAAAAAATCTGGCCATGGAAGGCAGACTGTCAGCCGAAAGTTCCCTGTCATGGATTTCTTGTGAAGCCCATACTGTTCTGATCTTGTGTCTGACAAAAGAATGAAAGTGTAGCCTGACAGAAGAAGATGTATATGCCAAGCCTTGAATGAAATGACCAGAGTGTGCTTCTGAAGGGAGCTAGTTGTTTGAGTATAAGTACTCAGTTTTGATATTTTGTTAGGGTCGAAGGTAGAGAAAAGCTCACGTATTGTAAAATTTTAGTAAAAGCCTCTGGCTTCTGGTTATGTATCTGTATTTTAGACTTGTTTTTTAATGGCAGTCATCTTTCTTGATCTATCTTTTTTGCCTCTGATACTGAAAGAGTTCATGATCAACTGATTCACTTGAATTATTGTGACTGCATTATGATGAAAGTTTGATTATAGTGTTGTTATAATTCCTTTCAATTTCTTTGAGATTTAAATTCGAGAAGTCCTCGCGTTTAAATTGTCCCTCCTTGGACTGTTGAAAGACCTGATGTTCACAACAGACCTCTATGCTCTTCTCACTAAATTATTCCCTCTACTCGCCCCTACCACAACCTACTGACTGAAGTTAAGCTAATACCTCACCTATGTATGCATACCATTCCAGTTCCCTGAGTTAAGATGATATTTTCCCGAGTATGCACTAATATGACCCTTTATTACCAATTTGTGACATAAAACTCTGATGGGTATCAGGATTTCCTTTCCCACAATCTGAAGGGTGACTTCCGGTGCTAACATTTCTAGTGTCGTTGTCGGGGACGAAATTGACGATTTTCCCCGGAATTGAATGAAAAATATTACTGGTTCTGAAGGTGAATCATAACTTAGTACATCAAATATTGTAGTTGTTCACCTGGCGAATCCATTGATGTGAATCCACTGGCAACTCCACTTTTTCAGTTGTGTCTTCTAGAGGCAGAGACATGAGGTCTACTCCATAGCTGCCTTTGGCAACACCTAAAGTTGACCCAGAGAAAATTGTTAGAAAGGGAAATGCCCTCTGAGAAGGTGCCTCTACTATTGAACCAGGTATTTCTAATGATTTTCATTGTCCTCTAATAGAAACCCCCATATCTGCTTCTCATTTTCCTAGAATACCATCTATTGGAGTTTCTCAAACTTTAAATTTTGGGAGTGTTTCTGTTGAGTTTTCCCCTCCTGGTCTAGGATTGGAGGGAGAAATTATTTTCACTCCTCTCTCCCCTGAAGTAGTATCGTGGTTTAGACCCAGGACCTTAGAATATTTTCCCACTCTGGGATTTACCACCCTTCCTTCTGTTAGAGTTAATGATTTTGCAAAAAGGGAAACCTATTTTCCTTCAAGCCCTTTAGCCTTTTCTCCAAATCCTCTGTTGTTTCCCTTTCCTCCTGGAAGCTCAGTTCTAGCCTCCCATGTTCAAACCCCTTCCCTTCCTACTTCTCCTCCGCCTATCATCCCTATGGCAGGTGTCAATCCTCCTAGAAATAGAATGGATGCCATAGTGGTTGCAAGATATGCCCCTCTAGTCCTACCTCAGCCAATGAATCCTCTCCTTGTTGGAGATTACCTAAAGTATATGCCCAAATTCACTGGAGAGGAAGACATAACTGCTGAAGAACACCTTATTTCCTTCTATAGTTATGAAGACAATCCGAATATTGAAAATGAAGATGTCTGGATGAGAGTTTTTGTCCAGAGCCTGGATGGTGATGTTAGAAAATGGTTTAGGGGATTGACCCCTGGATCTATTGCTGGGATTGAAGCTCTAGATGATGTTTTCTTGAGGTAGTGGAGGGATAAAAAGGATTTTATGTATTATATCACAGAGTTCGGGTCCCTAAAAAGGAAAGATGGATAATTTGTCTCTAACTTCTCCAAAAGATTCAACAAAATGTACAATAAGATCCCTATTGAGATAAATCCCATAGAAGCCTCTGCCAAAATTACTTATGCTAGTGATTTTGACCCTGATTTATGCCTTTTATTAAGAGAGAGAAGAGCCACTTCCTTGGCCCACATGCAAGATGCGGCCCTGGAAGTAGAGTCCAACGTCTTAGCAGCTAACCGACTCAGGAATAAGGCTGATAGAAACATACCAAGAGGAATATATGAAGCCTCAACCTCCAGTTCTTCTACCCCCCCTCCCCCCCTCCCCCCCTCAAATGGATGAAGTAAACAAGTTACTAAAGTCACTTTCAACTAGAATGGAAAGGTTGGAAGTAGAGGGAAAGTAGACATATAGAAATCCTAAAAATGTTGAGAACAGAGGAAACTTTAGGAGGTCGAATAACAATGCTCCTCGGGTTATGCAAAGGGAATAGAGGAATAGAGATAGAGATGATCATAGAGTCCAAATCCCCCTTCAAAAAAACCTTGTGGCCGATGAAGGTGAAGAAGAAGAAGATCTTGATCCTGGAATCCATTGTCTTGGAGACAACTCCCCATTTACCCATTTAACTCAATATTCCTATGAAGAGTCCCTCATGGACAACCAAATAAATGAGTTGAGTAAATGGGAGAAGGCCAATAGCAGTCCCAATAAGTATAATCTCAGGTCAAAGAAGAAAGAAAGGAAGTATGATGTCCCTGATCAGTCGTCCAGAGGAGGGAAGCCTTCTAAATATGTGACAAACATCAGTGAAGAAAAGGAAGCTCAGATTCCCTCACCAGTAGCCAAAAGCCTTGTCCTAGAAGTGAGAGAAATTTTGAAGGCCCCCTCCTTTTTAAACTTCGAGCATGAAAATCGGAAGATCATAATTCTTGTACCCCTTTCAGCACTGGTCAAGCATGAAGATTTTAAAAGAAGCCTTTCTAAACTATTGTTGCCTGAACCCCCAAATCATCCCACAGACTCAATCAATCTGCAAGATGAAAAGCCAGCAGTTATCTTAGGTCCCATGGTAGAATATAGAGATGATTCAACCCCTACCTTCTATTCATCATTGAATATACATGATAAGGTTCTATTGTTGGGAAAAACACCCTACAGACTAGCAAACTAGGGTCAAACTTGCATGCAGATTTTGACTGAATAGAAACTACTTTTTTACCTACAACCCAAGATTTAAACCCCTTTTTCACAGTAAATGCAAGGAAAAGGACCACCTACCTTATTACCGACATTCGATGTATATCCTTTGTTGTGCTTGACTACTTGCTTGTGTTGCTCCTTCCACAGATGACCTGCACTCAAGACAAACAACAACTATGCATGCATGCTACTTCTATACTCAAGGGTTAGAAATCAAGCATAAATAAATCAAATCATAGACAATTCATGCATTGGGACGGGAAAAGTATTCTTTTTATTATTGAAAGTGAATCAACTTACAAAAGCTGAGACCGGCCACCGCTCCTTGAACCTGATCCTGGGATCCTCTTCTTCTGTCCTTCAACTGCTTTGCATTAAATCTCCTTTGTCATGAGGAAAGGCTAAAGGGTTGGGACAATGGATTACGTAAATGGGCAGAGTTTCTTCGCTATATTTTTTCCTCTTCCAAATGGTACCCCTACCCCTTCTTTTATAGGCTAGAAGGAGCTAGGGTTTTGGACGAACCCTTGGCCATGCATGGCCGGGAGTTTCAGTTAACTGACCCATAGCTTTTTGTCCCGTCAGCAACTTTCCTTTTTTTGTGCTTTGCTGGGTACACGCGGGTTGTTGTGAGTCAGCCAGTGTGTACACGTGTGCAGTAATGGGTTAGGGCACATGGGCCTTGACACAAGAGGATTTTCAAAGAGTTGTTCAGTATATTTTTGGCAAAGAAGGGATATGAGTTGGCCTGATGCTAGGTAAGCATGTGTGGTGAAATTTAGGGTTATAACAGATGCCCCCTAATGTGTGAGGTCAGAAGCGCATCTGATGGCCGAAATACATTATCAATCTTTACTGATGTGCCGAACAATTGAGCCTAAGGATCAGGAACCAGGAGGTGTCATCTGAAAAATAACAATTGTCTCACCGAGGCGGGCATACCCATGATCGGGATAAAATAGAACCATGGCTACCAATCAAATACATTTAGATCCATGTCAAATAACTATAAAGAGTAGCCATGAATAATACACAGTGGAGCTACATCTCGAAATCAGAAAGATATACATATAGAGTATCCATCTTCCAGAAGCTGAATCGGCCTGATGGATGGACTTCAGAGATCGAGCAACAACTTCAAAATCTTCCAAAACTTGAGTAGGACTGTAATATGAGTGTACGACTGCACTACCCAAAGGTCTTTGACAACTCATCGGTCATGGACTTGATAATCTTGATGATTGGACTGAAGGCTTCAGTGATTTCGAACAAGGACTTGATTGGACGTTCAGGATGGCCAGGTATGTAGACAAGAGACACATTACAGAGGGGCCGACTCAGGCTTAGTGACAAACTTCCCTTGGACAATAGCACAACAAGTGATAAGACTCATGCAGCATATATGTTAATCATAAGTCTACGAAGTAGGAGGCAATGCAAACTCTCCATATGTTTGGAAGAATAACCAAACGGTGGAGGACACAACTCTATATAGCGAGAAAAGCTTCCTAAGGTCATACTACATCCCATAGTCTGATGATGAAACAGACAGATGTGCTTTATCCAAGGGCGACTCATTATGCTGCCAATAAAGAAAATACTTTTCCCATCCTCTTTTTGGGGTATATTTGATTTTTTTTTATTTTTGATAATTTTGGAAAAAGAATAAAGGAATATTACGTTACAATGGAGGAACAAGGACTGCAAACATACAAGCTCAAGGCACAAGGACAAGACTGATGTTCTGGTAAAATGATACTCGAGAAAAATCCTATGGCGGCCAAAGGTGTTAATATGTAGAAGCAAACTGTCACAAGGTTGGTGGATAAGGTATGAAAATGCAGTTGAGAGAACACACAATGGTAATGTCCTTCGATGTAAGTTTAACGAGCCCAGAGAAGGTAAGCTCGGTGGTTTTTCATATTTAGAGAGTCTGAAAAAGCATAAAAGGAGACTCTGTTGGGGTACCTTTTTCGACAATAGTCTAGTCGATTCGAAAAAGGGATAAAGTATCACCGATTAGACGTCAATTCAAAACCATTTTAACGAGTGTGACAAGGACAAGATCACTCAGCTATTTTTTCATTTTTAAGGAGTCTGAAAAAATATTAACTATGGACTCCGTCAATAATATTCTTCTGGACCAATTTAACGAGTGTGAAAGAATAAGGTCACTCGGCGATCTTTTCAATTTTAGGGAGTCTGAAAAGAGCTTAACTATGGACTCTGTGGGGGTTTCTTTTTCGTAAATTTAGTCCCTCAGGCCCGAAAAAGGAATAAAATTATACCTGAGAGTACTCTTCTAAAGAATGGGAATTTGATAGAGTATATCTTTCTTCGTACAGTTGATCATCCAGACTGAAAAAGGGGTAAACTACCGCCAGACAGACGTGACTTCAAATTTCAATTTAACGAGCATGAAAGGCCACAAGATCGTTTGGCAATCTTTTCATTTTTAGAGGGTCTGAAAAGGGATTAAAAGGAGACCCATTATTTTTGGGAGTCCTGAGGGTGAGACAAAGAGCGAAAAAGAATCATGCAAATGAGGCTCAAACTCATATTCAGGAAGGACTATACGGACTCCCGAGCCTACAGTGTTTTTAGAAACGGCATGGACACCATAATGCAACCAGGACCTACCTAGGGCATCCATGTTCTGGTAAGCTCTACCACCAAGTTGCGACACTGCTAGAGCAGATATGATGGTTCTGTGTCACAACCTGATGGGATCAATCCTATAGCAGAAGAAAAAGACAACAAGATGCAAAAGTTGGGGTGGTAACCTAACCTATATGCTCAAGTTGATTTTTGAAAAAAAAAAAATTATGGACCATCAATATTTTCTCAAAACTCAAAAAAAAAAAAAAATGTCCCAATACCCAATCAAATCCCTCCCATATAACTCCTGAATCACTCTAAATGTTTTTTGGTATAAATAAACTGATAAGGGAGGCCAAAAAAGTGACAAAAAGAGGACAAAAATTCTATAAATGGAAGCTGGCAGCTCATTATCACCATTGTTGATTTGGAAATTGACTTTGGAGCCAAAAGACCCCCTTTGCCAAAAATAGTGATTCTGGGAGCTACAGTGGATGAAACGAATTTCTGCTTGGACCAAGTAAGTACAAACTCCCTTATCTAGCTATTCAATACTTCAATTTTGTTATTTACTTTATTTTTTAGGTGGGCGACGACCTTAAAAAGGTCGGCCCTAGGTACATGCGGGTTGTCTCTGGACAGGCCGCGTGTACATTCGGGCAGAGTAAAGTCTACCCATGTGTACACGTGACTGTCAACTCTACAGCCCACGTGTACCCCCCTTTTATGATGAAAAATCAAAGTAAAAGGAAGTATTGCTCCTCCTTTACCTTGTTGTGTTGGCAGGATGTATATCCAGTGGAGGGAAAGGGAGCATGAGGCAATCAGTGAGTTGGTTGTAGCAGATCTGATTTTCATGGCCGTGTTAATGCAATGTGGTTTACTCAAATTCTTTCTATGTCCATTTATGCACGTAAAACCAAGTCTACTGAATGCCTTGATTGACTACTGGCACCCTGATGCAGAGGCATTTATGCTAGAGGGGCAATCACTGGTGCCCACCACTGAGGATATCTACTTTCTGACTGGCCTCTCAAGGAGAGGGGAACCAGTCAACTTCCGGACATTTCCTGCAGGGCCGAGCAAGATCTCGGAACTGATAGCTGAGCATTGTGAGGCTGGGACTGACCATGTGGGCTCCCAGGTACCTATTAGAAAGATTACTAACTTAGCGCTACAGACTATATTGTTACTGATTGGGCGGATTACCAGCTCAGCAACCTTGCATCAGGCATCACGCGCACAGATGAACTGTGCCATCTAGTGCATGAACGCACAAATTTTTGACTGGAGTACCACACTGCTCGAGTGCATGAAGAGGCAATTGACAGATTTCCGATAGTGGACACAGAGGAACTTCAGGTTCGGGACCATCTTGTGTTCATTCTTTTTTGAGAGAGTTCTGAGTTTTAGTCCTCGGGTTGTAGTACGAGGACATCAGGCCTCTTTCCCTGCAGTGTGTAGATGGGCAGTCTTACTGTCGCGACAGGGTGGTGGAAGGACCGTTGAGTCCTTCGACGATGATTTCTTTGCTTTACTGTCACGACAGATCCCTGTGATTGAGGACTACCCGTATGTAGGGATAGATTTCTCTAGAGATCCTGAGATACCTGTGCCTCCTAGTGAGGAGCGAGGGGAGATGGGTAAGTCGTCACCTTTGTAGTTTTTTTTTGTTTGCATATGTAATTTTTATGTCTTTTTGTTATATATATCATTTTTTTTGTATGCCAAAGTATTTGATGGATAAACGTTTGTTGCATGCAGATGTGGGACCCGTGCGACCTGCTGATTATGCACGAAACAGGCGTCTTCCACGACTAGAGGCCGCGGATGTCACCGCTAGGGGAGAAGCAGTAGCAGGGAACCTTCCAGTCGGAGAGGCCAAGAGAGTCCTTATATGAGTTGAGAGGAACTTCACTGCACTCACTCGCACAATCCCGATGGCAGAGATAGAGGACCTGCCGCCATCCATGCAGCCTCATGTAGTGGGGGCACCTTCGACATGGGTCCGATTGTTTAGGCGTTTAGCCCATGCTGTGGGTGATTATAACAAGGCCCATAGGCACTGAACCTACTTAGACTTTTTATGTGCCACGAGCACCTACTTGTATATATTTTTTGAGGGCATAAGCCCGGTGACTCATTACTACCCATTTTTTAGGCGCTTGCGTCCATCTATGTACTTTGGTTATTTTATGATGTTATATATGGTTTTTATCTTTTGTGTCTTATGGATTCTGTGTGAAAAAATGTATTTACATGTTTATGTCAATGTTCTTTCATATGTGTGCAAGATGCCAATCTAAAATTTGATTAGCTAGAGTATCTGTAATTTGGTTTAATCTCCTAGGAACATGAAAATATGTAATATAATCAAAGTTTCATTCTAAGAGACGTACCCTAAGGAAATGTTGGTGTAAAGTCGGATCATGAACCCGGTATACTCTGTTTGGCTGTGACACAACCAGTTGAACATCGAGATAGACCCGGAGATGAGAGATACCCAATGACAAGGCGTCACGAAGCAACTCAATAACTGCACTATACTCAGCGACATTATTTGTGGTGTCACCTAAGCATATACCTCTGGAAGATAACAACTGGCCCTGAGGTGAAAAGATTACCCAAGCTGCGGAGGCAAGCCTCCGCGTGTGCCGACTAGCACCATCTGCATACCCAACGAACACCTCAGAATCACTTGACATCTGCCATATTGACGAAAGAAAACATCAATGACACGTCCATAAGACTTAAAAGAAACTTACAAAGTAATAGTATAAAGACTATACATATGTTATAGAAAGTGACCCACAATGACCTGTCTATGAGTAATACTTCTTGAGGTAGAGCCCATTTCTAGGCTCTGCCAAAGAATTCCCTTCAAAATCAACCAAACGATAAGTGCCCTTTTTTAATACCTCTTTTACAATGAAGGGTCCAAACCACATGGGTTTAAACTTTCCTGCCTCCACGGGGTCCTTATCTTGGTCATAGACCAGGACAAGGTCATCCGCAAAAAAAATATGAGGATGAATGGACCTATCATATTGACACTTGACCTTATGTTTTTGAGCCTCGTTGGCCAGGGCTGCATCGCGACGCTTCTCATCGAGCTACTCAAGGTGTACTAACTTTTCTTCAAGCAGAGAAGTGATGGCAATAACTGTACTGCCAATTTTAGAGATGGGATTTGACATTCGATGGGAAAGACTGCCTCCAGCCCGTAAACGAGTTGAAAAGGTGAGAAATCGGTTGCAGTCTTAATAGATTTTTGGTAAGCCCATAATGTTGAGTATAACATCAAATGTCAATTTGACTTGGCTGAGTTGATAGTTCATTGTAGAATAGTATTAAGCATTTTGTTTACAGCTTCCACTTGCCCATTGGCTTGGGGGTAGTAAGGTGATGAATGCTCCTATCATAACCCAAGATTTGATGTTAATTCGGACATCATTTGGTTCTGAAAGTGACTGCCATGGTCAGTGACAATCTCTCTCGGCACGTCAAACCGTGCTATGATCTGGTTGAATAAGAAGAGAGTTGCAGTCTCTCCATCATCTTTATACGTTGGCATAGCTTCGACCCACTTAGTGAAGTAGTCGACAACTACGATGATATAGAGGTGCCCCCTTGCTGACAGGGGGTTGCATGTAGTGTAATCAATCCCCCACTTAGTGAAGGGACCAACTGTGATGACAAGAAACATAGGAGTGGGATGTGCCCTCATCTTCCAGGAGAAGATTTGGCACAGATGGCACTTCTTGACCGATTCGATACAATCTTTAATAAGTGTCGGCCATAAGTAACATGCTCATAAAATATTTTGGGTTGTTGCCAACCCAGATAAATGACCACCACATGCTCCAGTATGGTAATCATTGAGCACTATTATGGCCTCCTCATGAGTGAGACATCGACGTAAGATGTAGTCTACACCTCTCCGATACAATGTATCATCGAGTATGAGATAATTTTTAGCCCGATGGTGTATCCGTCGACACTCGTCACGAGAAGCTAAGGTGGGGCATTTCAAAGTCTGGAGATAGATAAGTATATCTCCATACCAGGGTTCTGTAGATGCAATCAAAAACATATCCCCCTGGATAGGCGATTCCTCAGGCACAACGTCACCTGACTCAACCGGAAGTTCCGAAATAAGCTCTGTGAAGACCAATGACTTCTTGGACTTGGCTGAAATGAAGTCTAAGTCAAATTCTTGGAGGATGACTATCCATCTACTGATTTTTTTGCCTATAACTTTTCATGTCAACATGTATTGGAATGGATTCACGACAGCAATGATGGTGGTCTTGCGAAACAGAACATAGTGACGGAACCGTTGAACATCATGAACTGCTGCCAATGCAAGTTTTTTGATATGAGAATAATTGAGTTCTGTTCCTACGAGGCCTCGACTCAGGTAATAGATCATGTATTCTGAAAACGAATCGTCTTCCTAAACTAAAACCATGCCAATGGTTGACTCTGCGATAGCCAGATATAATAAGAAATCTTTGTTATAGTTAGGTGGTCGTAGCAGAGGTGCGGTTGTGAGGGCATGTTTTAATGCGTAAAAAGAGCATTGAGTGGCTTCGTCTCATAAAAAAGGGACGTCTTTCTCTAGTAAATGCATAAATCCCTTGGTGATTTCGGCATAGTTGGCAATGAAGTGTCGTTAGAAGTTCACCTTGCCTTGTAGACTCTGAACTTGTAAGATTGTGCATGGGGGGGGCAACTGGATTATTGCCTCCACCTTAAGAGGAACGACCATGATCCCTGTTGTTGATACAATGAAACTTAACAATCGTCCCAACATTACACAGAAGCTCCACTTGTTTGGATTCAAGCGAATCCTAAAGTAGCAACAGCGTTCAAAGATTAGTCTAAGGTGTGTGGGATGATCTGTTCACTTACGAGAGAATGATGTTAAATCATCTAGATAGGCCTCGACTATATGCTTGAGGTCATGAAAAGCAAAAGGCATGGCCCATTGGAACGTGGCTCCAGCATTTTTAAGGCCAAAAGGCATCTTACGATATGCGAATGTACCCGACGTACAAATGAATGTCATTTTATGTTGGTCCTCGGGTTTGATTTGGATTTGATTATATCCCTAAAAACCATCCATGAACGAAAAGGCTTCAAAACCGGCATATTCATCAATGATCTGGTCAATGAATGGTGTTGGAAAATTATCTTTGGGACATGCCTTGCTCAAATCACGGAAATCGGTACATACACGAATCGTGCCTTGTTTTTTATTGACCGACACAAGATTGGACACCCATTGAGTCAAATGGATAGGATAAATAAAACCTGCCTTTAGCAATTTCTCAACCTCAATCTTGATGGCTACTGCTTTCTTGGGATTAACTGGACGAAGTTTTTGTCAAACAGGCTTGGCATCAGGATACGTTGTGATTTCATGTTCAACTATTTTCAAATCGATACCTAGAATTTCCTCATAAGACCAGGCAAAAACGTCGCGGAATTCTTTGAAAAGATCCGTGTAAATTTGAATCTCTTCGGGGGAGCAATCTGCTCCGACAAAGACATTCTCCACGATGCCAGGGTTTTGGGAGATGTTGATGGGTATGGTTTCAGCGATAGTCGCCATATTTCCCTCAGCATAAATCTCTTGCGTAGTTAAGAGATTAATAGGACATGGATGATCTCCCGTCATGGTAATGGTGAATTCTCCTGCTTTGATTCGGCTTAACTCTGGGAGAAAATATGATCTATGATGAAGATCTTCCCAAGGTTTATCTGGACTAGTCATTGCTTCAATTACTACTTCATCAGAAGGCAAGACTAAGTCTAACGAATCAACGTTAGTGAGAGAACCCTGAGCCCAAATAGGCTCTAGATGTGGATCGAACTCTTATGCAGGAGTCGGATCCGAGTTAGCTAAAGCTTGCTGGACTAAAGAGTACGCTACCTCAGCGGAAGACAAGGGCATGGACATGCCTGAGTGCCCCGTCTCATCCATTGTGGCTGATGGGGAAGGAAGAATCCACGGATCCTCAAAGTAAGTTGTGTGGAACGATGAAACTTGAAAAATATCAACCTTATGGTGATTAGATATAAATTTGATATCATCGTGAGGAGGTGGGAAATCGAAGGTACCCATCAAGGATGGGCACTAACCCACCCCTACGTTAATGACACCTGGTTGAGGATTATCAATCATCAGGACCGTGGATGCCCCCAAAGATGGGTCAGGTCTGGAGAAGGACAGTTGATCGATGGTCACTATCCGACCCTCGTGTGGAAACAACAAGACTAGGAAAACTGTAGCAAACACATCTTGCATAGCATAAGTCCAACTCCATCCTTACAAGAGGTTATAGTTGAGGGGAGCATCGACTACCTCTACTTTGACACACACGGTTTTCCCTCCTAACTTCACAGGGAAAGAAGGAACGATGCCATGTGGTCAGAAAGAACGACCGTCAAAAGCAGTGAGGAGAGTAGGTGATGGAGACAAAGTGGGTTGGCTAATGGCCTTCCAACATGCTAACAACATAACGCATGTCGAGGCACCCTCGTCGACCACTGTGCTGAAGATATTTCGTGTAAAAATTTTCGTGGGATGAGCCACTACTATCTGAAACGCTACGTGGTAAGGCAGACAAGGTTTTAAGTCGGTTGTATCTAACATGATGGTGCCCTGATGGTGCCCAGATTACAAGTCTCACTAGAGCCCAAAGCAGTTAACAAGGATTTCCTCTAAGAAGGGCAGTTTTGGAGGACCTCCAAAGCAGACATGGCGCAAGGGGTTTGTGATAAATCCTCCACCACAGATTAATTCTGGACGGCCCTTGTGTTTGGGTTGTGAGAATCTTTTTTAAATGCACCCTTTGGAATGCGTGTCATTGTTTCTCCCAACGTCTTCTCAATCTGTAGAGGAAGAGATGGGAGATCATCTTATTTACCCTTCTCAGAAGTTCTTGGTTTACTATAGTCGTGTGCTCTAGTCGTTATGAAAGCATCACCCCTAACCATATATACATTCGCGGATGAGGGATTATTTGGAGGAGGGCAGGTTTCTTGGCTTCCCCCTTCTGTGCTTGTAGAGGCTTGAGTTAGATTTTGCCCATGTTGAAAGGGATTAGTCAACACTACTTGTTGTTGTTGCGTGACAAACTTTTGGGCCTCTGCAAGTCAGGGAAAAAGATGGGTCGAGTGGTCCTCCGTGCACAAGTTGCATGGATACCTCGCCTTCTGTTTTTCTGTATTGTCCCCACCAACATTATCAGTGGGTTTTTTATCCCCCTTACCCTTCTTTCTTTGTTTTTTCTTCCCTTCAGGATGTTGGGTGGCCTTTGTGTTAGTCGACTGCACAGTGTGTACTTTCGATGTTTGGGTCGGGGGAGCAACCAAAGCAGTAGGTTGGTTGGCCGTTGTGTGTTGTATGGATAACTGTTGCAACTGTTTTGTCAATTGCTCAGTGGGCTTAGTTTGTGCTGAACCAAAAATACCATCGACATGTGGTCCAACTCTATGTCTAGTTTTATTTAGTATCGAATGTGGCGCATCTGGCAAGATGTTGTATAATAAACCAGACTGAGAATAGATGAGCTCAAACTGTTGAGCCCTCATGATGGCATCTTCTTCAGAGAAAACTCTGGAGGTTGCGACGTATTTGGATAACTATGGGACCAAAGACTTAAGGAACCACTCAAGAAGGAATGTTGGTGGGACTGGTACTTTGATTAGACTCTTCCAGCATCTCCATTCTCGGATATGATCAGAGATATGGTCCGTTGTCGTCTGTTCAAAATTGGCGAGCAGCTCTGTGCCAACATCGTATCTCATAGGTAACTGGAAATGGTTAAGGAAGGCCATCGCCAGTTCGCCAAAAGAAGAGTATCTTGAGCGATCGATCTTGATGTACCATTTTGTGGCACTCCAGATAATAGTACGTTGAAACAATCGCAATTGTACGGAGTCATCTTTCAAGGAGTTAGATGAACACCAAAGATGAAAAGTAGTCACATGATCACCTGGATCTTCATTAGGCTTGGCCTCGAACTTTGGAATGTCCAAAGGCAACTTCGTCGGCATAGGAGGCCAACGTGGATCGTGACAAATATGATCATTTAACAACCTTGTCAAATATGGCAAGTGTAATGTCACCAGGAATGGTAGTTTGGGTTGTTGCTGATAACCTGGGAAAAAGGGTCCTGGAGTTTGACTAGCACCAGGTTGCCAAGAAAAGTTTGGTTGTTGGCCCAGATTCTAGTAGAAACCATGGCCCTGACCAGCGTAAGGATTTTGCATCTGTGGAGACATCATCAGTTGATTTCCCATAAAGGACATAGAGTGTTGGGCATGCATCGTGTTCGAAGGACTTTGGGAAGGATTACCCCATGCCAGTCCTGATGGGAGAGGCATAGTAGTCTGTCCAGGGTTCCATTGACTGTGGAAAGAATTACCCCAGAACGACATTCAAGAAGAGGGAACGGATCCTTGTCCTGAGTTCCAAGGTCCTGCTATGTGTGCCCCCTGTGTAGGAATAGTACCCTGCGCAGGAGTGGATTGTCCAAAAATGAGGTTGCCCCCAGACAGAAAAGTGACGGATGAGAAAGTGTTGTTACCAAACATCCCATTCTAAGAAAATGGTGTTGAACCCACTGGCATATTGTGTGCAGGTGTTCCTTGACTCCCCGCTCCAAATAAACTAGTGTGTGTAGGCTGCCCGGTGGACTGCTAATGTGAACCACCAAGCGAAGGGGACGAAGGAGGAATATGACCTCCTGCGTAAGGAAAAGAATTAAAAGGGACAGGAGTGCCCCCAAGTTGACCTTGCAGAGGAGCGTTAGAGATCCCTACCCCCAGACCCAAAGTCTGTAAAGTGGAGTAGGTTAGTGTAGGACTTGTACCCGAACTAGGCATACCGTATGAGAACGGAGGGCATGTCGCACTAGGTGTGAAGGGGGTTGTGGTCGCCGCCATAGACGGGTTCGGTCCACTGTGTGACATAGTTGCGGTCGAGACCATGGTGGCTTGGACCGATGATGGTAGATTAGGAGATGACTCTCTTGTGGTAGTAACGATGGTGGGAATTGAAGAATTCCTAGAAGAAGTAACAACATTTGTTTCCATAGTTGTGTGAGGCACTGTCTGGCGTTCATGAAATTGGATTGGTACAATAAACAGTGCCAAGATATCAGTGGTTGGGGTTTCAATTGAGCCAAGAGTAGCTACTTCAAGGTTCAAAACAGTTGATTCCTCCGAGAGTTGTTCGGGCACAAAGGTTTGTAACCCGGTCACTTCAAAAGACCCTTGTTGGTCTAGCTTCTGCCTTAATGGTGGCGGGGGTGGCTCCAGTGTAACCGGTGGCAGGCTAAGAAGCCTTTGTGACCGGTGGAGCTCGGGATCCTCCACTGTGTGAGAATATCCAAGACACACCAAGGTATTCTAAATGTTCAAAAGTAACACACACTAAAAAGAATCCCCTAAGAGATAAGACAAGCAATCACTAAACTATTTGGAAGAATAGTTACAACAACCAACACTAGAGCAACTTATCGGTGCAAGTGCAACTCAAACACAGAAGCACCCTCCGGGTATACTCTGAAAATCATGGCCCGATGTCTGTCCTAGGTACCGTGGTATACCCCCACATTAACATGTGTATGTCCCTAAAAAGATTGGAAACTAGGTTTCCAGCACGCAAACAGTCACCAGGCGGGTACAGTCGAAAGTCGGGTAGACCACAATGAGCAAGGTATCAAGACTGAAACCTGTCAAGGGTATCGAGATAAAATGGTCTGGAAGACAACTGAGGACCTCGAACGGATTCGAGACCCACGAAGCCCTGTGGCAAATGCAAATGACGGAATCCCAAAACAAGCCCTCGATATGTGTTATCCACTACGATTGGTCCGGCTTTGGAGGGGTTATCTCCGCTACCTTTCCGCACGCGACCTCGTGTTTATCCCCTGTGTTAGAGGGGGGTCTCGGATAACTTCCATGAAACTAGACTTAGACACTCCCTATCTCAAACTCTAATGTTTGGTTTTGAATGGCCTTGAAGAGTTTCCTCTCCAACCTAATCCAAGGCCCTAGTCCTGAACTAGTTTGTGAACCCTACAAACATAAAAGTCTAGTAGATTTTAAAATTAGCATTGTTTTTATGGATTTATCTTACATCAAGGGGTATGAGGGTGAAACTGATGATGTGTAAAGACGAAAGCAAAAAAGGATGAAAAAATATGGAAACAAAAGACTTTTACTAAATGCAAAATTTCAACAACTTTTCACAAAGAAATATTTCTTTTTTTTTTAATTTTTCTAAGATTTTATACAGCCAACTCTTTATGATTTCTCTCGACTATGAGCTACTTATGATCTAAGTGAACTGAAAAAAAAACTTACGAAATAAAAAGACTTTTCCCTAGCTAATGATGCAAAAATACACTCTTCAACCAAAGAAAAAAAAATGAAAAGAGATTTTTTTTTATTTAAGTGCTAGTAAAGCAAAAGAGGGAAAATACCGGCAAGCAAAAAACCAAGAAAAATAAATTATGGATTAAAGCGTAGATCGCAAAGAATCAGAGTAAAGAATAACACAATGGAAATAAAAAAAAAACAAAGACTCTCACGCTTGTCTAAAAACCATAAAAAAAAAAAAATATATATATATATATATATATATTGTTGTTAACTTTTAACTGAGAAAAAGCAGGGTAAGGGTAAGATGACCTAACCTACTGACTGTTCAAACTTAGACTCAAACACCTAAGAGGAATACTTATTATCAAAGGAGGGGATGACTGCCCCACCTTGAACAAAAAGTAGCCTATCCAAGCACGCGACTGTCACTAAAACAGCACGCGTGCAAACGCGTGCTGAACAGAGATAGAAAGCGTGTACATGTGGGCTGACCTTGTACAGGCCGCGTGTATATCTAAATTCTAAGGAAACAAAATGAAAACAGGCAGTCCAGACCAGGAAGAGGCCTCTGGTATTGATAACCAGGGTCCCTTGAAGGCTTGGATGCTCTTTCTAGCAGAAAAGACAAATAATGCAAGGACTAATAAGGTGAAAAAAGCAATCTGAGATAGGACTGTGAACCAGCAAGACTCAGACAGGATTCCAGAAAACCCCCTGAGAATGTGTAATTCTGACAGGGAAGAGGAGGATTGTCTCTGAGGTTCTCTGAACTCCTACACGCTACTTGTTTCTCTACAGCTTGCGTTCACACGTGGGCTATCAGAGGATAGGGTGCAGGTACATTCATGCAGGCCGCATGTACCTCTGTGTGTCCCGAAAACTACAGTCAAGCAAAAAGTTAGGGAAAACTGGTATGGAAAACCAGACTCCCTGCTTAGCTCAGACCTTACAGAAAAAGACAAGCAAAGAAAAATAGAAAACCTAATATTTAAACTACCCAAAAACTTAAACAAATCCAGGAACCCTAAAGAGTATTCTCCCCAGTGCGGTCACCAATTCTATTGTTGGGAAAAACACCCTATGGACTAGAAAACTAGGGTCAGACTTGCATGCATATTTTGACCGAATAGAAACTACTTTTTTACCTACAACCCAAGATTTAAACCCAGTTTTCACAGTAAATGCAAGGAAAAGGACCACCTACCTTATTACCGGCGTTCGATGTAGATCCTCCGTTGTGCTTGACTACTTGCTTGCACTGCTCCTTCCACAGATGACCTGCACTCAAGACAAACAACAACTATGCATGCATGCTACTTCTATACTCAAGGGTTAGAAATCAAGCATAAATAAATCAAATCATAGACAATTCATGCATTGGGACGGGAAAAGTATTCTTTTTATTATTGAAAGTGAAT
>ML784210.1:89977-152677 GCA_009831015.1 Picea engelmannii | reverse complement strand
GTTAAAGTGTTGGGACAATGGATTACGTAAATGGGCAGAGTTTCTTCACTATATTTTTTCCTCTTCCAAATAGTACCCCTACCCCTTCTTTTATAGGCTAGAAGGAGCTAGGGTTTTGGACGAACCCTCGGCCATGCATGGTTGAGAGTTTCAGTTAACTGACCCATAGTTTTTTGTCTTGTCAGCAACTTTCCTTTTTTCGTGCTTTTTTAGGTACACGCGGGTTGTTGTGAGTCAGCCAGCGTGTACATGCATGCAGTAATGGGTTAGGGTGCATGGGCCTTGACACAATAGGATTTCAAAGAGTTGTTCAACAGATTTTTGGCAAAGAAGGGATATGAGTTGGCCTTATGCCAGGTAATCATGTGTGGTGCAATTTAGGGTTATAATAGGTACTGCATAATTGTCCGATGGACTCAGGGGCATCTCATAATCTCATGCCCAAAACTGTTATGGAAGAACTGGGACTAGAAATCACAAAGGCTTACCATGACTTGTATTCCTTTGACTCTAGGAGGGTGCAGTGTCTTAGGGTCATCAAAGATCTAGTTGTGACCTTGTTTCAGCTACCTATAAAAAGCGTGGTTATGGATATTATGGTAGCTGATGTTCCTCCCAAGTTCAGCATGTTGCTGTCGATATCTTGGATCAAAAGACTCGAGGGAACGTTGCAAATGGACCTCACATATGCTACCATTCCAGTGTTCGAAGGGGAGCATAGAATACTATACAGAGAAGATCAGTTGGCCTATATAATCAGTGATGAAGCGCACCCCACTAATCATCCTATCTTTTACCTTGATAATGATTTGGGATCTAGCTTGTTGCAGCTCACTGATACTCCCGAAGCTCCTCTTGAAATTAGAAAGAAACTCATTTATTTTCATGAAATACCTCCTCTAACTACTTCTGTGTGGAATATGTTCTTTGATGGAGCCTCTTCTAGGGAAGGTGTTGGTGTCGGAGTGGTTTTTGTGTCACCTTGTCAAGAAATCATATCCCTTTCATACAAGCTAGAGGTTGAAACTACCAATAATGTAGCAGAATATGAAGATATTGTTTTAGGTTTGAGGGATGCAAAGGATATGGGAATTGAATAGTTAGCAGCATTTGGGGATGCTGAGTTGATTTTCTAGCATATTATAAATGCTTATCAGGCCAAACATTTTAAGCTCAGAAGTTACAAAAATGAGGTGTGGGACCTAATTGACAATTTCTTCTCAACCTTCAACATTTCTTTTATTCCAAGAGAGGAAAAGACTTTGGATGATTCCCTGGCTGTCTCAGCAAGCCTGTTTAGGATCCCTCTACCACCTAAGCTTAGGTATGATGTTGATATTATATATAGGCCCTCTGTACCTGATAATATCAAGCATTGGAAGGTTTTCAAGGATGATCTCGAAATCAAAAGATTCCTTGAGTCGATTGAGGAGTTCTCTGCATTACATATTGATCAGGGTCATGATTCTGAAGGTGACCCTACCCTTGAAGTATTTTTCAATAAAATCGTTAATCACCATATTGTTCAGTTGCATAGAAATCACATTCCAAAGGGACTAGTTCCTTTAGAAAGATTGTTTGATGGGAATGATGTGGCAGTAAAGGGTAAGGTTTCAAATGAGGATGTTGATGTAGCTAAGTGTAATATTGGCACAGAGAAGAATCCAAAGTTTGTCAAGCTTTCAAGCAGCCTGTTAAGGGAGAAGAGGTCCGATTACACTGAGTTATTAAAGGAATTTGCTAATCTGTTTGTCTAGACCTATGAAGACCTCAAAACGTATGACACCAGCATTATTTAGCACAAGATTCCACTGAAGGAAGAGGCCAGACCATTTAGGAATAAATTAAGGAAAATAAATCCTATGTTGTTGCCTATTATGGAGAGAGAGGTAAATAATTTTTTGGATGCCCAACTCATTGTCCCATTGCGATATTTTGAATGGGTGGCTAACTTGGTCTCGGTGAGAAAGAAGAGTGGGGTAATCAGACTTTGTGTTGATTTCAGGAACTTGAATAGGAGCTCAAAGAAAGACAATTACCCCTTGCTGAAAATGGAATACATATTACAAAGGTTAGCCTAGGCATCAAGGATATCCATGATTGATGTCTTTTCGGGATACAATCAAATCTCATTCATGCCTGAGGACAGAGAAAAAATAGCATTCACCACTCCTTGGGGTACATTCATGTATGCCAAAATTCCTTTTGGGTTGATGAAAGCAAGGGCGACCTTTCAGAGAGCCATGGATACTGCTTGCATTGGATAAAAGGACAAGTTTTTGGTCATCTATCTAGATGACATTACAATTTTCTCCAGATTAGATAGAGAGCATTGTGAGCATTTAAAAAGGGTTTTCCTGAAATGCAGGAAATTTGGTCTCTCCTTAAATCCCAAGAAGTCTTTGTTTTCCATGAAGGAGGGAAAATTATTGGGGCACATAGTATCAGCTGAGGGATTAAGAATTGATCCTATTAGGGTGGAATCAATCCAAACCTTGTCACTCCTAAGATCCAAGAAAGAGGTCCAGTCTTTCTTGGGGAAAGTTAATTTTCTGAGAAGGTTTGTTTCCAATTTTGTCGAATTGGTGAAGCATATCACAACCATGCTCAGGAAGGGAAATGAAGTAAGATGGACTAATAATCCTAGACGATCCTTCAGCTAAATAAAAAAGGCATTGATTGAAGAACCTGTGCTAATCATTCCTAATTATTCCAAGGATTTTTTGATTTTTTCCTTTGCTTCATTCAATATAGTGGCCGATGTTTTACTACAAAAGAACGATGAAGGGTTGGAGCAGCCTATTTCCTTTTTTATCATAGCATTAAGGGACACGAAGATCAGATATGAAATTATGGAGAAGCAGGCCTATGCCTTGGTAAAATATTTTGGAGTCTATGTTTTGCATTCAAAGATCATTGCATATGTTCCTTTGGCTTCTGTGAAGGACATTCTCATGCAGCCTGACATAGACAGGAGAAGGAGCAAGTGGATTGCCAAAATCCTCGAATTTGATGTGGAAATAAAACCCACCAAACTAGTTAAAGGCCAAGGTTTAGCCAAGTTGTTGGTTGAATATAATTGTAAATCTTTGGGGGTTAACTTCATCAACACTTGCTCGAAAAATCAACAGGATGAGTTTTCTGATAAAATTCCTCGGGACAGCCTTCCATTGGCAGAATGCGCCTAGTATAAAGATATTATATATTTTCTGCAAGAATTAAGGCCCCCCGATGGTATGGGAAAAAACAAGGCAAGATATTTAAAGCTCAAAGCAATCATATATTGCCTCATTGACCAGGTCTTGTATTGGAAATATCCCCTAGGATTGCCTCTGAGATGTTTAGACCCACAAGAATCTCAAAAAATTATATTTGATTTTCATGACATCCTATGTGGGGGACATCACTTTTGGAAGACCACGGCCTACAAAATTATCAGGGATGGGTACTACTGGCCCACTCTATTCATTGATGTCTGTGTGAAAATCAGAGCTTGAATCAAATGTTAGAAGGTCTCTGGGAAGAAGCAACTCAAGTCTCTACCATTGAATCCCGTGTTGGCTTCAGGACCTTTCTAGCAGTGGGGCCTTGAATTCATTGGGGAAATTCATCCTTCTTCAAGCGGTCAACACAGGTGGATCTTAATTGCAACCGATTACTTCACCAAATGGACAGAAGTTATCCCCACAAGGAGTGCTTCTCACAAAGTAATCATTGGTTTCATTGAGGATATTATAGTAAGGTTTGGTTTCCCGACTAGAATCATCATTGATAATTGTGCATCCTTCAAGGTTGAACCGTTGATCAAGTTTTGCAAGCAATTCGGAATTGCATTGATTCAATCTACCCCCTACTATCCGCAAGGAAATGGATTGATGGAGTCCTCCAACAAAATCCTAATAAATATCATAAAAATATTGTTAGAGGACAACAAGAAATAATGGGATTCAAACCTCAAATTTTCTCTATGGGTTGATAGAGTGACAACAAAGAGGTCCCTGGGTCTCTCTCCTTTCCAGTTTGTTTATCGAACTAAAGCAGTCTTTCCTCTTCAGCTTGCCTTGCCTATGGCGAACTTCTTTCAGCACTGTCAAGCAGAACCTGATGACATGATTAGAAGGATACATCAACCGGAAGAAGGACAGCAGACTAGAGAGAAAATGATGGGCGGGACATGCAATCATCATCAAAGGATCAAGAAGATATTTGACAGGAATAGAAGTAAAGAGGATTTCCAGGTGGGAGATCCGGTGCTCAAATGGGATGCACCCAAGCAGGACAAGGGAAAGCACGGTAAATTCGAAGCCCTTTGGATCGGCCCCTTCAAGATTTCTGAGATATTGAAAAATAATACTTACAGATTGCAGAATTTGGAGGGAGATGAAATTTTTGGTGGCCCTGTAAATGGGCATTTCCTGAAAGTATTTTTTGTTTAAAGTCGCAATCGGTGTCCCACCATTGTAAATACCATTTGTGTTTTGTGTTTATTTTGTTTTAATAGGAGACTCCATAACCCAAAGCAAGGCACTAGAGTTGTGCATTCTTCGCAGCTCCTAGAGAGCGTGACATCACCTATGGAGCCAAATTTTATCACATAATCTTGTCAAGGTCTTGTGGGTCTATGGTTTCTACCTAGGTCTATAAATTTTTCCCGTTCTTCTTCTTTTGGCAGACTTGATCGTAAGATTTTCCTCTTGGCTGGTAGTTTTTCTTTTTTTTAACTTCACCCGTTTGATAGATCTGTCTTTCCTTAGAAACTCGCCTGAGAAATAGTGGCCCTAAGCCTTTTTTGTTTCCCAAGGTCGATCACTTCTCTCTTTACCTATGTAGTTGACCCTTCTATTTTCCCGAGCCCCCTAGCCAATCATCCGAGTAGTTGTTCACAGGCCGCAATCATGGGCACCAAGCACAACACTTAGATTTGTCTAATATGGATTTAAATCAAGTGAGCAAGCAAGATCAATGTTCTATGGCAGAGATCCTTCAAGAAGATCATATCAATGGCTATCGGGTGATCAGCACCATACAGTTTCACGAAGAATAGCGTCAGGCAAAGTTGCTAAATCATGATGCCATCCTAGCCTTTGATCCTGGGAAGGACACGTGGTGCGCGATCAACATCGTCGTGATTTCACGAGACAAAAAGGTTAGAAAACATAGTCGTGAGGACTCGTGAAACATGAAGTCGCGAAGTAATCCAATCCATCCACTCCAACAAGATGCATGGCGCAGGATCCAAGCTACAGAGAAAGTATTTCGAGAAAGATGAGGTGAGAAGTGTCGATGGCCCAAGGTCCCGAAACATTGATATAATATGGACCATCCATTTCAAAAGGAAACATGTCATCTGATCTGAGGAATCGTGATTTCGTGACTTGGAGGCTTGAGCATTGAGCATGATGTGAGCTCACGAAACATGAAAGTGCAACGTGCTTGAGAGGTGGGCCCATGGTCACAACCCATAGTCATATGGAAGTTGGGCCATTAGGAAAGGGAAAGTGCCTATTGAGTAGTGGATGGCTGGTATTGTTCAAGGAAATGATTGTGGCAGTTGGATTCAAGGAAAATCTGACTATTGATCCAGATAGGCCATTTTGCGGGAACAAGCATAAGGATTTTTTAATCAAAGGGAGTGAAAGCCCCTGAAATGAGAAATGTTGAGATTTCATATGGATAAGAATGAAGTCATGACCTGTGGTCGCATGGGGCAAAGGAAAGGCAGCTGCACAAAAAATTAAAGCGCCCGATTTGGTCACAGAGAAAGATCTGTGTGGCCTCAAGGGGCCGGAATTGACTTGAAGGAGTTGTGATCTCTTCTGGAGAATTCATGGGTGTCAGGCTTCATCTTGATCCCAATGAAGGTAGTTAATGAAGTTGAAGGAGGTGGTTGAAACCTCGTTTCACCACATAAATGGAAAGCATGGAAAATCTAGCCATGGAATGCAGGTTGCCATCCAAAAGTTCCATGTCATGGATTTCTTGTGAAGCCCATACTGTTCTGATCTTGTGTCTGACAAAAGAATGCAAGTGCAGCCTGACAGAAGAAGATGCAGATGCCAAGCCTTGAATGTAATGACCAGAGTGTGCTTCTGAAGGGAGCTAGTTGTTTGAGTATAAGTACTTAGTTTTGATATTTTGTTAGGGTCGATGGTAGAGCAAAGCTCCTGTATTGTAAATTTTTAGTAAAGGCCTCTAGCTTCTGGTTATGTATCTGTATTTGAGACATATTTTTTAATGACAGTCAACTTTCTTGCTCCATCTTGTTTTCCTCTGATACTGAAAGAGTTCATGATCGACTGATTCACTTGAATTATTGTGACTGCGTTATTGTTACACATTATTTTCACCATCCCTATGATTGTTAATGATGTAAACCTATCTGTAGTCTTTAGAGGGGTCAGTGGCCTGAGTTACTGAAGAAAGAAGGGAGAAGAACTTTTCCTGAGAAAAGAAGTTGCATTTTCCTTTATGAAAACCCTATTAAAGATGATTTTTTCATGTTGCACTATGGCTAGGGTGCGAGAATTCTCGATTCTTGCAGGATGCACCATAGCTAGGTCATGAAGTGTTCGCAAGTTTCTATATAGGCAGGGTGCGAAAAAACTCATACATGGGAAAAATGAGCATCTTCTCGATGCTTCTAGAAGGAGAAACTTCCATGGTGAGATGGCATCCGAATGGTTTGGATCTTACTCGCTTTCATGATTTAGTGGGATCATCCTAACCTCCTCACCTTATCCTCTTCAACTTATAAAATAAGAGGAGATCTCATGGAGAAGATTAGCTTTTGAGTTTGGAGCTTAGATTGGATTGAGCTTTGGAGATTGTTAGCTTGGCTAGATGAGTCATTCTATCAAGATAGATTGTGAATATTATCAGATCTATGCTCTCAGAATTCTTGGAGTGGAAGTGTGTGGGGAACGAAGGAAAGTTGGAAGGGACCTTACGACATCAAGGCCATGATTGTAATATCTCTTTCACATTTAATATGATACAGTAATATGGTTCTTTCCTATAAAGTTTGTTGTGTTTTATTGTATGATTCCTTGATCACATACATAGGTTCATATTGAGTTTATGCTATTACTATCACTTTGGTTGGTTGCGTTCTTTTACAGGATCATCATTGTATGAGTGTTGGAACAGAGCTAGGATGGCGATGGTGAGAGGAAGTGACATTTAAACGGTATGTCACCTATCCCTCTTTAGTTAGTAAATTCAATATTTAAAACTTAAGGAAAGCATCATGTTCTGGTGTGTTTTGTTTTAGATCTAGGTGGATCTAGGGAGATTAGTTAGTGTCTGCACCTACCAATTTATCCTATGAAAAAATTGGCGACTCCACTGGGGAACAAATTGTTTTCTAGTTATTCTAGTTTCCCTTGCTTTGATTGCTTGTTTTCTGGTTTTTGAGTTTGTGGGAGATCCATCCAGACTCTCTGGATCTGAAAATTCACTTAAACTCTTTTGGCCATTTCCAAATTCTCTTTGATCTCAAGAACTCTCGCACTGTTCTGGTCTACATCCTGCGAAAACCTCTCAGTTTCGCACCCTACTGTGTAAACCAGTGCGACATGTTTGCACCCTACCTATGTCCAGCCTGCGAACTCCACTGATTTTCGCACTGCACCCTATAGCTAGGTTGTGAACCCATATGAAATTTTTGTTTGGAATTACGCTTTCCTATATTTTGATGCCCATCTTTGCTTTGATCAACTAGATTGAACTTTTGGAGCCTATATTGATCTGTTTACAGTCTTCTTGACATTATTTGAGTTGTTTTTAGCCATCTTTTCTTTGTTTGGTGTTGAAGGATTAGTATCTTTCTTTAAGTGTCTTTCAATTCCAAAGCTTGTGTTTTCTTTAGAATTATTTAGGGAAAGATCAGATTTCTTCTGAATAGTTCGCTTTAAAAGAAAACTTTTAGTTTGGGTTTCTTTGTTTTAAGAAAGTTCATTATTTCTTTTAGTGAAATTTTTGAAACAAAAAGATTTAATTTCTTTCTTTATATTAGATTGGGGGCATCCTTGCATTTGAAGTAGTAGAATTGCATGATTCTTAGCACTTTTTTATCTTAAATTATGAAAAAAATTCCCCCTCATGGCCGGGGGGGGCCATGAATCATGCATTGGTGTACAGTCTTTTTTGCTCATTTCTTGAGAATATTGATATTGATGAGTTTTTTTAAATATTGGGACATTGTGCATCTGGGAATGATAAATGTTTTCTCCTTCTCGTAGCATAGCTCTCATCGAAATGAAAAGATTGCATCTTCATCTCTTTGCATAAATTTCGAGTCGATCAAAACACCATATTGTCCACGCCATCTTCCTTTTGAGTAACAACAACCTTAAAAATAAAGCGCTTATAAAAATTGATTAGACATTTTTTATACTTTCTGGTAGCAAACCTACATTAGATTAGTTGTAGGGCTTTGGAATAGGTGTGAAAGATAACTTTCCAAAGCTGCAAACACACATAGAATCTCGAGATAGGGAGCAACAAATCCACTTATCACATTTTGTCCTGGGAAGCCCTTCTCACACAAGGGTCAATCACGAGGTCGCATTAATACTGGCATAGTTACTCACCCTGCTTTGTTGGTCTTGGTGTAGAGATTGCGCATATTATGGGGGTCGCTTGAAGGTATACCCACAATGATGAGTGGAAGCCTTTCAAGTTGATTTCAGGCTAGATACCCTGCCCTTGCACGTGGATCGGACTATCGACTGTTTCCCCAGGCATCACTGTAGTGACTAGTAACCTTAGTGGCCTATCTCTTTAGGGTATTTACACAAGGTGACTGTGGAGGGGCAAGTCTTCATCGTACCTAGAATCGATGTTGGCCAAACTCGTCCGGGCTCCTTAGAGGGTATACCCACGATTATGTGTGGGAGCTTGTACCAGGGTGTAAGTCCGTTAAGTAGGTCATCAATGTAACTTTTCCACCCACTCTATCTCATCCCCTTCTTACATTGTTCTCGCGACGTTGGATTTCAACACCAAATAGTGTGCTCATTGTGAGAAGGTTTTGTTTGCTTGTTTACTTACTAGATTTTTAATGTGTGTTATTTATTTTCTCTAGAAGACTCTAGGTTGGATTTTTGTTTTAATGGCGTCATTTCCCGGAATGACCAATGAAGGAACCCCTTTTCCAAGGGAACCTTTTATTTTTCCTTCTTACAGAAACATTGGTCCCCCTCACATCGCTACTTTGAGCCTTCCATGTCTCACGATTGGATTATCGGTATGGTTGTTTTCCACTCAGGTAATCTCGAATGCATTTAGTTCTTCAATCACAAGCACTTCCCCCCAAGAGAATCAACCTCATGTTGATCCTTCACCTTCTTCACCATTAAGGTCTTCTTCGCCTTCTTCGCTTCCAAGGTCACCTTTCATTTCATCTTCTTCGTCAAGTGAAAGTTCTAAAGCTAGTAACTCAGGGGATAAGAAGAAGAAGAAATGAAAGAATAAGAAGAAGAAAAATAAACAAGGGTCCAAACCTCCAACCACTGTCAAACATGTTGGAAAAAAACCAATTATTGTTAATCATGTTGGGAGTGTTGATGATGTTAAGATCACCCAAAAAAATCGTAAGCCCAAGTACCCTTGCAGACTTTGTAAGGGTATCCATATTCTTAAGGATTGCCTTGGTCTATCCAAGGTTATAGAATTTTGGTCTACACACCCTCGCCAACCTGTGTCATCGGCCTCTGAACAACATGTTGATGACCTCCCGTCAACTAGTCAAGATACCATTGAGAAGAAGAAAAGTAGAGTCAAGTTCCCATGTATGTTATGCAAAGGGAGTCATTTCACTCACCTTTGCCCTCGTATGGATGAAGCCTCAAAATTACTGGAAGACATGACTGTTTCACAGCCTCAACTTCCAGCTACTTATCACAAGCTTACTCTTGACCCCCCTATAGTTGATGGAATGATCACTCTGGTCCCTTCACCAATCAATCTGGTTGATCATGTCGTCA
This sequence comes from Picea engelmannii, assembly GCA_009831015.1. NCBI lineage: Eukaryota > Viridiplantae > Streptophyta > Pinopsida > Pinales > Pinaceae > Picea > Picea engelmannii. Next base: position 142,691 of record ML784210.1, on the reverse strand, counting down.
ATATGGTCACGTCCTTAGTTGAACCATTCGACAAAGTGGTTTATCCGATACCATCCTCAATCAATCCCACTCTCCCCTCAAAGAGTGAAACTAAAGTGGTCGATCTGATCCCATCCTCGGTCAATCCCACTCTCTTGTTAGAGAGTGTCACCCAAGTGGTCGATCCATTTCCACCTGTCGACCCCATTCTCACCTTGGAGAATGAAACCCAAGTGGTCGATCTGATCTCATCATCGGTCGATCCTAATCTCCCGCTAGAGAGTAAACCCGATACTTCTAATTTTTTTCTCGTTGATATAGACTCTGCGATGTTGGGGGGCATTCCTCCTTCTCCCATGAAACCCCCTCCAAGTAATGAGGCCATCCTTTTTAATTGGGGTGTGCTAATTGGACCTCATCTTCCCTCTCACATTCCTTTCCAGATTACAGTGCAAGTTTGTGGTTGGGATGTCCCTCAGACGTTGCTGGATGAAGGTGTGTTTGTTATCATTTTGTCCTCTTTTGCTTGACAGGCTTTGGGTTGTCCTCAGCTTGCGTCAGTTACGCAGAATTTGTTAGCTTTTAACAGAAGAACCAGTCAACCTTTAGGGACCCTTTCTCAATTTCCTGTAACTTTGGGAGGGAAAACTGTCTTTATTGACGTCATGGTAGTCCAAGACCCCTTGGATTTCACTTTACTCCTTGGGTGAGATTATGTCTATGCCATGAAATCTATTGTGTCTACTCTTTTTTGTGTGATGTATTTCCCTCACGATGGATGAGTTGTGACTATTGATCAACTTTCATTCATTGACCCCGACTGGATTGCCTCCCTAATTGGTTCTTATATGCAGACGGTATCGCCCCCGCCACATGTCAATTATGTGGCATTGTCGCCCATGGCTTCAACTTCTGATGACTTAGATCTAGCAGTTGACATGGTGATCTCTTCGATAGGGTTGTTAGAGCCTGATCTCTTTACTCCTGTCGTGACCCTTGACATGGTGTCCTTCCAGAGTGTGTTTCTTCCTTCGAGTGAAGACCTCTTGGAAGCCATGACTAAGTTTTGTCCCTTGACATGGTGTCCTTTCGGAGCATTGTCCTCTTGGAATCCATGATCAAGAGAGACTCCAAGGATATTTTTTGCGTCTCTGAGGCAACCTTGTTAAAAAATGAAACAGAGGCCTTTGAGCATGGTTTTCTAATTTCAAGCTCGTTAAAAAATGAAACCACTTACGAGGATAGTTTTTTTGTCTCTATGGCAACCTCGTTAAAAAATAAAATAGAGGTTACGAGCATAGTTCTAGTTTCTATGTCAAGCTTGTTAAAAAATGAAATAGTTTTCCCCCTCTTTGTTTGAGTCAAGTCCTTCGTCTAGTATTTGAAGCTTCATTTCATTCTCCTTTGTAGTTGGATGAAACGAAGCTTGGGGGGCATTTGCCTTAGCATCTAGATTTCATGCTGAAGTTGAGCTGCTAGCTTCTTAAGCTGGGGGCTAAGTACCAACCATGTGAATTCGTGGATAATGCGTTGGGAAGTTCAAGCATAGTTTTTACTTTGGTTCAAGCTTGTGTAAAAATGAAACCACCTACCTCAAGCATAGTTTCCTCTGGTTCAAGCTTGTGTAAAAATGAAACCAGGTTCAAGCATAGTTTTGTTTAGTTTTTAAGCTTGTATAAAAATAAAATCTATCCCAAGCATAGTTTTGTTTTTTTTTAAAGCTTGCGTAAAAATAAAAACGATTATGAGCTTAGTCTTTGTTCTTTCTCATGCTCGTAAATACATGAGAATAAGTTACCGAGCTTAGTCTTTGTTCTTTCTTGTGCTCGTAAATATGTGAGAATGTAACAGAGTATACTTTTATCATTTTTTCAGACTCGTAAAGGTTATATGAAAAAGGAACCCTTGGAGTTCCCTTTAAGCTCTTTTCAAACTCTCTAAACATGAAAAGATTGTCGAGTGACCTTGTTCTTTTCACGCTTGTTAAATTATTTGAAGAAAACACCTATTGAGCGATAGTTTATCTCTTTTTTGGTCTCATCAGACTACTTTACGAAAAAGGAACTGAGAGATTTCTCTTTAAGTGTTTTTCAGACTCTCTAAACATGAAAAACCCCTAAGTTTTCTTTCTTTGGACTCGTTAAACAAACATCGAAAGGCCCATATGGGACCGAACCACTCCTTCCTAAGGTTCGTTAAACATACTCTTAGGGACTCGTCTGAAGTATGAGCTTACATAAACAAGCATATGTTATCATCCTCAAGCTTATGTAAAAATAAAGAGGTACTCTCCAGAAATGGTGGGGGGAAAATTGGGAAAGAAATGTGTCTAAACATGTATTCCATGGAAGAGTCACCTTTGAACATGACACCCTTTCAATCTCTTTGTGTCTAGGTTGTAAAACTCGCTCGTCTCTTGGTCATACTCCTTTATAATATTACAAATTGGTATGTGATCCCTGTTGTTGAGTCAGTGTTTCCAATACATTGTTATGTCGTCAATATGTTCAAAAAGATGTCCAACCCGAAAAGCCTTCTATTGTGTCGGCCATTTCTGCAGTCCTTAAGCCTTCTATTGTGTCAATCATCCCTGATTCAGTCCTGAATCACTTGTTACTCTGATCTACTTCAAATCTTGTTACCTGTTTCATTTCATTGATGTGGGATACATTAAGGCCCTCCTGTGACGAGTCTTTTCCTGTCGACTTCAATTAATTATCTAGGAATTAAACTTAGAAACTAATTGGTACCTTGGAACTTGCATGCCTCAATGGAAGGTTTCCTCGCTTTCGACAGTGGGTTTTCATTATTGACCCCTGATCGGGAGATTCCGTTGAGTGTTCGACTTCAGCTCATTAATTCACATTCGTTGGATTGTACTAGTGTATCTTGGGAGTCATTGACATTAATGGTGATTTCCCTCACACTTGTTAAAGGTATACACTAATGACCGATAATCAAGTATTTTCTATCATGTTCGACTTTAGCACATGTATTCGCATGGTTAGATTCGTACTATAGAGTGATAGAGATGAAGACCCCGAATCTTTTCTAATAGATTAAGGTTTCATTGGAGTATATTCAGTTTGTATTGTTCCATAGATCCACATTGTATGTCTGGTAGATATGTTCAAATTTGAATCTTTAACACATAGATCCACAGTGTATTTTTGGTGGCTATGTTCAAATTTGATTCATAATGGCATGGATCCACGGTGTATTTTTGGTGGCCATGACCTTGTCTTACTTGACATGGATCTTTGCATGTTGGCATTTATTCTTTGAGTCATTTGTATTCTGAGTATGGGAATGCCTACCTCAATGATGATATATTATTGTATTGAATTTCCTTGTTTGTTGGCAGGTTTCCGACCGAATGTTCCTTGTTACCTACACACACTCGACAAAGTATTTCAGCTATCCCTCTTTAGTTAGTAAATTCAATATTTAAAACTTAAGGAAAGCATCATGTTCTAGTGTGTTTTGTTTTAGATATAGGTGGATCTAGGGAGATCAGTTAGTGTCTGCACCTACCGATTTATCCTATGACAAAATTATTTTCCTCAACCTCTAGATTTCATGCTGAAGTTGAGTCGCTAGCTTCTTAAGCTTGGGGCTAAGTACCAACCATGCGAATTCGTGGACAATGCGTTGGGAAGTTCAAGCATATTTTTTACTTTGGTTCAAGCTTGTGTAAAAATAAAACCACCTACCTCAAGCATAGTTTCCTCTGGTTCAATCTTGTGTAAAAATGAAACCAGGTTCAAGCATAGTTTTGTTTAGTTTTTAAACTTGTGTAAAAATAAAATCTATCCCAAGCATAGTTTTGTTTTGTTTTAAATCTTGCGTAAAAATAAAAAAATCCCGAGCTTAGTCTTTGTTCTTTCTCATGCTCGTAAATACATGAGAATAAGTTACTGAGCTTAGTATTTATTCTTTCTTGTGCTTGTAAATACATGAGAAAGTAACCGAGTATACTTTTATCACTTTTTCGGACTCGTAAAGTTTATATGAAAAAGGAACCCTTGGAGTTCCCTTTAATCTCTTTTCAGACTCTCTAAACATGAAAAGATTGTCGAGGGACCTTGTTCTTTTCATGCTCATTAAAGTATTTGAAGAAAACGTCTGTTGAGAGATAGTTTATCTCTTTTTCGGTCTCATTAGACTACTTTACAAAAAAGGAACCGAGAGAGTTCTCTTTAAGTGTTTTTCAAACTCTCTAAACATGAAAAACCCCTGAGTTTTCTTTCTTTGGACATGTTAAACAAACATCGAAAGGCCCATATGGGACCAAACCACTCCTTCCTAGGGTTCGTTAAACATACTCTGAGGGACTCGTCCGAAGGATGAGCTTACATCAACAAGCATATGTTATACTCCTCAAGATTATGTAAAAATAAAGAGGTACTCGCCATAAATGGTGGGGGAAAAATTGGGACAGAAATGTGTCTAAACCTGTATTCCATGGAAGAGTCACCTTTGAACATGACACCCTTTCAATATCTTTGTGTCTAGGTTGGAAAACCCGCTCGTCTCTTGGTCATACTCCTTTATAAGATTACAAATTGGTCGGTGATCCCTGTTGTTGAGTCAGTGTTTCCAATACATTGTTGTGTCATCAATATGTTCAAAAAGATGTCCAACCTGAAAAGACTTCTATTGCATCGGCCATTTATGTAGTCCTTAAGCCTTCTATTGTGTCGGTCATCCCTAAGTCAGTCTTGAATCACTTGTTACTCTGATCTACTTCAAATCTTGTTACCTATTTCATGTCATTGATGTGGGATACATTAAGGCCCTCCTGTGATGAGTCTTTTCCTATCGACTTCAATTCATTATCCAGGAATTAGACTTAGAAACTAATTGATACCTTGGAACTTGCATGCCTCAATGGTAGGTTTCCTTTCTTTTGACAGTGGGTTTTCATTATTGACCCCTAATCGGGAGATTCTGTCGAGTGTTCGACTTCATCTCATTAATTCAAATTTGTTGGATTGTACTCGTGTATCTTGGGAGTCATTGACATTAATGGTGATTTCCCTCGCACTTGTTAATGGTATACACTAATGACCGATAATCAAGTGGTTTCTACCATGTTCGACTTCAGCACATGTATTCACATGGTTAGATTCGTACTATAGAGTGATTGAGATGAAGACCCCGAATCTTTTCTAATAGATTCAGGTTGCATTGGAGTATATTCAATTTGTATTGTTGCATAGATCCACATTGATGTCTGGTGGCTATGTTCAAATTTGAATTTTTAACACATAGATCCTGTTAGCACCAATTATTGCAAGGGGGGTGTTTCTCTCTGATTTCAGGCCCTTGGTGTAAAATGTGAAGAAATGGGTTTTAAAAAAACCATCAAATGTGTTTTATTCAAAGGCCGCATTCATGAGCATCAAGCGCAGCACACAGAAGAAGTCCATTTCGGGCTTAGAATCAAGAGAGCAGACATTTTTGTTTTCAGCGGTGAGGATCCATCGATGGAGCAAATCAGTGATCATCGGGTAAGCCAGAGCCACGGAGTTTCATAAGTTTTAGTGCATGGGCTCGTCCCTTAAGGCCAAAGTCATGAAATGATCATGATCGTCTGATCCAGTCGGGACACGTGGCACCTGATTAAGTCTGGTCGCCATCTCAGTTATTGCGACCTTGAAATACAAGGGTCAACTCCCTTCCATCCATGATACATGAGATGCAAAGGCACCTTTGGGTGTGGACCCACAGTCATAGCACAGGGTCGTATGGAAAGGCGGTTGGAGGAAGAGGAGCAAGAAATCCCGGTAGGAGAATCCCCGAAAGGATCGGGACTGTTAGTCTTGGAGGACATGTGGCGCCTGATTAAGTCTAGTCGTCATCTCAGCTATCACGACTTAGAAATACAAGGATCGACTCCCTTCCATCCACGATATGTGAGATGTGAAGGTGCCTTTGGGTGCGGGCCCACGGTCATAGCACAGGGTAGTATGGAAAGGGGACAAAGCAGATGAGGGGTGTGGAGCCAATGTGTTCAAGGGAAAATGGATCATGTCCGTTGATTTTGAAGCCAAATCCAACCACTTATATGGAAGGTCGTTTCGTAGTTTTAGTCACCAAGGTTCCTGGACGTTGGAATGGTGGAATCTCCAGAAAGAAGAAGTGTCAAAGCACCTCTGGAGCAAGGCGTCAGGTCATGGCCATGGGTTACATTGAGGGAGGAGCCAAAATAAAAAGGAGGCTAGCCTCTGAGCCCTGGGAAGCAAGCGTGTGGTCGTTCCTTGTGCTCGAAGTCTCAGCCTCCTGCCATGGAGGAAGGTAATTAATGAAAATTGAGCAAGTAGTTGAAACCTCAGCTCAAGCCATGAATGTAAGGCATGGAGGTTCTGGCAGGCAGTCTTCCCAAGATCATCATGTGTGTAGGTTTTCCTAAAAGAGCCATGCTGATCTGATGTCCTTGTCTGACCAGAGGAGCCTACACATGCTAAATTGGACTTTAATGTCTTAGCTACCCTCCTACTGCCAAGGGGGTGAATTTCTCTGAGTATATATACTCAGTTTTTGTATTTTTGCAGGGATGGATGGTAGAGAAGAGCTCCCAACTATAATGTTTTAATGAATCATTGGTTTTCCTGGCTATGTATCTGCATATGAAATTTTCTTGTTCAATGAAAGGCAGCTCTCTTTTTCATCTGGTCTCGATCTCATACTAAAAGGGTTCATGATTGATTGATTCACATGAATCATCGTGATTGTGTTATGATAAACGATTTATTATAGTGTTGTTATGTTCTAGTGTTTCTGCTTTTGAATACAAGAGGTTCTTGTGTTCAAAGTTTTCTTCTACAGGCTGTTGGAAGCTCGATGCCTATAACGGGCCTTCGCATTTCCTCACAGAAGTCTTCCTCCTACTCACCCTTATTGCAACTTATTGTCTGAAGTTAAACCAAGACCTCATCTTCTTGTGCATGCCTGGCCTAGTTTCTGACTTAGAACGATATTGTTCTGAGTTTACTTCCATTCATCACCCTTTATCAAAAAATAGTGACACAAACTGATGGGCATCAAGCTTACTCCTATTGCAATCCAAGAGTGACTATTGATGCCAACATTTCTAGTGTCGTTGTCGGGGACGAAGTTGAAAATTTTTTCTAGGATCGAACGACATCGAGCCTCTGATTCTGAAGGTGCATTGGGCATCAGATCCCTACGAGATTGCTACTGTGCACCTGGCGACTCCATTGTGACAAATCCACTATGGCGAACCTGTTGTTTTAGTTGTGGCTTCTAGAGGTAGACACACATGGTCCCACCCACAACTGCCTCTAGCTATGCCTGAAGTTGATTCGGAGGTGATTATCAGAAAAGGAAAGGCCTCTGAAGGAGAAACTTCCACCCCTGAACCAGGTAATTTGTTATCTCCTTCTATAGAAACTCCATTCTCTTCTTCTCAGCTTCCTAGCAGACCTTTTCCTAAAGTTTCCCATTTCCTAAATTTTGGAAGTGTTCCAGCTGAGTTTTCCCCCCCTGGTCTGGGATTGGAGGGAGAAATCCTTGTCACTTCCCTCTCCCCTGAAGCCGTACCTTGGTGTAGACCCAGGACCACAAAATATTTCCCCACTCCTAGCTTTACCACCCCTCCTCTTATTACTATTGTAGCTACTACACAGAGAGAATCATTTGTTGACTCAAGCCCCTTAGCCTTCTCTCTGAATCCCCCATTGTTACCCCTTCCACTTGGAAGATCATTTCCATAATCCCTTGTGCGAGCTCCTCCTTCGAGTTCTCCTCCACTTAATATTCCTATGGCAGGAGAAAATCACCCCATGACCAGAATGGAGGCTATAATAGCTGCTAGGTATGCTCCCCTTTTGTTACCTCAACCTCTACATGCCCTTCCGATAGATGGCTACCTTAAGCAATTGCCCAAGTTTATAGGCGAAGGGAACATAACTGCAGAAGAACACCTTGAAGCCTTTTACAATTTTACAGATGATCATGTTATCATGCATGCAGACATATGGATGAGGATTTTCTTCCATAGCCTTGAAGGAGAGGCTAAAAAGTGGTTTAGGGCCCTGCCTCCTGGATCTATCGATGGGATTGAGTCTTTGGATAATGCATTTTTGAGACAGTGGGGAGACAAAAAAGACTTCATGTATTACATGACAGAGTTCGGGTCTTTGAAGAGAAAGGAAGGAGAGTCTATCTCTGATTTATCCAAGAGATTCAATAAAATGTACAATAAGATCCCTACTGAAATAAATCCCTCAGAAGCCTCTGCTAATATCACTTATGCTAGCGCTTTTGATCCCGATTTCTTCCTTATGTTGAGAGAAAGGAGAGCCACTACTCTGGCTCACATGCAGGATGCAGCCGTGGAAGTAGAATCTAACATATTGGTTGTTGACCGACTCAGGAATAAGGTTGATAGAGACATATCCAGGAAGAGACTTGAAACCTCCCCATCCATTTCCTCTCCCCTTCCCCTTCATACGGATGAGGTAACTAAAGTGCTAAAATTACTTTCGGCTAGAATGGAAAGGTGGGAGTTAGAAGGGAAGCCCATGTATAGAAATCCCCAAAATACTGATAACAGAGGCTTCAGGAGGCCTGGTAACAATGTGCCACAGGCTTTGACAAGGGAACAAAGGAGCAAAGATAGAGATGATCAGAGGATTCAAACCCCCCTCCAAAATAACCTAGTTTCTCATGAGGAAGGAGAGGAGATAGATGAGCTCGACCCTGAAATTCACTGTATTGAAGACACTTCCCCTTTTCCCCATTTGACTCAATCTGCATATGAAGAATCCCTTATGAACATTCAAATCAATGAGTTGGGTAAAGGGGAAAAGGCCAACACTCATAATAGATACCATCTCAGGTCAAAGAAGAAAGAAGGGAATTTTGATAGCCATGATCATCCCCTCATAGCGGAAAGGCCTACTAAACCTGCAACAATCACTACTAAAGAAAAGAAAACTCAGAATACTTCGCCATCAACCAAAGAACCTGTCTCTGAGGTAAGGGAAGCTTAAGCCTCTTTCCTCCTTCAGTTTTGAGCACAAAATTCAAAAGATTATAATTCACGTACCCCTCTCAGAACTAGTTAAAAATGAAGATTTCAAAAGGTCCCTCTCCAAACTGCTACAATCTGAGTCCCCCCAACCTCCACAGACTCAGTAAATCTTCAAGATGAAAAGCCAGCAATCATCCTAGGTCCCATGGTAGAAGACAAAGATGACTCATCCCCCACCTTCTACACATCCTTGAACATACATGATAAGGTGTTGCATAATTGCCTCATAGATTTAGGGGCTTCCCACAACCTTATGCCCGAAATAGTCATGGAAGAATTGGGATTGGAAGTGACAAAGGCTTATCACGATTTGTACTCTTTTGATTCAAGGAGGGCGCAATTCCTTGGAGTCATCAAAGACTTGGTGGTCTCCTTATTTCAGCTGCCAATGAAGAGTGTGATCATGGACATTGTAGTAGCTGATGTTCCCCCCAAGTTCGGCATGCTATTGTCAAGATCTTGGATTAAAAAACTTGGAGGAACATTACAGATGGATCTCACATATGCCACCATTCCAATATTTGGAGGGGAACACAGGAGGTTGTACAGAGAATCTCAGTTGGCCTACATTGTTAGTGATGAAGCAGACCCCACCAATCATCCTATCTTTGCACTTGACACTGATTTGGGGTCTAGTTTATTGCAACTCACTGATACTCCTGAAGCGCCTTTTCAAATTAGAAAGCAACCCATTTTTAATAACAAGATACCTCCTCCAACCACCTCTGTTTGGAATATGTTCTTCGATGGAGCTTCTTCTAGCGAAGGCGTTGTCTCTGGAGTGGTTTTTGTGTCGCCTTGTCAGGAAACCATATCCTTGTCATACAAGCTAGAATTTGAAGCTACCAATAATGTAGCAGAATATGAAGCTATTGTTCTGGGTTTAAGGGCTTCAAAATAAATGGGAATTGAGGGGGTAGCAGTGTTCAGAGATGCTGAGTTGATAATCCAACAAGTCATAAATGTTTATCGGGCTAAGAATCCTCGACTCAAGAGTTACAAAGATGAGGTGTGGGACCTGATTGTTAATTTCTTCTCAGCTTTCAACATTTCTTTTATTCCAAGAGAGGAAAATACTTTGGCCAATTCCTTAGTTGTCTCGGCTAGTTTGTTCAGGATCCCTCTACCGCCTAAGATCAAATATGATGTTGAGATAAGATATAGGCCATCTGTACTGGACAATATCAAGCATTGGAAGGTATTCGAAGACGATCTTGAAATCAAAAAATTTCTTCAGTCTGTTGATGAATTTTCTGCATTGCACATTGATCAGGATCCTGATCTCGAAAGTCACCCTCACCCTGAGGTATTTTTAAATAAAATTGCTAATCACCATATTATTCATTTACCTAGCAATCACATTCTGAAGGGATTGGTCCCTTTAGAAATATTTTTCAATGGGAATGATGTGGCGGTAAAGGGTAGGGTTTCAATGAAGATGTTGATACAGCGGAGTGCAACATCGACACACAGGAGGAGCCTAAGTATGTCAAGTTGTCAAATAGTTTGACCAAATAGGAGAGGGTCGAATATACCGAGTTATTAAGAGAATTTGTTGATGTGTTTGCATGGACCTATGAAGACCTCAAGACATATGACACATATGTCATTGAACACAAGATCCCACTAAAGGAAGAGGCTAAGCCATTTAGGCAGAAGCTAAGACAGATAAATCCCATGTTGTTGCTTGTCATGGAGAGAGAAGTGAAGAAGTTGTTAGATGCCCAAATCATTGTCCCCTTGAGATATTCTGAGTGGGTGGCCAATTTGGTCTCGGTAAGGAAGAAAAGTGGAGAAATCAGGCTCTGTGTTGATTTCAGGAACCTGAACAGGAACTCAAAGAAAGACAACTATCTCTTGCCCAACATGGAACACATATTTCAGAGAGTGACTGGTGCATATAGGATATCCATGATTAATGGTTTCTCTAGCTATAATCAGATATCAGTCATGCCTGAGGATAGAGAAAAAACAGCCTTCATCACTCCTTGGGGCACATTCATGTATGCCAAAATGCCTTTTGGATTAATGAATGCAGGAGCAACATTTCAGTGAGCCATGGACATAGCCTTCATCAGGGAGAAAGATCAGTTTGTGGTGATCTATCTGGATGACATCACAGTCTTCTTCGGGTCTGATAAAGAGCATTGTTGTCACTTGAGGAAAGTTTTCTTGAAATGCCGGAGGTTTGGCATTTCCTTAAATCCCAAGAAATCTTTGTTTGCTATGAAGGAGGGGAAGATGTTAGGCCATATAGTATCAATAGAGGGAGTGATAATTGATCCCAGTAGGGTAGAGGAAATTCATACCCTGTCACTTCCCAGGTCTAGAAAGGAACTCCAGGCTTTTTTATGGAAGATTAACTTTCTGAGGAGGTTCGTCTTAAATTTTGTTGAGTTGGTGAAACACATCATAGCCATGCTCAGAAGGGGAAATGGAGTAAAATGGACTGTTGAACCTAGGGAATCTTTTGTCCAAATAAAAAAGGCATTGACTGAGGCACCTGTGCTGATCAGTCCTGATTATTCCAAGGATTTCCTAGTTTTTTCTTTTGCTTCTTTTGATATAGTAGCAGCGGTCTTATTGCAGAGAAATGAGGAAGGCCGAGAGGAACCTATTTCCTTCTTTAGTAAGGCATTAAGAGATACAGAAATCAGGTATGAGATCATGGAGAAACAAGCCTATGCCTTGGTGAAAGCTCTCAAATATTTCAGAGTCTATGTCTTTCACTCAAGAGTGACTGCATATGTTCCTTCAGCCTCTGTGAAAGACATCCTTATACAACCTGACATAGATGGGAGAAGAGGTAAATGGATTTCCAAGATCCTTGAGTTTGACCTGGAGATAAAGTCCACTAAGTTGGTTAAAGGGCAGGGTTTAGCCAAGCTGTTGGTTGAATCCAATTGCAAGGCCTTGGGGGTTAGCTGCACCAATGCTTGCTCAGAAAATCAACAAGCTGAGTGGTCCATTAAAATCTCTTAGGGTGGCTTATCACTACCAGAATGCACCTGGTACAGAGACATTTTTTATTTTCTGCAAGAGTTGAATCCTCCTAATGGAATGGGAAAAAGTAAGGCAAGAGATTTGAAGCTCAAGGTGGTCATATATTTCCTTATTGACCAAGTCTTGTACTGGAGAGACCCTCTAGGGGTGTTTCTGAGGTGTCTGAACACACAGGAAGCCCAGAAAGTTATGTTTGATCTCCATAGTGGTCTTTGTAGAGGGCATCATTTTTGGAAGACCACAGCTCACAAAATTCTCAAGGTTGGGTACTACTAGCCCACCTTATTCACTGATGTCTGCAGAGAAGTCAAAGCTTGCATCAAATTCCAAAGGTTCTCAGGAAAGCAACAACTCAAATCTCTGCCACTAAAGCCTGTAGTAGCTTCGACACCCTTTCAACAGTGGGGGTTGGACTTCATTGGGGAAATGCATCCTCCTTCAAGTGGCCAGCACAAATGGATCCTGACTGCAAAAGACTATTTCACCAAGTGGATATAGGTTGCCCCCACCAGGAGTTCTTCACACAAGGTAATTATCAGCTTCCTAGAGGATATCATAGCCAGATTTGGTTGTCCCAGCAGAATTGTCACTGATAATGTTGCTTCTTTCAAGTTTGAGCCTCTGGTTAAGTTCTGTGAGCAGTTCAAGATCTCACTAATTCACTCCACTCCCTATTATCCTCAAGGAAATGGACTGGCATAATCTTCCAATAAAAGTCTAACCAAACTCATTAAAAGATTATTGGAAGACAATAAGAGGGCTTGGGATTCAAAGCTCAAATTTACTCTATGGGCCAATCGAGTGACAAAAAAGAAGTCCCTATGCACCTCACCTTTTCAACTTGTTTATGGGACAGAGGCTGTGTTTCCCACTCAGCTCACTTTACCTTTAGCGAAATTCTTTCAAGATCATGAAGGAGAGCCAGACCATATGGTCAGAAGAATTCATCAAGTGGTGGAAGTGCAACAGATCAGGGAGCAGGTAATGGACATAGCTCATAGTCATCAGCAGAAGATCAAGCAGGCCTTTGACAAGAAGGTTAGGAAGGAGGAATTCAAACTAGGAAATTTGGTGCTTAAGTGGGATGCACTCAGGAAGGATAGGGGAAAACACAGCAAGTTTGATGCCCTCTGGATCGGGCCCTTCAAAATCTTTGAAGTATTCTTAAATAACATGTACAAGTTGCAAGATTTGGAGGGTGAAGAAGTTTTTAACAACCCAGTAAACGGGCATTTCCTGAAGAAATGTTTTGTTTAAGCCTCAGACGTCTCCTCTGTTTTTGTAAATATTGTTTTTTTGTTTATTTTCGGCCTAATAAATGACTCCATAGCCCAACAGCAAGGCACTGAAACTGCAAGGAGTTCTTAGAGCATCGCAGGGATGACTCTATCCCCTGTGGAGCCTAATGTTAGCACCAATTCTTGCAAGGGGGGTGTTTCTCTCCGATTTCAGGCCCTTGGTGTAAAATGCAAAGAAATGGGTTTTAAAAAAAACATCAAACGTGTTTTATTCAAAGGCCGCATTCATGAGCGTCAAGCGCAGCACACAAAAGAATTCCATTTCGGGATTAAAATCAAGCGAGCAGGGATTTTTGTTTTTAGCGGCGAGGATCCATCGATGGAGCAGATCAATGGTCATCGGGTAAGCCAGAGCCACAGAGTTGCACGAGGTTTAGCGCATGGGCTCATCCCTTAGGTCCAAAGTCACGAAATGATCGTGGTCGTCCAATCCAGTCAAGACATGTGGCACCTGATTAAGTCAGGTCGCCATCTCAGCTATCGCGACCTTGAAATACAAGGGTCGACTCTCTTCCATCCATGATATGCGAGATGCGAAGGTGCCTTTAGGTGCGGGTCCACGGTCATATCATAGGGTCATATGGAAAGGTGGTTGGAGGAAGAGGAGCGAGAAATCCTGGTAGGAGAATCCCCGAAAGGATCGAGACCGTTAGTCTTGGAGGACACGTGGCGCCTGATTAAGTCTGGTCGCCTTCTCGGTTATCGCGACTTTGAAATACAAGGGTCGACTCCCTTCCATCCACGATACGCGAGATGCGAAGGTGCATTTGGGTGCGGGCCCACTGTCATAGCATAGGGTAGTATGGAAAGGGGACTAAGAAGATGAGGGGCGTGGAGCCAATGTGTTCAAGGGAAAATGGATCGTGTCCATTGATTTTGAAGCCAGATCCAACCACTGATATGGAAGGTTGTTTCACAGTTTTAGTCACCAAGGTTCCCGGATGCTGGAATGGTGGAATCTCCCAAAAGGAGAAGTGTCAAAGTGCCTCTGGAGCAAGGTGCCAAGTCATGGCCATGGGTTACATTGAGGGTGGAACCAAAATAAAAAGGAGGCTAGCCTCTGAGCCCTAGGAAGCAAGAACATGGTCGTTCCTTATGCTCGAAGTCTCGGCCTCCCACCATGGAGGAAGGCAATTAATGAAAATTGAGCAGGTAGTTGAAACCTCAGCTCACGCCATGAATGTAAGGCATGGAGGTTCTGGCAGGCAGTCTGCCCAAGATCGTCCTGTGTGCAGGTTTTCCTAAAAGAGCCATGTCGATCTGATGTCCTTGTCTGACTAGAGGAGCCTACACACGCTAAATTGGACTTTAATGTCTCAGCTACCCTCCTACTGCCAAGGGGGGCGAATTTCTCTGAGTATGTATACTCAGATTTTGTATTTTTGTAGGGATGGATGGTAGAGCAGAGCTCCCGATTATAATGTTTTAATAAATCACTGGTTTTCCTGGCTATGTATCTGCATATGAAATTTTCTTGTTCAATGTAAGGCAGCTCTCTTTTTCATATGGTTTCGATCTCATACTAAAAGGGTTCATGATTGATTGATTCACATGAATCGTCGTGACTATGTTATGATAAAGGATTTATTATAGCATTGTTATGTTATTTTAGTGTTTTTTCTTTTGAATATAAGAGGTTCTTGTGTTCAAAGTTTTCTTCTACAAACTGTTGGAAGCTTGATGCCTACAGAAAGCCTTTGCATTTACTCACAGAAGCCTTCCTCCTACTCACCCTTATTACAACTTACTGTATGAACTTAAACCAAGACCTCATCTTCTTGTGCATGCCTGGCCTAGTTTCTGAGTTAGAACGATATTGGTCTGAGTTTACTTCCATTCATCACCCTTTATCAACAAATAGTGACACAAACTGATGGGCATCAAGCTTACTCCTGCTGCAATCCAGGAGTGACTTATGATGCCAACAGATCCACAGTGTATTTTTGGTGGCTATGTTCATATTTGATTCATAATTCCATGGACCCACGGTGCATGTTTGGTGGCCATGACCTTGTCTTACTTGACATGGATCTTTGCATGTCGGCATTTATGCTTTGAGTAATTTGTATTCTGAGTATGGGAATGCCTACCTCAATGATGATATATTATTGTACTGTATTTCCTTGTTTGTTGGCAATTTTTCGACCTATTGTTCCTTGTTCCCTACACACACTCAACAAAGTATTTAAGTTGTCCCTCTTTAGTTAGTAAATTCAATATTTAAAACTTAAGGAAAGCATCATGTTCTGGTGTGTTTTGTTTTAGATATAGGTGGATCTAGGGAGATCAGTTAGTGTCTGCACCCACCGATTTATCCTATGACAATTATGATGAAAGTTTGATTATAGTGTGGTTATAATTCCTTTCATTTTCCTTGAGATTTAAATTCGAGAAGTCCTCGCGTTTAAATTGTTCCTCCTTGGACTGTTGAAAGAACCGATGTCTGCAGCAGACCTCTACACTCTTCTCACTAAAGTATTTCCTATGCTCACCCCTACTACAACCTACTGACTAAAGTTAAGCCAAGACCTCACCTGTGTATGCATACCAATCCAGTGCCCTGAGTTAAGATGATATTTTCCTGAGTTTGTGCCCATCTGACCCTTTATTACCAACTTGTGACATAAAACTTTGATGGGTATCGGGCTTGCCTTTCCCGCAATCTGAAGAGTGACTTACGGTGCTAACAGGAGAAACCCCATTAAAGTGGATGCATGGGCTCTTCCCTCATGTCTTACCATCTTCTCCTCGCCCTAAAGTTTCCCTTAAAACCACTCCAAAACCATAAAAACAATCTAATGCAAAGCACTACCTATTACTGTTCACAAGTCCCTGGCAACGGCGCCAAAATGTTGGTTCAATTATATGTTCAATAAATTGCAATCATTTAATATGTCAATCTAGTTTCATAATCAATAGAGTTGATGTACTATATGTACCAATAACAGATAATTGTCTATGTCTGTTGAGTATAGTCTATGTAAGAAACTACTTCTAAAACCAAACACTATATTTCACACCTTTCAAATAACACTACACACATACAATTCAAAATCTAGAAAGAAAAATTGATCAACAAATGTATGACTCAGAATTCTTGTTCGGGGGATAGATATGCTCATTGTTGTCTCATGAAAGATAGAGATGGGCTATGATTCTATCTCCTGGAACAACCACACAATCACTCGTTAACATTCTAGACACTTAACTCAACTAAAATAACTACCAAGCAGGGTATAAACACTCCATTGTAAGTGCATGTATGTGAAAGATGGAGGTCTTAATTGTACTTGTATATGCGAAGTGAAACCTAATTAATTCTAGGAAAGAAAGTTGACTATGGTAGGATGTTCCATTACAGGTTCATGTATAGTGAAAGATAGAGATCCAAACCGTTCTTAGATATGCGTAATGAAAACAACACTGTAGCATTTGTTTAGACAAAATGTTAAAGCACTTTAAAGTGAATAATTTTCCTCGCCTACTCACCAAATATATCAAACCATTACTCAGAAATATCATATACACAACTCTTTCTTACTCAAAATTACCATACATCCAGAAGACCTGCTACCAAATGCATCAATGAAAAAGGAATTAAGTGTTGTAATCAAAATATGAAAGTACTATGTTCACACACACACAAGAAATCAGAATCATATTCACAATTAATTACAAAAAGACTTAACTTAGTTGGGTCGGTGGGCCCTTTTCGTACCAACAAGGTAGCTCTTAAGAGAACTTATAGCAGGGAAGGTGTAAACATAAACATATAATCTATAAACATAAGTCATATCATTGCTTCATAAAAAATTGAGATACAATTCACAGTCATTCCAGAACAAAACTTATAGCATAACCATGCTTTTCTTTATTTCTCTCTATATCCTATCATCTACAAGGCTCTCTCTTTTAAAGATAAGCAGTCTTTACAACCCAATTCTAAATATAACATCAAATGTTTGTATAATATTTACAATTGGATGATATAGTGATTCTTAAGGAAACGATTTCATCCTCATGACACGAAGTGCATGAGTGATGAAATGTATCGTGTCCTCCAATGAACAGATAATGTTCAAACCAACAAAATGGCTTGAACCCATCGAGAATAATCTCATTCCAAAATAAAATATTGGGAATTCAGAACAGGTACCATATGCACACAGCTGCATAATCTTGGTACCGGATAGGCATAAACACATGCATACATGTCAGTACCAGACGAGCGTGACAATCGGTACCAGACGCACACATCCATACAAGTTGGTACTGGACGAGCGTAATAAACCGGTATCGGATGACCTCACCAACGAGTACCGGACGACCTCACCAACGAGTACCAAACGATCCCAGCAACGAATACCAAATGATCCCAGCAACGAGTACCAGACGATCCCAGCAACGAGTATTGGATGATCTCAACAACAAGAACTATTAGCATGAAGTCTGCTTGAACCATCCAAAGTAATTAGAAAGTTCTTTGAACATCAAATATTCAGTCCTAATTATTAATAAATCACTAGAAATTATGATTAAACATCAATTGCCTCATGGGTTTACAAGAATTTCTTAAAGGGCATGTCTGATGAGGAAACTAGGAAGAAAGTGCATCGAGATTAGGAAAAATTGGTTAGGATATAGGAAAGATAAGGCAATTGGAGGTGACAAAAAGGAGGCTCAACAGACCTGTTATGAGAAATGACAAGGAGTATATAGCTCTGATACCACCGATCTGGATTATACTGAGAAAGAAACGAGACAAAAATAAAAATATAGCAGAGAACACAAAAATAACCTTGCTTCTATTAATGAATAAGATAGAAAAACATTGGAGAACACAAACTAGAATAATGGGGTAGCTTATCTATGAAAAGAAAGAGATGTTGGTTACGCTTCATTTGCAACAAGCTTTACATCACACTCCATTGCATGCTTAAAGGGCCTCCTTCACCTCAACTATATATGAGAGAGTGAGAGGAGAACAATTTTCATGATGCATGTGGGATAAATTAGTCTAAGTTTATAAAATTCCATAGGCATGTAAAATAATACTAGGACTTCTCGAGCGATCACCCATCCCAGTACTACTCTAGCATGAGTGCTTAACTACAGAGTTCTAATGGGATCTTTTGAATTAACGCTATGTTGTAAGCATGTACATAAGACCACTAGGAAATCATTACATGATGTATGTAATTAACAATGGAAATCGGGACTGTCTAAGAGAGGCTCAATGGAGTAGATATGTGGTTTTTCATAATTAAATTCGACTTGGAAGGTCAAAATTTGAGTTTTAATGTTCATTGCAGTGTTTTGCAGAGTTGAGTGAATCGATGACCAAGATCATGTTTGATCATGAGATCAACAACTGAGATTCACTTTAATAAATTTTAAATTTCATAAGGTCAAGATTCATTTCAGTGGTTGGAAAAATGGATCAAATTGACGGTTTGTATTCATTTCGGATGTTGGGAGGTTGGAGCATAATCGACGGCCAAGATCATCTTGAGTGAGAGATTTAAAGCCTAGATTCACTTGGATTTTTGTCAAAATTTCCACCTGTTGAAGTTCGCCAAGAGAAATCGTCGACGATCGATGGTCAAGTTGGTTGAATTGGCGAAGATTTTGGTTTGGTCATCAAAGTAAATCGTTGATGGTCGGGCATCAACTATATTAAGTGAATTGGAATCGACTATATTAAGTGAATTGTTTTCAATCACCAACGAAAATCACTGATGGTTGATGGGTCGATGGTCAAGCATTGGCCAATTCAATGAATTGTTTCATATCAAGCAATAGAGTTCATCGATGGTTGATGAAGGGAAGAGGGTGATGATGTGTCATGCCACATCAACATCCATGTGTCATGCCATGTCATCATCCACATGTCATGCCACGTTATCCAATTTGACACCTTGGGATGATGTGTCATGCCACATCAGCATCCATGTGTCATTCCACGTCAACATTTTCCACGTTAGTCCAGAATTCGTTGATGGTCAATGGTCAAGTCGGTCGAATTGGGGAAGTGGTCATGTTAGTCAACGGTTATCGTCAATGGTCGATGGGCCAATGGTCGAGCATTGGTTAAATTAGTGAGGATTTTTCATTTTCCAATGCAAATTGTCAATGACCAATGACCGATGGTCAGGTCAGTTGGTCAGGTCATGAATCGATTGTCAAGGGAATGGGTCAATGGTCGACAGTCGGGTCTACAGTTTGGGAAAAGAGTTGTGCACGCCAAAAGGAGAAAATCAATCATCGAGGGTTGATAGATTCAAATCAGCGACTCAGATTACACCCAATTTGAGATCAATGGCTCATATTTAAAGGGTTATTATAAGAGTAAAACAATCAATTTCATATGAAAGTTTCCAAGTTTTTCATATTTTTGAAGGTCATTAACTTGCAGGGAAATTTTGAGGGCCTAAATAGCATTTTGAGGAGTTTTGATTTTTGATACTATAAGTGTTGTAGGCACTATATATTGTCTCTGCAACTTAAATAAAATAGATCGAGGAGAAATTTCCAATGAACTAATATGTTTTCAAAACAAAGTTCGTATGAGAAAGTTACAACCAAAACAATAAGGGTAAAATTTCAGTGCCAAATTACTTCCAGAGGGAACAAATCCTTACTAAGAGGTTCGTTTGGGGAATAGGAGAAATATATGGAAATTTTGTGAACCACAGAAAATATCCATGGAGCCAGATTTAGGATCTAGGTATGTAAAAATGTGCAAGAAGAAAAACAAGACACATGTAGCATACAAGGGTAAATTGAGCAAAACAGTCAAAACTTCTTTGAACCATAACTTTCATATCAAAGCTCGTATTTGAGTAAGAAAATAGTCGTTGGAAATGCCTTGAGGAGGGGAAGAGATATGTCCAACCAAAATTTTTATTTGGGCAACAAAATTTTCCAAAAATTAACAAAGATATTTTTGAAACAGTAAAAGAGTGGAAATTGCAGCATGTAAATTTTGTAACTTTTCGCTCATAACTTAGATTGAGGCATGGGTAAAATCGATGTAAATTTTTTTCAGAGAGGAATAAATCTAAGGAATAATATTTTGATTTGGTGCATTGTGTCCTTCATAAATTGGGATAAAGAGTAGCATGTATTATAATTCATGAAATATTTTATGTTTTGCATGTTCTAACAATAATTATTGCATTCACATTTATTGTAGAATTAGAGGTATAGCAAAGAAAAATTGGTTCTTATATGAGGAATGGAGTCATGGAAGATGTTCAAGGATCTTATATCCATAAGGAAGAGTTCATAGGTCTTCATGTCAGCATGGGTAATGTTGAGATAGCGTCAAATGGGAGAAAAGACAAGCAAGAGCCTGTAACTATGAGAAGCTTGCATAGAGAAGTGAAAAGTTATAGAGATGATAATGAAATAATTATGAAGGCTCGGGAAGAGATACTTCAAATTTTGAATATGTTACATAAGAAAGTTAAAAAAGAGTTTGGCACCAAGGGAGCAACTAGGGATAGGCAAGGGACAACATCTAGATTCCAAAGAAAAAGGGATGATCATGGAAATGATAGGAAGTCAAGAAGCATGAGTAGGCATCATCGTTCTCCAAAGAAATTCACTAGAAGAACTCATGCAAGTTCAGGGCCAGGGAGAATCCCAAGCATGTCTCTTATTCAAAGAAAAAGAATAAGGCCTGAGGCAGATATCTTGCAAGGTGAACTCAAGAAAATCGAGACACCAACTTTCAATGGTGAGAAAACGAAAGGAGAAGAAGTTGAAGCCTAGCTGTTGAAAATGAAGAAATATTTCTAGCTGCATGATTACCCCTCTCGGGTAGAAGCTATAATTTCCACCTACCACTTGCAAGGAAAGGTATCCATGTGGTGGGATCAACTTAATCAATCCAATCATCTTGATGAGAAGAAGATCTCGTGGAGGCAGTTCAAAGGATATTTCCAAGAGAAACATTTGTATGAGCATTATTATGAAAGAAAGATGAAAGAGTTCTTTGAAATCAAATTGGGAACCATGACAATGGATGAATATGAGAAAAGGTTCTTTGAGTTACTAAAGTATGTTGACTTCATCAAGGATGATAAATTCAAAATACAAAGGTTTCTAAGTGGTTTAACCTCCTTCTATAGTGACAAGATATAGTATGATAACCCCAAAACTTTGGAGAAAGTCATAAAAAGAGCCAAGCATCTTTATGAGCATAACAGAGGAAGGCTAGTTTTCCAAAAAGATTGGAACGACAAGATGAGGGGTAAAAAGGATCAAAGGCAGAGATTTTTTAAGCCACCCTTTTTCAAGAACAATTCTCAAGAAAATCAGCAAGGTCGGTCATCCCAAAATGAACAGAATACCACAGATTCATTTGGGAAGAGGCCAAGGCAGTTACCTGTACAATGTTGGGGATGTGAGGAGAATCACTTATATAGGGACTTCCCTCACAAAGGAGAAAGAATGAGTATTGTCCACAACATTCAGAAGGTTGAAACAGTGGAATACATGGGAGGATTTACGTGGCCTTGGAAAACAAGCAAGCAGAGTATCAATCCCCCATGATTGAACTAGAAGGTAAGATTGATAACTAGCACATAGAAATTTTAATTGATTATGGAGCTAGCCATAGTTACATAAACTCTAACATTGTTGAAAGGTTTCACTTGCAAAGGAGTAAGGATAAGGAATCTTGGTTAGTTCAATTAACCATAGGGGATAAGAGGAAGATCAATTAGTTGGTTAAATATTGTCCAATAGACATGAATGGAATCGGTACAAAGGTTGATGTGAACATTGTACCTTTGGGGTCATATGACTGTATAATTAGCATGGACTGGTTGGAAAAATGCAATGTTGTCCTATATTGTTACGAGAACATAATCACATGCCTTGATGAAGAAGGGTAGCAAGGCAAGATTCAAGGCATTCCAAGAGATGCAGTTGTTAGAGAGATTTCATCTATGTAGTTGAAAATTAGTTTCAAGAAGGGATGTCAAATTTTTTCCGCCCATATGGAAGAGGCAGCTAGAGATAAAGTGGCAAGCATTGAAGACCATCCAGCCTTGAATTATTTTGAAGATGTTTTCAGGGAGATCCCATAACTGCCACCAAAGAGAGACATTGATTTATCTATTGATTTGGTGCCAGGAGTTGCCCCTATGTCCAAGACACCATACGGGATGGGCACATCAGAGTTGAAAGTGTTGCAGATGCAGCTTGAAGAGTTGTTAAAGAAGGGGTATATACGCCCAAGTGTGTCACCTTAAGGAGCCCCAATGCTATATGTAAAGAAGAAAGATGGGACCTTAAGGTTGTGTATTGATTTCAGACAGTTGAATAAGGTCACCATAAAGAATAAATATCCTTTGCCAAGGATTGATGATTTGTTTGATCAACTGAAAGGTGCAAGAATATTTTTGAAGATTGAATTGAGATCATGTTATCATCAAGTAAGGATAAAATGAAGAACATATCAGCAAGACAACATTCGGGACAATATATGGGCATTATGAATTCACGGTAGTGTCATTTAGGTTATCAAGTGCCCCAATTGTTTTTATGTTCCTGATGAATGGAGTGTCCAGGGAGTACCTAGAAAAGTTTGTAGTTGTTTTCCTAGATGATATACTCATATAATCTAAGTCAGAAGAGAAACATGAGTAACATTTAAGAATGGTGTCGCAAGTTTTAAGAGAGCATAAATTGTATGTTAAGCTAAATAAGTGCATCTTTTATCAAAAGAAGATTCACTACTTGGGGCATATAATTTCAACAGAAGGGATAGAAGTTGATCCTGAGAAGATAAATTCCATTAGAGGATGGACAATGCCAAAGAATGCGATAGAGGTCATATCATTTATGTGTCTTGACGGTTATTACAGAAGATTCATAAAAAGGTTTTCAAAGATTGCAAGCCCAATCACTTCTTTGCAAAATAAGGGAGTGAAATTTGAATGGACTTCCAAGTGTGAAGAGAGATTTCAGCAGCTGAAAGACATATTGACAAGTGCACAAATATTGAAGATTGCATATTCAAATGAATACTTTGTAGTGTGAATGGATGCATGCAAGGAAGGGATCAGTGGAGTTCTCATTCAAAAGGATCATGTGGTATGTTATGACTCCAGAAAACTAAAAGAGCATGAAAATAACTATGCCACCCATGATCTAGAGTTAGCATCAATTGTACATGCATCAAAAATTTGGAGACACTACCTCATGGGAAGAAAATTTGAGCTAAGGACACACCATTGTGGTATGAAGCATTTGTTTGGACAGCCAACATTAAATGTTAGACAAACTAGATGGCTGGAATTTTTGAGTGAATATGAATTTGAAATTAAACATATAAAGGGAAAGGAAAATCAAATAGTTGATGCACTCAACAGGAGATCTCATGAAGTGCATAGTACATCCATTAGCATGTACCAAACTGATCTGAAAGATCAAATTGTTGTAGCGGCAAATTCAGATCAAAAATATCTAAAAACAAAAGAAACATTACAGCAAGGTAATTTTCAGCAGAAATTTAATTATTATGAGCTAAAATAAGATGGAATTATCATGTATAAAGGTAAAGTATATGTGTCGAATTCCAATGAGATGAAAAATACAGTGATGAAGGAAATGCACAATGTTCCATATGTTGGACATCTAGGATATCAGAAGACAATTGTAGTTGTGACAAGCCAATACTTTTGTCCATAAATGAAGAAATAAGTGGCTAATTACATAGCCAGATGTCTAGATTGTCAGAAGGTAAAGACAGAGAATCGGCATCCAGTGGGGTTATTGTAGCCATTACCCATTCTGGAGTGGAAGTGGTAAGTAGTTACGGTTTATTTTATTAAAAAGTTGCCTAGAATAGTGAAGCAACATGATTCCATCATGGTGGTGGTGGATAAATTGACTAAGGCAGTGCATTTCATTCCAGTGAAGACAACACACAAGGAAGCAAATATTGTAGAAATTTATATGAAAGAAGTTGTCAAGATACATGGGGTGCCTAAGGAAATAGTTTTTTGACAAAGATCTAAAGTTTACTTCGATTTTTTGGAAGGGTTTTCTCAAAGGATTTGGGACGAATCTAAATCTCAATACAGTATATCACCCAGAGTCCAATGGGAAAATAGAGAGGACTAACAGAATAATTGAGGACATGCTTGGAATGTATGTGATGGACTAGCCATTAAAGTGGGGAGATTATATTCATTTAGTTGAATTTGGTTCCAATAATGGGTATCATGCCTAATTGAAAATGATTTCATTTGAGGCATTGTATGGCAGAAAGTGTAACATGCCAGTGAGTTGGGATAATCAAGTAGACAGAGCAATTGTTGGGACAAATTTGTTAAAGGAAATGGAAGAGCATATAACAAAGATCAAGTAGAATTTAAAATCTTCCCAGG
Organism: Picea engelmannii; assembly: GCA_009831015.1. Classification (NCBI taxonomy): domain Eukaryota; kingdom Viridiplantae; phylum Streptophyta; class Pinopsida; order Pinales; family Pinaceae; genus Picea; species Picea engelmannii. The sequence goes on along the minus strand of ML784210.1, from coordinate 117,945 downwards.
ATAGGCAAAAAAATTATGAAGACAAGAATAGATTGTTTAGATATTTCAAAATGGCCAAACATATTTTCTTAAAAGTGAAAACCAAGAGAAGTTTGCTAAGATTAGGGAGTTGCCCAAGCTTGGAAGCAAGATATTGTGGACCTTTTGAAATCTTAGAAAAGACAGGGCCAGTTGCATACATGCTGGCATTTCTTTCATACATGAGAGTACATAATGTATTTCATGTGTCATTATTAAATAAATATGTTCCTGAACCTAACCACATAATTGATTGGAATGTGATCCAGTGGAGCGCGAAGGATATTTTCGAGTGGAACCAGTATGCATTGTGGATCGAAGAGTAAAAGTGATCAGAAACAAGGCCATAGGTCTAGTAAAGGTTCAATTGACCTGATACGGTCCTGAATATGCTACATGGGAGCATGAAGAAAACATGTGGGGAGAATACTCGCAAAGTTTTGACAATTTTGAAGAAAACATAATGCAAGACTATGTTTTGAGTAGCTAGAGTTCTAGAACCATATCTAAGAGACCTAGCCAACTGCATTGGGGACCCTGATAAAAGAATGGCTCATTCCTTGGGTTAATATCGATAAATAAATGTTACATTCCTTGGATTATCCATGATAAATGAATGGTGCATTCCTTGGGTCAGCGAGTTAAGAGGAATAAGAGATTATGTTTGGAATTGTTGCTGGAGTTGTGAAAGTGCAGAATTTTATTTTATTGTGATGTAAATTTAGTATATTGTCATAGTGTGAACTTAGTATGATGAAAAATTGTAGGAGAGGGGGAATGTAACATCCACACTATAATCCCCAGTTTAATTAATTCTTAATGTAGATATCATATGTGGCTATGGCCAAGCGATGTAATATGTGAATTGTATTTCTAAATGTTAATAACAAAATGTGATGTCAGTTGTTATGGGCACATGGACAGAGATGGGGACTGAAATAATCCACAAGAGAAGGGAGGGTCTAGGAGAATTTATTAGAGGAGTCCAAGGGGAAATTACCCATGTATATTAATTCAACCCATTTTCCTAAAAATTGCTATTGGTATATGAACCTTCTAATTTATGATTGAGTGTTCCCAAAGCCAATTATTGAATATATGTAAGAGGGTGGGTGTGAGTGGTCATATCCAATAGTTATTGGGAGCATGGGGAACTAAGTACAATCATCTTGGGGAAGTGTGTGAGTCAAGCAACCAAGCCAAAGGAGAGGAAATTCATAGGGGTAGCTACAACATTTTTACACAATGAGTTTTTGGGCATGAACAACAAGTAGAGATCAAGAAAGACAGATTGGAGCTGGAACATCCATGGTGGGTGAATTCTGGAACATGTTGGAATGTTTTTGGATTGTTTTGGAGCTTAAGATTGAAGAGCCAGATTTTCATGCCTGAAGAGTGAAATCTTGAGTGAGTTGCACTATAACAACAAGGTCCCTTGAGTTCCTAGCTAAGAGATTCCTAGTTGCATGTGCCAAAGACATCTTGATAAATGAATGAGATTCTCGATGGACTGAGATCAATGAAGGGGTACATTCCTTGGGTTGGGAAGGTCAAGAGGAAGAGATCTGGTGGAAATTTAGGATAGTTGTAGAAGAATATCAATGGGTAGTGGGAATTATGAGTTGTGACTGGACAGTGAGTGACCACCCTCTTTTGTGGATTACTAGCCTCAGCTCGAGGGTGAATTGTTGTTGAGATTTGGAACAACAGGTCTATGGTGGAACATCTGTCCCAAGCCACTAGTTGCACAACTAATTTGAATGATAAGTGTTTTATCTATTTTCTATCTTGTATTTATGAGTTAAATTGTTGTGCATGAACTCCATGTTTTTTAGGAGAATTTATATGTTACTATGTTGGTTTATTAGCTGCATTTCATGTCTATTTTTTTTTAACATAAATAGTTATTTTTTATTTAAGAATAATAGGTTGGGTCGGAGCCTAATCAACCCCTATTACATTTTCTTTTCCATAAAAAAACCCAATGGGCCTTTACCATGATCTCACATAGCTGGGAGGATTCTTTCTTATGGAATAGGATACCAAACGAGTGCTTCATCGTTCTTTGAGAGCTCTCCTTGGGCTAATAAGCATCCCATATTTTCCATTTCATTTGATTCCTTGTTTAGATTTCGGAGGATGTGGTAGAAGAAGATGGAGGTGGAATTCTCCATTACTTTACGGAGTCTCTGCAGAGTCTTGCTGAGCATTGGGTTGTTGAAGTAGTCATTTGTATTTAGAATTTTTATCAAGATTTTTGAATCCCCGAAGACTTGAATGTCTTTTTCGTCGTTCCCATGAGTGAGTTGGAAAGCTTTGAGTAGTCCTAGAATTTATTCTTGATTATTAGTGCTCTGCCCCAAGCCCCAGTTGAAATTGTCTTTGCTTTGACCATCCAGGGAGTATATTACCCCCCCTACTCCTGATGTCCCCAGGTTTCCTTTGGAAGCTCCGTCAAAGAATATCGTAACTTTTCCCTGATTCTTCCAACACTTTTGAAAATCTTGTTCAGGGGTTCGAAGCTGCCACTCTAGGTTGGAACAAGGCTGAGAGGAGTTCTTTTTGTTACTTACTTGCTTCAAAGGCGCATCAAGCCAACTGATCTCTTCTGGGAGGAGCACGCTATCTGTCTTGTGAGGCCAATTCTCCAAAGTCTCCCATAGCAGTGCTTTGGCTTTGGTAGCCATGACTGTGGGTGACCGTAGACAGTTTTTGAAAGTGTCTTCATTCCTTGCTAACCACACTTCCCAGCAAATGTATTTTGGTATGGCATACCAGATTTTGGCCCACGTGGTTTTTCTCTTCAACGCATGAGAAGAACGCCCTCTCCATGAGGCGAATAAATTGACAATGGCGAGTTGCGACGGGGTTTGTGCATTGAGCCCATGCATAGCCTGCGTACAGACTTCTTGAGTGAATGGCCAATCAATAAACAGGTGGTCCATTTTTTCCTAAGATGAGAAGCAGAGTGGGAATCTGTGGAGCCCGATGATACCTTATTTTTCTAAGTTGTTTCCTGTCAGAACCCTTCGATGCATGAGAACCCAGCAGAAAAAATTGATCTTTGGGAGACCAAAGGGGTCCCAAACATGTTGCCACAGTGAGGAAGAGTGGATCTACAGTTGATGAGCTTGGAGTGTTAAGAATCCATGCGTGGATGTGTATGCCCTGGTCTGCCCCCAACCCCATTTGTCCCTTGAGCACAGGTGCACTGGCGCCATTCCTGAGATCGTAGCAAGGAGGGGATTGAATTATGGTTTCATCATGTCTGGGGGGCGTGGGATAGCCCAGGCGAGCCAATTCCCATCCGCGTCCCATGAAGAAATGTCTTCCAACTTGTGGATGCCCTGTTGAATGAGCCAGGCATGTAGATCAGCGAATTCAGGGGCAAGTTTGAGGGGTTGGAGGCCCATGATTTTATCCTCCCACAACCAGGTTCTTCTCCCATTTCCATGGATTCTATACAGGTGTTATTTAAAAAACTCCCAGCCCAATTGTAGAGCTTCCATAGAGTGGTTCCTTTACAAGAATCTCCTTCATCCATATTGTTCATTGATAGCCCGTGCAAATATTTTTTAATGAGCACTTGTCTTACTGGATGTCGTTGATTTGAGAAGATTTTCCATAAAATATTTCCTCCCAACGCCATATTGGCCAATCCGAGGTCCCTTACCTGAAGACCGCCTTCTGGTAAAGGTCTTTTCACAATATCCCAGCTTACAAAATGAAATTTTTTTTGGTTTCCCTTTCCTCCTTCCCACAGGAAGTTTTGTATCATCTTTGAGAGTTGCTTGGTGATCATTTTTAGAGCCAAGAGAAATGAAGCCTGGTAAATTGGAAGGGAGGAGAGAACAAATTTTACCAGAATAAGCTTCCCGACTGTGGTAAGCCACTGACCGCCCCAAGCAATCATTTTTGCCTTAATTTTGTTGAGTATTTCTAGCCAATGGGGGGCCTTGTTGATTCCTAGAGTTAATGGAAGCCCTAAGTACTTGATTTTATCCCAGTAGACATAGCCTGTGAACCCAAGGGTTTGAACAATATGGTGAATGGATTGTTGATCAACCTCCCAGCCATACACTACACTTTTCCTCCTATTGATCAGTGCTCCTGAAACTTTGCATAAGCTTTGAATAACTTCGTTAAACACCCTTGCAATTTTAAGGGAAGCACCTCCCAGGAGAAGAGATTCATCTACGAACAAGGCATGGTTGATTGGATCGGTTCCTCTCATCACCCTGATGTATGGAATTGTCCCAGTTAACTTCCATGTTGCCAGCTTTCGACTTAGTGAATATGCCATCAAAATGTACAGGAAGGGGGACAGTGGGAAGCCTTTCCTTATGCCCCTTGTTGCTTTGAAATAGTTTGTCGGCCTGCCATTTACTAAGGGGGAGATCCATGGCTCTCATATACATGCTTTAATCAATCTTATAAAATCATGATTGAAGCCAAAGAAGGAAAGAACTTGGAGAAGAAAAGAGTGCCTTACCCGATCAAAGGTGTTCGTCATTTCCAACTTGATAAGCATTCCTTGCTCATGGAATTGGTGGTTGGAATGAATGGTTTCCTACACAAGAATCACATTATCCAGAATGTGCCTACCTTTAACAAACCCTCATTGGCTGGGGTAGATGATTTTTGCCAGAAGTGGATTGATTCTGTTTGTGAGGAGTTTGGAGAGTATTTTGTAGGAAGCATTACATAATGAGATTGGCCTGAAATGATCAAATGTCACCGAGTTTGCTTCTTTTGGGATTAGATCAAGGAAAGTGGAGTTTGTTCTTCCTCCCACTTTGTCGTTTTGGAGGAATCTTTTGATCATTCGAAACAGATCATCCTTAATAATGTCCCAGCAAGTTCTGTAGAAGTGAATGGAGAACCCGTCGGGTCCTGGAGCTTTGTCTGGCTCCATCGTCTAGATGACATTACTGATTTCATCTTCAGTGAAGGGCTTTCAGAGGCTTGAGTTATCTTCCTTGTTTACCATTCTTGGAACGTGAGTGAGGAAGTCTGAAAATTCCTCCTCAATATCCACTCCTTCTTCTTTGTACAACTGCTGGAAATGAGAGGTTGCAGCCTCTTTTAATTGAGCTATTCCTTTATGGATAGTCCCATCAGGGGAGGTAATCTATGCAATGTGATTTCTAGAGAGGCAAGCTCGACTTTTCTTATGGAAGAAGGCTGAATTTTTTCCGCCAGACTCGAGCCAAAGGTTATGAGATTTGAGTCTCAGGGACTCTTCCTTTACTCTGAATGAGCAGAGAGTGATGAGGTAGGATTCTTGCTATTTCTGAATTTAAGAGTAGGTAATGTATTTATGCTCCAAGTCCAATTGCAGATCGAGAAGTTGATTGATGGTATATTTTCTAAGACTAGTGGGGGAATCTAGCGGCCTTTTTATCCAATCTTGAATCCAATCTTTCAAGGTTGTTTTGGTGGCTTTAAGTTTATGTTCCCACACATAGTTGGGTGATCCATTGACAAGGATGGACCAAGATTTTTAGACTATGTCCATGAATCCTTCCCTATCTACCCAGAGGGAGCTAAACCAGAAGGGGATGGGCCCAAGTTTTTCCTCTTCTTCAAATAGCAGTAGCATGGGTTTATGATCTGAAGTCAGTTTTGGCAAAAAAATTGTGGAGATAATATTCTTTACAGAGAGGAAGGTGCTATATAGTAAAAATATGTCCAGACGGGCTGAAATGTGCTTCGTCTCAGCTCTATTGTTAGACCAAGTGTAGAGTCCTTTTTTTGGCTTAAAGTCCAATAAATCCCATTGCTGAATTAAGTCTTCCACGAAGGGACGGAATTGGTCCCTGCTAATTATGCCTCCTCTTTTTTCCTTTGTCTCAAAAATTAGATTGAAGTCTCCAGCTAGAATTATATTCTTGGCAGAGTAAGCCTCTAGAAAGTCAGACAGAGTTTGCCAGCAGTCTTTCTTTTCTACATAGAGGACTGGAACATAAAGGTTAAAGAGGGAAAAGGTGATCTTACTTGCAAGGTGTCGTAGTTCGGTATAGATCTAGTGTTGTGTTTCAAAGGAGATTTCAAGGTGGAATTTGTCTTCCTCCCAGAGAGTGGCGAGCCTGACACAAGTACCCCTTGCGCTTACTAATTTTCCAGATTTTTTTTTCCATTTCACTTTGCTGAGATCGAGAAGGGAATCCCCTTCTATTTTAGTCTCTTGGAGCATGAGGATCTCACGTGTTTCTAATTTCAGAAGGTTCTTCACAGCTTCAGCTTTTAAGGGGTTCCCCAAGCCTCTATAATTCCAAGAGACCTTCCTCTAGGTTGAATTCTATATAGATCCTCGCACAGGAGTATTGATCCCTCCTTTCGACACGATCTATATATTTTATGAGCTTATTGCCTATGGCTTCTAGAGATTTGGGGTTCCAACAGTGCAGAGGTAAGTGAGACAGGTGTACCCAAATGAGAATAGCTGAGGGAACATCCTGAGATGGATCAAAATCCGGGGTCCATTGGTTCAAGTACAGACCCTGGGGGCCCATAAAATACAGTCCATTTCTGAAGATGAGATTTCTATTCTCTACTAAATCGAAGACAAAGACAAAGAAGCTTGTGCCGACTAAGTAGCTTTTGATTCCTTCTTTGACCAGTGGTCTCTAGTTCCTTTGCACCCATGCGTCAACAGCTTTGGGTAATGGCCAAAGCCCTATGAACTTCCCTATTATCCCTCGTTCAACAAGATTCAGAGTTGATCTATAGGGTTCTTCGGTCGGCAGGGAAACTGTGGGAATGGTTTCCAGCTTTTTTACAAACTTTTGTTGTTGTTCGCTTGATGGGCATTTGTTGCATGTTTCTACCAGGTTCCTAAACACAATCAGCTCGGGAGGAAGAGGAGGAGCGGCCTCGGGGCCCCCTCCTGGGGCCATGGCGATGGGGTAGCTCACGGATGTGAACTGGATCGTTGGATCAGACGCACCACGCACGCATCAGCTAGGTGTGATCCATGTCTATTTTAGCATGTTGTAGATGCATCTAATTTATGGTAATATATAGCAGTTAAATATGTATGTAAATCATAGTTGGAAGCTACAAGAAATTGAATTAGTTGTAAAAAAATTAATTTTAAGAGTATTTTACATTGTAATGTTCCTCGGTTGATATGAGGGACGTTACATTGTGTATGTATTGTAATCTCTTAGTTCGTATTCCATGAATCATATCTCATGATCCTCGAAGATTGTATAAGAAGGATCCAAGTTAAGGGAAGAGGGAATCACAAGAAAAAAGATCCTTATGTTGGTGAATTGGAACAAGATCCCTTGGTCTTGAGTTTGTTATAGATTATTGAGTGTTGGGAATGAACACTAGTGTGACTAGAACCAAAGTGAGAGCTAGATCTATTTTCTTACCTCGATACAGTGATTGGTCATCCTTGTTCAACAGGGTGAGCTCGTGGCTAAGGAGAAGGTTTCTAGGTATTCAATCTAGGAGTATGAGAAAAGATCTCAAGGTAACAATGATCTATTACTATAAATATATTTCATTTAACATAGATCTATGCTCCTCGGCCTCCGAAATCTCTATAATACATTGATCTATCGTGTATCTTGAATTGGATTTTATTGATCTTATTAATCTTGATCTATTAGACATCTATTATATTAGGTCTTATTTCATGCATAATTTCATTTCTAATGTTATAAGGGAACGAGGAAGGTTTTTTTGTCTCATTTTTGTGTAGGTGATCAAGTGAGTAACATCTTTGGAGTTGGATCTAGAATAAAAAGGTTGATACATTGGAAAACCATCAAATCTAAGGTATGTTTCCCTTCCCTCTCTTATTTGCATATGAAATGGCATGATTAGCTCTAGGAGAAAGAGGTAGTGATCTATCATGTTGTTTGTCATTGGCCTATAAACAACCAATTAGGTGATTTTCTTATCCGTAGGTGAATTTCCCTTCAACAGAATTGGTGACTCCGTCAGGGTGAATTCCTTGATTTATTCTCATTAGGGTTTTCCTTTATTGTTTTATGCCTTTAGTTAGGGTATTTTGGTATTCCTTGCAGTTCATACCTTGTTTGCTTGCTTGTAGATTAGATTTTAGGGAAAATTTTGAGCTTTTGTGAAGTTTTGCCTTCTATAGAATATATATGCACCTTTCCCTCATATACAGGGAATGTACATGCTCATTGTCTTCACATTAAGTGCATGTACATATAGTTTTCCTTCACAAGAGGAGCTTGTACATTTTGTAGCTCAAATTTTGCAATTTTTGCATGTTTTTCCTACTTTTAGCTTGGTTGTTTGGCTAGTTTGGGGTCTTAAGGTCTGCACTAAGTAGGGTTTTACTTGATTTTGTCCTTTATCATTTGCATTCAGGATCATTTATAAGTAAAAAAAAAAATCATTTTCTTTCCCTCTTTTCTTTTTTTTGTGTTTCTTTTGCTTGTTTGGATCAAGAACGGGTCAAAATGAAGTGCACCTCATATTATAGATTGGGTTTGTCTTGCATTCCTTATTTCATTTGGATCAAAAATGAAATTTAGAACAATTGCGTATCATAATCATTTTTTTAGGCATTTGTGATATCTTGTGAAAGTTGCATTAGTGTAATTAGTTTCAGATCTAAAATTTCTCGAGGAATATGATTTGTTAGTTTTCATTTTTGAAGTGATTGCTACATTGATTGTATCAATTTGTGAAAAATAAACTTCTTTCTCCCTTCCATGGATAGAATTCATTAAAAGGAAACAAAATTGCATTATTTGCATTTTTAGTACCTTGTTTAATTCTTTGGGTTGAAAGAGTCAAGAACGTCATAAATTTCACTCCATACCCTTGGGAAAACAATAGAACTAAAAAGAAGAACTAATTTAAAGAGAACTAGATTTTTTTTATAGCAAACTCACATTAGTCTAGGTTCTATGGCCTTGGTGTAGGAATGGAGAAGCCCATAAAACCAAACTAGAAATTGACTAAAGAGAGATAAATCCATTAGTAGCAATGAGCACTTGTCAAAACAGCACATCTAATGCATGTGTCAAGCACTATGTTCAAGCTAGGAAAGTGGAGTAGACTTCCCTCTTAACTTGTTTGTTCTATAAATTGTCATGGATATTCCACTAGACAATTTGTCACAACAAATCTAATAAAATGCTAAAATCTTTATTGTGAAGGTTAATTTCCTTTAGAACTCAAATTCTTTAGTTACTGGTTTTCTACTTAAAATGTATAAAATAGTTGAAATGAAAAAAAAAGTAGAACATAAATAAATACTCACACACCATCCAAAAATAAACACAAGATATAACCTAGGAAACCCAATACGAGAGAAGACCCAGTTAGAAGGTGAGGTTGCTCTGCTCTCTTTTCTTCAAATGCAAGTACAAAGAAAGAGACACTCTATGTGGAGTTTCCTTTGACACTGTGGCATGTATGGATGTTATAGAATCTCTCATCATCTATTATTCTCACACAATACCACCTGTATATGCTCTGCTCAACTATGGAACAAATACAACACTAAAGAAAGGAACCCCTTCTCCTCCTAGTGGCCTGATATTTAGCATCATCCGATAGCCATTTAGGGGTAGGGTTTTGACTTCTTCAACCCTCAATTGTGATAAGGTGTTGGACCTTCTAGAATATTCTTGAAATTCTATACGTGGCTAGCCCCATATGCATGAGTAATGGAGGTTGATGTGGCATCCACTCATGCCATGGTAGTCAACACAGTAGGTCAACTTGTGGGAGGCATAACTTTCACATACAAACTCCAATTGAGGTGTTTGACACACCATTGAAAGGTATTGGATTGTAGAATATGGAAAATTTCTCCAAAGTAGGAAGTAGGTCCAAAAAAGGCTATTTGATACCTGAAAATCACTCCATAATATTTTAGATGGTTTTTTACCTAAATTTTCCAAATTGGGGCATGCTACTAAAATGACCCTACAAGTTGATTCCTCCATTTTTCCCATTTTGAAAGCATTGAGAAATATGACAAATAATATGATGATCCAATATGGATAATATTATATCATGCAATCTCCTCTTGATTTTTTTCTTGTTCCCTTCTGAATTTGACTTCATATTTTGAGTCTTGAGCAGAAAATCTATTTTGAAACTCAACCTTTGAATTAAAAAAAATAAAAGTATTATTTGGCTTTCAATTTCCTCACAATTATCACATCAATACACATTATAGTTTTTAATGGAGGTATATTCAAAACCTATGGTCTCTTTTCCAACTCTTTTTAAAGATCGGTAATCTTCTATCTAGCTACAATAATTGTCTCTTATAGATTGCATCAAGTTTTTCCATCTCCATCCTATTCTCTTCAAAAATCCTTTTACTTCACTAAATAAATCTGAAATAAAAACATCCTTTCATATTAGTATTTTGATTTTTATTTCTATATGATCCACAAGTGTTTTTTGTAACTCTAGAATTTGTTTGTGGTGTTCAAAAATATTGTTATCACTTTCTTTGCACATTTCCTTCAAGTTGTCCACAGAACAAGCCTCCTCCATTGTAGCTAGTTGTTTTAGAAATTAATCATTTTATCAAATAGGGAAAACACAAATCTATTAACAAAAAAAATATGATGAACTATGTAAAATTAATATTGAAGGAAATGCAACAAATATAACACATCAGAGATGGTGTACTTAAAAGCCAAATGTCGAGGAATTCTATCAAATAGACTCTCTAAGGAATGGAAAAATCATCCTTACTTGGTTCCTATTTAGGCATTCAAAAATATTGTTATCATTTTCTTTTCACATATCCTTCAAGCTATCCATAGAAGAAGCCTCCTCCATTGTAGCTAGTTGTTTCAGAAATGAGTCATTTTATCAAATAGGAAAAACAAAAATCTATTATCAAAAAAATCAAATGAACTTTGTAAAATTAATATTTAATACAATGTAAGAAATATATCAAAGGTGTTCTAATTAAAGGCCAATTGTTGAGGAAGAATTCTATCAGATATACCTCTCTAAGGAATGGAAAAATAATCATTACTTGGTTGCTTATCATTATCCATATTTTCCTACCCCTAAGCTTTATTTCGAAATCCATGTAATTCTTTTAAATCCAAGGTGGAAACAACTTCGTCAAGGGTGATTTATTTAGCAGACAAACTATCATTGAACTTTCCCCATCCTCCCACATTGTTCTTTGGAGACTCTATGTGTACAACTTTATCAATTTCTACTTTTTTTCATTTTGATCATCCTCTCCCTCCACATGATTTATTCCATCATTTTACATTTCCTAATGTGATTTTTAATAATAGGTGGTTGTACCAAAGATGAAGCTTGATGCAACTTGATAGCATCCAAAATCTATGTTTGAACAACGTTGGGTTGATATAATTCAACAAGTTTCTTCATTGTGCCCTAGACATTGAACTTAACCCTCTTCATTTGACTCTCTAGCAAGGTAGAATGTAATTTGTTAACAATTAGATGAGGGAAATCTATGGGCCTGTCTTTGACCTAATGTATGACCAACCTCATGTACTCTCCTAAAATATCATGTATGTGACTATTCATAATCATCCCAAGGATTATCTAGATCAATTTTTTGTACAATCTTGAGAGTACATATTGCATTTTTAAACCATTCTTGGGAACACGTCCCATTTCCCTACAAATTGTATTGCCCATCACATTATTTTCCAACTTAGGGTTTTTCTTAGAGTTGAATATTGTTCCATCTCCATGTGGAATTTGTGTTTCTATGGCAATCAAATTCAAGTCCAAATAAACCCTCTTCCCAAAAATGAGTAGTTTCATGGCACTAACATTATATTTTAGAATGGAATCATCCATTAATCATATTCTTTTACTTTTTTTAGGATAATTAACATATTTGTTGATCATTTGTTTGTATCTCTCCATGCATCTACAATCTCTTGGAATTTCTTCATTATGAAATTTTCATCTTGGGATGCCCTTATCTCAATTATTACCATGGTTTTCTAGATCCAAAGTTGAATTCATTAACAACAAGCTTGTCCTCTATAATTGGGCTTAGGCAAAGCTTTGTTCACTACAATTTTGTTGCCTTCCCAAATTTTGTTCAATTAGCCAAAAATTGCTTTATAGTATGAGCATTAAAGAATGCACACATAATTGAGGTTTTCTTATGGATTCTAGATATATGGTTTAATCAAGTCAAAGTGATTGTCAAAATTCTATCTCATATAAAGTATAATTTTTTTTTATAAATTACTTGATATTTTACAAAGAACAATATTTTTTATAATGTACAAGTCTTATACAAACATGTGTGCCCACACACACACACACAATCTCAAACACTACAATGAAAGATTCCATGAAAATTAGGAATGCAAAAACCATAACCTAGCTACAAAATATCAGAGAATTGATCTGGATTTATAAATGGAATGAAATGAAAAATAGAGTTATAAAAAAAACATGGAGATACAATGAAACTTGAATTCTATTAATAAATGAATTGTGTTGAACTGTAAACAAATGTAGAATGGAACAAACTCACTCAAATGGTGGTAGTTTATCTCTGAGAAGACATGTGACGGCTACGCGCATTCGCCAGAGTGCATTACAATGAGGCTGAAAGGAATTTTTATCATAAATAATCAATGAGGAAACCCTAAAAATCCAAAAATCTAACCCTAGGAGATGAAACACCAAAAGGCTTGTGGGGTTAGTTGGTATGCCAACTTCCTGGGGTCATAACGTTTGCATACAATCTCCATTTGGCATGCTAGATATCCCGTTGGAAAGGTCTATCCAAGAAATACACATTCTAGTTGGCCTAGACATGCCTTTGGCTATGTTTTAAGTGCTTATGCACCCAAAAAATGTTATTTAGGGCCTCAAAACGGCCCCAAAAGTTCTGGACCCGAAAAAGTGTAGAAAAATGCAAAAATGGAAAATTGTTCTTTGAGCCAATGGAATAGGTGGGTGGCCACTGATATCCACATGGATAAAGAATGGTTAAATATTTAGGAAACACACATACCCAACTATAAATGTAATCTAAGAAGGATATGAACCTTCATCTGATCCTTCAAAAAAATATGTGTTTCCAATTACGCTACAAGAGTCCATTTCTCCTACATTGTACTCTTAGGAAAAAGTTAAGAATTGTAAAGTTAAGTAGTTATGGAAAAATTCCCATTATGTGTATATTGTCAACAATCAAGAAAGCAATCAGATGGGCTAACCACTCTAAGGAGAGAACTTTCTACCAATATTGTGATCCTTGGATATTAACATTGTGACATGAAGGTATGCTACAATTATAAGCCTTTCTTGTAGGGGAGAAATCATCTTAGATGTGGTGGTGCATTACTATTGAATATTTGCAATTGTTGAATCCTTGTCACCACATTTTTTCTTTCTACTTTGTCGATTACATGTCATAGCAACATCTCTTTTCCTTTGCTTCATTGCTTGAGGTGGGTTATTTGTTACAAGAACCTCCTCCATTGAAATTGTCACACCACTTTATAGTGTATCATTTCTTTCAAAAATATCTATGTTCTTAACTGAATGCACTCCAAACATAATCCTTAGGATATAATTAAGTACTACATTTAGTTTCATTGAAATATAACTCACCAATATATGGAAGAAGACTTTGCTCCGCATCATTTCTAGTGATTGGTGAAGGGGGAAAGGTTGTTAATGGTTTTACCTTTTTCTCCTTGTCTCAAGATATTCCATAATGATGTGCTTCAAGAAAATCCTCTTCAAAAAATTGTCTCATAGGCATTGATGAAGGAAGACGTTTATTCTACAAACAGGAAAAAAGGCTAAAGAAGAATTTCATTTTGCTAGAGACTATAAAATAGAAAAAAGAAAGAAAGATGCCATTTATAAATAAATTATTTACATTTGTGGGTCCATTAGATGTTTTCTTAGACATATACACCCACAATTTAAAATATTGTTTCACTTGGTGTGGAGTGACACCGTGATCATAGAAATGAGAGGTCAACTCTATTGCAGTATCAATACCAATTGTAGAGTGACTTTTGTCAAATTCAATACAAAGTTAACTTCTGAAAATTAAAGGGAGGACTTTTCTTTATTTCTCCTTTTGCAATACACCTTGTGATCTCATCACAAACTTGAAGAATTGTTCCCTCATATTGTTAACAAGACCCTTTTTTTCATGATGAAATGAATTTCTATGCTTCATACCAATGCAACATTTTCATACTCTCTGATTAATATTCAAATTTTTCATTTCCCTATACTCCATAACCAGATTCGCTAAGTGCCCCAAAGTAAAAGGTGCTAAGCTTTAATCATTTGAAGAGAATGGTCCCCTCAAATGTGCATATAAGGGACAATCTCATCTCCTAGACAAAAGGAACACAACCAAAGCCTTTCAATTGCAAGATGGTCAATCCTACAATGAACATCAACCATGAACACAACCAAAGTCATATCCATAAACAATTTTTCCATTCAAAAATCCACATTATAACTTAAAATTATAAGAATGACAAATACATGTTCTTTTTTCTTAAAAATCCCATTTTTCATCTTAAGCATAAGGAAATGCGCTATGTGATCAACAAATGCACATTGAAGGGTTAGAATGAAACTTTGATGTTCCATTTATTGTGACATATCCTCTAACAAGCTTAAATTATGTTTGCATGACTTAAAATTACCATTTTTGTCTCAAATTGTGAATTTTGATTCAAAAACAAGTGGTTTACCACTCTGAGTGGACTTAGTAAGATGCATGTAGAGCCTATCAAAATGCATGCCATATGAAGTTAAAATACATAGTATTGAAGTATGTCATGCTCTTAACAATCCTTTGTATTCCAATGTACCTCTAAATCCATGGAGTATCCCTGAAAAATGACAATTTCTTTGTTTTTCATTGTTTTTGTCAACTATGGGAATATGCACGCAAAATACACAAAATATCATGCCCAAGGAAAATAATAGTGCCTTTTTCTGATATGAAATTTTGGAAAATTTTATTCAGGACATTCTTATCCTACTTGTATAGTTATAAATTCAATCCAAAACCCTCTTTCTAGCAGGAAAATCGCATGTAACTAGCGAGGTTGTAAAAGTGCATTTTATGGAAGACTATACATTTGTCTTGAATAATATCACCTCGAGCATTTGGTGGTGCTGGAAAGCATTTTTTTCATGCATGAAGTTCATTACTAGAGTTATATTTTTCACAAGTAGCAAACTATTACAACATGTTTTCTAAACATGTTGGAGAATCATTAAATCATGGACTCCATGGTGAGGGATAGTAGTACACATTGGTTGATTTTCAAACATGGAATAGAAAGGATATTCATTATTTATTACTTGTATTAATTCCATGATCCAGTTGGCTATTAGTGGCCACCCACCTTTTCCAACTGGCTCCTCTTGTTTGTTTTTAGTTCAACACGTTCTTTTGTACTTATTTGTAATTGTGGGTTCTACACTTTTGGGGATGTTTGAAGCCCTACACATCTTCCAGGTGGATATTGGTCACCTCTCACCTAATCCAACTAGATTATTTTGTATTTTTTCATATCAGCACATCTTGATGTACTTCCGGGGTAGTTTTGGAGGCCTAAACAGTTTTTTTTTGGCTCGCCATAGTCAAACTATAGAAGTGGTTAGAGTTTGATGGTGGAATGTGTATTTCTCTAAAAGACCTTTCCAACGGGCTATCACGCGCCTAAAACAGAGGTCGTATGCAAAAGTTACGACCCAGGGAAGTTGAGGTACCAACTTACCCATAGGGGCCCACATGACTTTTGACATTTCACCTCCTAGGGTTAGGTTTTTGAATGTCTAGGGTTTTGGAATTAATGAGTAATATAAAAAAGGCCTCTAGAGCCTCATTGTAATTCATTCTTCTCAGATGGATGCGTGTAGCAGCCACATCTCTTCTCAAAGATAGATACCACCATTCAAGCAAGTGTTTTAGTTCTGCAGTTTTACAGTTTCAACCTATTTCATTATTCAATAGAAGATATTGTTCACTAGATATTTGTGTTATTATTCATGTCTCTGTGTTTATTGTATTTGGTCTGTTAATCAATCTGTTCTACTCCTAAATCCAAATCAGTGGTATCAGAGTGGTCTGCTCTTGATTTCTTTTTCTCTGTGCATGTCCCCAACAAGATCTGGGTACAAGAAGTTGGGACTCGAACCAATCGAGCTATTGCAAGATCGGTCACACCGAGCCCGACAACACTCATGGGGGATGAAAAGAAAGATGATGGAGCAGGATATCTTATTAAAATGTTGCTCGAGGAAGCCCTTGCACGACAAAGGAATGAAATGATGGACAACTTCGCACAGATCCTTCAACGGTTGTCCACGGGAGAAGCATCTTCATCAAGAAGCCATGCAACCCCCTTCAAGGTATAGGTAAATTTTGATATTCCATTATTTGAAGGACTGATAGATGCGGATGTTGTAGTTAAATGGTTGAATCTTCTTGAAGGGTATTTTTCGGTCCACAATTTTTCTGATAGGGAAAAGATCACTTTTGCACTCCTCAAGGTTGTTCCCCATGTTAAAGACTAGTGGGATACTTACTCTGAGAAAAGGGTCGTAGAAGAATATGCAATGTTTGTGGTGGCCCTGACATGGGATTCCTTCCGAGATTCCATTAAAGAACAGTATTACCCTGTTGGAATCTACGAGGACCAGTACACTAGATGGACCACCCTACGTCAAGAAAGGCACCAAACAGTACCAAATTTCAACAATATTTTCCATACCTTGCTCACCAAATTGGGTATCAAAGACTTGAAGCATCATCTGGTGCTCAAATATCATGGTTGTTTTCATAGATACATTCAAACAAAAATGGAGTTTCTGGAAATTGCCTCATTGAGCATGGCTTATATATACGTTGTCAAGATCGAGCAAAAATTTAAGAAGAAAAGGTGAGAGTTTGGATCTGCAAACCCCTCACAGTCGAAGCAGGGAAAAGGAAGCCCCAACCCACATAGCAAGGGACCAAGTCAAGATGGTCTCCCTTAGGACAACCATTCCAAGCCACAACACAAGAAGGGAAATGAGAAGACAAAGAAGGACACATGAAAATGGTGTGAGTACCATAAAAGCCCTTGGCACAACACCGAAGAATATCACTCCAAGCAGTCACTCATGGCCAAACTGAAGGCTTCCGAGTCAGAATTTGATTATGATTCTGAATCAAATCCTGGAAGAGGGAAGCATATTATCGATGTTGAATCGAGTGCCACTATCGCTACCACCAAATTCCGACCAAGTGAACCAGAAAAACTAGAGGAAGGGAAACACCTCTTTCACTCACATATGTGGGTAAAGGGGGCTCTACTTTATTTCATTGTCGATAGCGGTAGTCAAAAGAACCTGATTTCAATAGAGATTTTCAAGCGGCTAGACCTACCAATGACACTGCACCCGCAGCCTTACACCATCGACTTGCTTCACCAAGGAAGAGATCTATGTGTCAGCCAATAGTGGCATCTACCCTACGACATCAAGCCTTTCAAAGATGAGGTATTGTGTGATATTGCTCCCCTTGAAGTTTGTGATGTTCTTTCAGGACAACCATATTTGTGGAAGCATCATGTTGTGTATGAGTCTAGACCCCACAGTCTTATTATTAATTTCAGTACAAAATTGTACAGGATACCAGAGGTAGCGTCTCTTATTGCTATTTATTTAATCTCTACTAAGCAATTCAGTAAGGTCATTTCACAGATCATGAAGTTCGTCTTATTTTTGATCCGTGCTCATAGTAAGAAAAAGGTCACTACCACATTCATGGCCTCTACACAGAGCCTCTCTTTGCAGCAGAATCAAGTGGAAGGGATCATGGAAGAATACATATACATCTTCTCCTCACTTACAGAGGTACCAACACACTGCCAAGTCAAACATCCAATTGATCTGGCCCCCAGCGCACCTATACCTAATGGACTAGTCTATCATCGCTCACTAATGGAAAATGATGAAATCGGGTGTCAGATCCAAGAGCTTCTTCAAAAGGTTCACAGTAGACCCAACTTCTCCCCTTGCAGAAGCCTGATTGTACTGGTGCAAAACAAGGACAGGACTTGGCGACTATGTATTGATTACAGAGCCTTAAACAAAATCACAGTCAAGAACTGGTACCCCATTCTCAGGATTGATGACCTTCTTGACCAACTCAAGGGGGAAAAGTTCTTCAGTGATATTGACCTAAATTATGGCTACCACCAGGTTCCCATCGAACCAACTGATGTATGGAAGACAACCTTCAAATCTAAATAAGGTCTCTTTGAATGGCTAAGCATGCCCTTTCGCTTAACAAATGCACCAACCACTTTCATGAGGTTGATGGATGATGTATTGAGACTCTTCACCAACTCCTTTATGGTGGTATATTTGGATGACATCCTCATCTTCATCAGAACGTAGGAGGAGCACATGCGGCATATTCAGCAAGTTTTGAGCACTCTGTGGCAGCACAATCTATATGCCAACTTGGAAAAATGTTCTTTTGGCATGAACAGGGTCCAATACTTGGGATACATTATTGATGAGCATGGGGTACATGTTGATCCAGCTAAGATCCAAGTCATCCATGACTGGCTAGCCCCGACCACACTGACTGGGCTTCGGATATTCTCGGGACTAGCTAACTTCTATCGACAGTTCATGTTGGGATTCTCCCATATTGCATGGGCCCTCAGCCAGGTGACCAAGGGCAGTGGTAGGGCCAAGTTCGTGTGGGGGGAGGAACAACAATGAGCATTCAATGATCTGAAGAATTGCTTGTGCTCATATCCAGTACTCTCCTTGCTTGATCTGCAACAACCATTCAATATTGAGACCGATGCATCTGACTATGTTGTGGGCACATTTCTCACTCAACACGGTCATCTGGTGGCATACCATAGTGAGACACTCTCAGATACTGTTTGGAAATACCCCACCTATGACAAGGAAATGTATTCCATTGTACAAGCCCATCATCAATGGAAACATTACATTCTAGGAAAAGAGACAATCATACACACTAATCACAAGCCTTTGCGGTTCATACAGACACCGGGAAATTGCAAAACGACCACCATCAGAAGTGGTCCACCTACCTGTAGCAGTTCCATCTCAACATAAAGTATAAGACATGTATCTCAAATCATGTTGTTGACTTCCTTAGTCAACCTCATGTGACTGCACTCACCAATGTGCTCCATTCCTGTGGACATGAAGCATCTGAGTGGCCCCAACTTTATCAACAAGATCAAGACTTCGCCACCACCTATCAGCTCTTGGGTACAGGCCCGACTATCACTAATTTTCACATTCAGTATGGACTATTATGCCACCTAGGCCATCTTTGTGTTCCTAAAAGTGAGCATGCAAAGTTGATTTCGGAAACCCACCACATCGGATGGAAGGACATTTTGGCGTGGAGAAAACTGTGGTCGTTCTTTAGAAATATTTTTATTGGCCAAAACTTTGACAGGACGTCAGCAAGTATATTAGATCTTGCAATGCTTATGCCATTTCCAAGCCAACCATCAAGAACTAAGGCTTATACACCCCTCTTCCTACTCCCGAGAAGTCTTGGGAATCCATATCAATGGATTACATGTCTGGCCTTCCATCCACCAAGCAAGGAAATGACTGCGTATTTGTGGTCGTTGATCGATTTTCAAAGATGGCCATCCTCACAGCCTGCAAGAAGAATAGCATAGCAGCAGATATTTCCAATCTCTTCTTTGAATGAGTGTGGGTCCACTTTGGGATACCACATACCATCATCTCTGACTGGGACAACAAGTTCCTCATCACATTTTGGTCGAGTCTCTGGTCACTGTTGGACACCAAGCTCACAAAATCCACTGCTTTTCACCCCCAAACAGATGGCCAAACAGGTTTCGCCAATTAGATGATTGTGCACATCATGCGCATGTACAACTCTAAGCATCCACATACATGGGATGAGAATATTCCCTATGTTCATCACAGTTACAACAGGGTTGTCCATAGCTCCACCGACCATATCCTATTTCAGGTGGGGATGGGATTCCAACCCTTGGGACCCATTGATGTTGCAGTTCCTCTTGCCACCACACAGAAAGACTCTTCCTATGATCAATATGCGATCGACAAAGCCACCAGATTCATTGAGAAAATTCAACACATCCGCCAACAGGTCCAGGAGATTTTGCAGAAATCCAATGCTAAGTACAAGCAGCGCCATGATCAACACAAGGTACCACGCAAATTTCATGTTGGCGACAAAGTATAGTAACATGTGCAAAAGGAGCGTCTCATAGGGCCCCATCGGAAGCTATGTCCACTTCTTTACGGGCCTTACACTATCACCAAGGTCGTGGGTAGCAATACTTTTGAGCTCAACACTCCACCCTTCCTTGGCCTGCACCCAATGTTCAATGTGGACCTCCTTCGACCATATTTCCACCATTATTGGACACCTTAGAGATTGCAGAACAACTGACACCCAGAGAGCTCAACCCTGACTTCATGTAACAAGCATCCACTAATCAGATAGTGGACACACAGGTCAAGGGCACTCGCCAGTAGGGGATCCAGCTTTATGGGGTTGTTAAGGAAGGACAACTCCTACACCAAGGAAAGTAGATCACCCGGGGCCAAATCCAACAAAAGTTTCCTCACCTGATGGGGGAACTCAACGCAATGGATACCATTGCTTCCTAAGGGGGAAGGATTGATCCAGATGGCTATTGGTGGCCACCCACCTATTCCAACCAGCTCCTCTTGTTCATTTTTAGTCCAACACGTTCTTTTGTACTTCTTTGTAATTGTGGGTTCTACACTTTTGGGACTGTCTGAATCCCTACACATATTCCAGATGGATATTGGTGACCTCTCATCTAATCCAACTGGCTTATTTTGTATGTTTTCATGTCATCACATCTTGTTGTACTTCCAGGGCCATTTTGGAGGCCTAAACAGTGTTTTTTTGGCTCACCACAGTGAAACTATAGACGAAGTTAGAGTTTGATAGCGGAATGTGTATTTCTCTGAAAGGCCTTTCCAACGGGCTATCACGCACCTAAAACTGAGGTCGTATGCAAAAGTACGACCCTGTGAAGTTGAGGTACCAACTTACCCATAGGGGCCCACATGACTTTTGACATTTCACCTCCTAGGGTTAGATTTTTGGATGTCTATGGTTTTGGCATTCATGAGTAATATCAAAAAGGCCTCTAGAGCCTCATTGTGATTCATTATGCTCAGATAGATTCACATAGCAGCCACATCTCTTCTCAGAGATAGCTACCACCATTCGAGCAAGTGTTTCAGTTCTACAGTTTTATAGTTTCAGCCTATTTCATTATTCAATAGAAGATATTGTTCACTTGATATATGTGTTATTCCTCATATCTCTGTGTTTATTGTATTCAGTATGTTAATCAGTTCGTTCCACTCCTAAATCTGGATCATGCCAACATATAGAATACCCTTGAATTATGGAGGAAATGTACATCATTTGATTGAGTGGGAGAAAATGTATTTTCTCACATATACGAATCATCATCACCCCCACATCCTTGAAATTGTAGAGTGTGGAATTCTCTATAACACGCCCATATCCTTAACAATTTATCATGTACATCTTCATTTGATAGACCTTTAATAAGTTGGAAACAAAAATATTCAGAAAGGATTCGAATGCATGCAACCTCTCTTAATATAGGATTTATAATTGCATGAATTTCTCCACATTAAAAAAATCGTTTATATGTTTAGATGTTTATTTTACCTTAGCAATTCCATCATGTTGCATGAGGATGTATATGAAATTGTTCCATATGATTTCCCATAGTTTAGTTCTATGTACTCCTTGCCTTTATAATGGAATTCATCACCACACTTACATGGAACTCCAATCTTTTCAATCTCCTCCCAAATTTGAATGAACTCAAATTTATCATTGTCCCTAGTTGGATGTTTCTTTTCATACCCTTATGTTATTTTTTGAACTTCATGGAACATCTTTAAAATAATTTTCAATTTTGCATGGTGAGCACAATATACAAGGTTAGACATTGACCCCATTGTCAACTACAATTTTCAACATGTGTTAGGTGTAAGTTAACTAATATTTTCAATTTTCAATAAACGCTAAGGAACCTTGTCATTATTTTTCACAATAGTGAATGGAGCACCATGTAATATTGGGTCGATGTCTATAATGTGTGCATCGACATTGTCTTCCCGTCCTTTACTTGATTCTAGCTTCAAATTCAATTCTTGAGATGTAGAATTATCTTTGAATTCAACCTTTATGCAAAGAAAGGAGATTGATTTAACTATTATCAAAAAATAATTCCCCACAAATTTTGGTGGCATAGAGCCATTTTTGGAATTACAACTTAAACTATACCTCAGTGATTACAAAATAGCCAATTTCACATCATAGATTTTATAATTCAATAAAAATGTATTGTTTGTAGAGATAATGCATGTCTGACTGATTTTGAAACAATATTGAAATGTATTTTATCATAAAACATCATCCCAAGTGTTTAGAATGTATTGAAGATGATCAAAATGTATATTGCTAAAAAAACTGAATTTTGGGTGTAAGAACAAGCTATTCCAACTATCCTAATATGGCTCTATAAAAAGGCATGCTAAACCTCATCAATGTACATCCAATGAAATATGAAGGCATATGGACATAGTATCTCACATTTTTCATTATTTTACATTTTCATATTTTTCAATACAATCCCAAAATGCAACTTACAAATCTTCCAAAATTCCATTTTCACTACTTTTAACAATTCTAATAATTGTGAACTATTCCTCTCTAAAATGTATTTGCATTCCAAAATATGCACTCATTGGATGAACTAAAATTTGGTGATATTGTATTATGGCATTCATGACCTTCCTATGTGGTTATAACTTAATTCAAAACCAATAAAATGTCTATTGTTCCAAAATAAGACAATTTTGTTATTAAAAACCACTAAAAAAATGTACATAGGAAGTACTAAAATGTCATGCTCGTGGTTGGATATGCATTCTCAGGGCCTTACATTCTAAATGGAAGTATATAAAACTACCATAAACCTATATACATCAATAGAATTCATGGAGGATATTTTATTACTTACTAGAATAATCTTCACAGACATTGAATGCATATTTACAATTATACAAAGTGTGTCTTCTTTTTGTATATAATACTTCTTTGTAACCATATGTATCTCTTTCTTTTGACATTTTCACAATGGGTGAAAATTATTCGATCGATGACACCCATCCATGAGATATTAATTGACAATGTGGCCACAAGGTCATGACATTGATACAACTTTACACTCACTATCATGCCATCAATCATCAAGATGTCATCTTGGGGAAGCATTTGTATATGTTTCATTCGGTTATCCTCGTATGTTGGATTAAAAAAATGTGATAAAATATGTTTTTGTTCTTCCTTACCATCACATTTTCTAATGCTTATACAAAACATTAAAACATTGTCTTGTAGAAGCTCAAATAATATCCCATATACCTGGACACCACGATCATAATGGAGATGAGAATCAATACCAATTTTAAAATCCACCACCTAAATTTTATTTGTAGACCCACACTCATATGATTTTACCATAAAAGAAGCACATGCCTTGACTTCTTTAACTCTGACTCCAAAGGTAAAACCATCTGATCTTTCCCAACCCATATTCATTTTTTAACTTCTTCTCTCTAAGATTCAATTTCTCTACAAATTGATGATGAATTAACACCCTTAAGACACCATAGTTGTTGAGATGTTTTAGACATTCCAATACCTTATGACTCATACTATATTTAACAAGTACCAAATATATTTTCTTCCATGATGATTAGACAGATGTTGTCAAAATCCTATCTAAGTTCTCAATATCATCATCAATTTTGGAAATTATAGACTACTTGTTACTTAGTTAGTGCCCAATAGTAGCAATGATGTCCCCTTAACTAGTCTCCTCAATAATTTTCCTAGAATACCATTTTCCAAGTTCATTCCATATTTGCTTTCTTTCAATTACTCTCATAGCATGTCCACCTAACCCATTCTTAAGATCTAATAATTGTTTTATTGGTAATTTAGATGAAGCCCTACTACTATGTGTAGTTCTCACTTGTTTTAGATTTAGAGGATCCATTGTAACCATTGAATCATGTTCAATGGGGACTTTAAGTACACAATTTTTACCTTCAACGAGGACTTGAGCTACAACATCATTACCTTCAATAGGGAGTTTAAATAAACCATCATTACCTTTGATGAGAAGTTGAACTACACCACTATTACCTTCAACATTTGGACAAATCTTGAAAGAATGTTCAACAACATTCCTATTTGGACAAGAGTGACAATGTGCATACCAATTTGCATGAATAGCAGCTCTTTTTCCTTCAATTGGAGTGAATTTGAGGACTATATGATGTGGTTCCAAATTAGGAATTGCCACCATATCATTATTTCTTGGTGAAACTTTTTCATCTTGGAGCATTGTGTGTTGATATTTTGTTGGAATATTCCATTATGTAATACTATAAAATAAAAGAACATTTTATGGTCAGACCTTTGAAACCAATAAAAGAAAATTTATCCTAGATTTTAATGAAGGTAGAGGAACTGGTAATATATTGACTTCCAGCTCAATTTTTGAATTAAGATAATACTATTTATAAACATAAATTGAGATTTACCTAGAATGTGTGTGATCTTCTCCAGTGTTACTTGTGTGATCTAACCTTACATGAAGAGTTTCTACCAAAATCCAAATAGTCATCAGGGTTAGTTATTTTTAACATGTAAATTAAATAATCAATATGTAGATTTGTCACTTGTTCTCGTGTGAACAACAATTAGAGAAATTGATGCAAGAGAACCCCAACCAAGTAAGTTATCATGCATTATTTTGAAATATTAGATAAGTGTGGAAGGCCTAAGGTACTTCCAATTTAAATTTAATAATTTTGGAATACCACATTACCATGGGTATGCATTATAATGTTTTTAACATGCAATTCCTAAATTGTTAAAATAAGAGCATTTTACTTTCAAGTATAATAGAGTTTAGGAATGGCATCATGACATGAGGTGAAATGGGTTTGTATATAATTGAGTAAAGATTCTAAAAAACGTTTCAAAATTATATTTGAGTTATAATAACCACTCTATGTGCATTTTAGTGGTAACTTCTTGTAAATATTGTTAAACCTATTTTGGACTATCCATATATTTCACTAGGAGATAATTCTAGAGAATCAAACAAATGGGTTGGTAGAAAACAAGAAGTATTACTACGTGGTAAGTTTATTTTCTAAATAAGTCATTTGTGTAAGTCTTCTAAACATTTTTCTTAAGCATTGAAGATTGATTTGAACACTATAATAATTGACAATTTTGTAATGTTTTTACACAATAGCAATTTGTTAGATTCAAAGTGAAAAATAAAAATTTATAAAGGAGTGGAATTGTCTTTGGGGACACCAATAAACTTGAAAATCACAATTTGGAGTCTTAATAAAACTTGGGCATGCATTTTTGTGAAGCCAATTGAATTATGACTTGCATTTTGTCATATTTTCAAGTAGTAATGTTCATTTAGAATCTAAAGACAATGTAAGGATTCATTCAAGAAATATAAAACTATGGAGAGATGAAGAAGATCATGAATAACCATATACCATTTTGAAATCATGATTTGGGTTTATATTAAGTGCCATGGCACACATTTTTGTAAGGGCGTAGTGCATTTTTGTTGCAATGTCAAAATAGTGAAAATCATTTACAAATGACATTTTAGGAGACCTATATTTTATGGGTGAAGACAAATTATGGAAATAGTGATATTAAGGGTTGTTAACAATGTGAAATACTCGAGGGGTGGAATGAGAAAGGGGGATCTTTTACAATCCCATAGGAACAATGGAATTGTCATTCGCCTAGGGGTTAGAAATTCTCTCTAGCAGTGAAGTAGAAGCTTACTCGTTACTCTATTGGTTAAGATTAGTAGAAAAATAGTGTATCCCTTGATTAATTGTAGTTGGAGACTCTACTATAGTTATTAAGGTTGTGAAGAAGAAAGGTCAAGTAGATCATAGACTTGACTCGATCATCGCTAAAGAAAACCATGAAGCTTCAAAGATCCAGTAAATAACTTATTATTAGGTCCTTCGAAACAATAACAAACAAGTTGACACAATGGCTAACATGGCTACTAGGTTCAAAATGGGGGCGTTATGAGTAAATGGAATCCAATATACCCACAAGATACCTTAATCCTTTGTTTAAATGACAAGTACCATCCTCATTAATCAACAGATGTCACTCACACATAGACTCTTTTGTCAAGGTAACGAATTTAACATGAAGATACCTCCCAACCTTTTGCACATGCCTTAGGCTATAGGAGCATTTGGTTGTGAATCCATGGATGTATTCCATTTCAACACAAGTGGGATAGAACTTAGTTGAACTCCACTTAGGTGGGAAGGCATTGGGATTTCTTGCTTTCTTCTCTCCAAGTTGGCATCTGGTTTATTGTTATTCTCTCTCACTTGCATTTAGATTATCTTCTACAAGAATGGTTCTATATTTGTTCGTATTGCATATCTCTCTATTATAGTTGGGTTTAAGTTTTACTCTGTGTCTTTGATTTCAAAAATCGTGGGGCCTTGTCACTAGTTCTGGAATCTTGGTACTGGATTCTTAGTCGCATTTGGAGATCTTTCATTTGTGGTCTTGATATAGATATGTTGGACATAGGGAAGACTCTCATCCAATGTGCGAGGGTGCTTGGAATTATACATGCGCAGGATATGCATGATCATTCAATTTACGACCTTGGTTTGGCCATCTGTCTGGGGGTGGAAGGTTTAGCAGTGACCAGAGGCTCGACCAGAATATGTTGAGAAATCCAATATCCCGATCTGAGACAATGGTTTGTGGGATTCCAAAATGTACCCAAACTCGTTCAAAGAAGAGCTTGGCAGTGGCCTCTGTTGTGATGCTCTTCTTGCAGGCGGTCAAAATCGCCATCTTAGAAAAGAAATCAACAACCACAAAAACACATTCATTTCCCCTCTTGGTGGACGGGAGGTGTAAAATACCCACTACGAAATTTGAAGAATTTTTGACCTTTTTCTTCTAATATCTGAGGAACAAAATTCCCCAATCCCTACGGGGCCTGATACAGACCCTGTTATCCCTTAACCGCACTCATAGGATCGACGGCTATGACCACAGGCCTTATCGGGGAGGTGCTCATCGGCTTTCGCAATTCGAGAAGTCGTGGTGCATGTATTCCCCTTTCTCTCTTGTCTTTCGAAGGGCCGAAATCCGAAATGGATCTAACCGCTTAACGCGATTAACAGCGACCCAGGTTAAGTCTGGGCACTCTACCCTTCGGGATTTCACATACCGGAATTTCGTGGGATGCGATGACAGGAGGTCTCACATATGGGTTTCCCGGGAGCCGAAACTCCGAAAACACCAACTCTAAACATGCTTCATTGTTTTGGGATTTCTGGTTATGCGACGATAGGAGGTCTCACACCTGGTTTTCCCGAGAACCGAAACTCCAAATCCTACATACATACATACATACATATATATATATATATATATATATATATATATCATCCCATTTCAGGAATTCACAAATCGGGTTTTCGGGACTGGCGAGCACAAGAAACCTTACCATTAGGTATCTCGGGTGTCGAAATACCGAAACACCCTATCTCATTCGCGCTATTATTATTTTGAGGTTTCGCATGTCGGGATTTCGGGATATGCGTAGACAAGAGGTCTCACACTTAGGTTTCCCGGTTGCCGAAACACCAAGGCTTACCCACGCTGGACCTTTTCGGGGTTCATACTTCGGGATTTCGTGATATGCGATGACAAGAGGTCTCTCATATGAGTTTCCCGAGGGCCGAAG
>ML784210.1:57207-88670 GCA_009831015.1 Picea engelmannii | reverse complement strand
TGTTCTTCCGTGATCCAAAATGAAGGTTACTTCCCTTCGTCTCTGCTATCACTCACTCTGTATTTTGTTCCAAAGTTCTTCTGATCTTTTCCTGCGATCTCCCCTCGCGTCCATCCCTTACACACCTTTTACCTGCCTTTTCTTTTCCGGCGAGGTTGCGTGTGGCACGAATTTCCCCGCGGTGGTCAGGTCTGAGGCCTCCACGGATGGGTGGTTCACCTCCATCCCTCATTAACTCATGAGGAGCCTCTTCACCTACCAACCTGTGAGTAATTCATTTCGGGGCCAGCGAGCCGCTCTTGGTTCTCTAGGCCAGTGAATACCAAATACGGTATGGGTTTCAGTGGAAGTTAACGCCACCATTCCAGGTGCCTTCCACCACCTTTCTTTAGCCATTGTGGTCTCTTTTTCAGCACATCCCCCTCCCAGCAGTCCTACAATATATATATATATATTCATAATGTTAATTTACATTCGTCGACCTTGTATACTAAGGTCCATTCAAATCACACATTCACATCTTTGAGTTTGCCATAGTTCTTGGCCAGTATAGTTATTTTTACAAACTGGGGGAAACAGGGTGTTACAATTCCCTCCCCCTTAAAGGAACATCGTCCTCGATGTTCTATCTATCATCATGACATGTATGTACAGAGGTAAACAAAACTGGATATGCCCGTTTCATGGCATCCTCCATTTCCCATGTAGCCTCATCTGGGCCAAAATGTCTCCACTGCACCTTGAACTGTGCAACGGTTCAGTTCCGGAGCGGGGTTTCCTTTCTGTCCAGTATGCATTGAGGTTCTGGTAGAAATTCTCCCTCGGGTTCCACCTGGATCACAGACCAGTCAATTATATGATTAGAATCATGTACATATTTCTTCAATAGTGAAACATGGAAAACATTATGTGCTTTTACTGTGGGAGGAAGTGCTAGCATATAGGCTATAGGTCCCACTCTATCTAGAACCTCAAAGGGTCCACAATACCGAGGTGCCAACTTGGCACAAGCTCCCATTTTGAGGGAACTCTTCCTAGGCCTAACTCTGAGATATACATGGTCTCCCATTTTGAACTCTCATGGAGTTCTCTTTTGGTCGACGTAACTTTTTTGTCGGTTCTGAGCGACCTTCAGGTTTTGTTTTATCTGAGTCACTTGTTGTTCCATTTATTTTAACATGTCAGTTCCAAAAGAAATTATGTTTACGGGATTACTCCAACTGACAGGAGTGTTACACAGCCTACCATAGAGGACATCGAAAGGACTCATCTTTAAGGATTCTTGGTAGCTGTTGTTATAGGCGAATTCCACTAGTGGCAGGTAGTCTCCCCACTTCTTGGGTTGATGTATTACATGCATTCTTAACATGTCTTCTAGTATTTGATTCACTCTTTCTATCTGTCTGTCGGTTTGAGGGTGATAGGTGGTGCTAAACAACAACTTGGTCTCTAAATCAGCCACCAGTGATCTCCAAAAGTTGGAAGTGAACTTTGTGTCTCTGTCAGACACGATCTCTTTCGGCATACCATGCAGTCTGAAAATCTCCTTCATGAATACCTGGGCGATGTCTATTGCCTTGCAAGTCGATTTGATGGGGATAAAGTGAGCGGACTTTCTTAATTTATCCACCACTACCATGATGGCATCATTATGTTTGGTCAAGGTTGGTAATCCGGTGATGAAATCCATGGAGATGGTTTCCCATTTCCATTCTGGGATTGGTAGAGGTTGTAATAATCCTGTTGGGTGTCGGTGTTCTACTTTTACCTATTGGCACTCTATGCATTTGGCCAAGTACTCGGCTATGTCTTTCTTCAACCCAGGCTAGTAGAATTGTTTCCTAGCGGCTGTGATCATCTTCTGGTATCTTGGATGACTAGTATAGGGTCTTTTATGCAGTTCATCCATTATGAACCTCTTCAAGTCGTCACAATCTGGGATATACAATCTATTTATGTAAGTGAGAAGACCCCCTTCCATCATCTAGTAGCCTTCATACTTTATCCCTGTGGGCTCTTGCTATAGGTACGAGGTCACGATCTGGAAGAATGGATCTGTTCCTTATGCATTTCTGACTCTTTATTTGACATTCATCTCGCAGGTACTCACAACGGCTGGGTGAATTGTTTTCATACTTCGGCTAAGGGCATCGGCCACCCTATTTTCTTTTCCTTTAATATGTTTGATTTCAAAATCAAACTCATTGAGGAGGGCCATCCACCTAGCTTGTCTGGCATTGAGCTTTGGTTGGTCAAACAGATATCGCAATCCACAGTGATCTGTCATAAGTACAAATTTTCTTCCCAAGAGGTAATGCCTCCACATTTTCAAGGCGTGCACTATGGCAGCTAGCTCTAGGTCATGGGTCACATAGTTGACTTCGTGCTCATTCAATTTTCGAAATTCATAGTAGACCACACTTCCTCCTTGCATAAGGACTCCTCCGAGCCCTTCCTTACAGGAATTTTTGCACACGAGGAAGTCAGCTTCCAGATCGTCGATCTTCAGCACAAGCGCGTGGGTCAGTAGATGTTTCAGGGTTTGAAATCTTTCTTCACATTTTTGTGTCCACGATAATTTTGCCCCCTTCTTCTGGAGGGCAGTGATTGGACAACCAATCTTGGAGAATCCTTTTATAAATCTCCTATAGTATTCTGCTAATCCCATAAAGGATTTGATATCCAAAATGTCCTTTGGGGTAGGCCATTCCATGATAGACCTGATTTTGTCAGGGTCTACTGCTACTCCTTCTTCGGATAGAACATGGCCTAAGTAATGTATTTGCTTCTGGAAGAAATCACACTTGTTGAATTTGGCATAGAGCTGATGTTCTCTTAGAACTTGAAGCACAAGCCTAAGGTGTTCCTCATGCTCCTCTCTATTCTTGGAGTAAATTAATATATCATCAATAAACACTAGTACGAATTTGTCTAGGAATTTGCTGAGCACATTGTTCGTCAAGCACATAAAAGTGGTAGGGGAATTGGTTAACCCAAATGGCACTACCACAAACTCATAGTGACCATATCTTGTCCTGAAGGCAGTTTTGGGGATATCTTCACCCTTGATTCGGACTTGATGGTATCCAGACTTTGAGTCAATCTTCGAGAAGATAGAGGCACCTCCCAATTGATCAAATAGGTCATCAATCCTGGGTAAGGGGTACTTGTTCTTTATGGTTGCCTTATTGAGTTGTCTATAATCTATGCACAGTCGGAGGGTACCGTCTTTCTTTTTCACAAACATGACTGGTGCTCCCCATGGAGACACGTTGGGCCAGATATAGCCTCTGTCCATCATTTCTTTTAGTTGTAATTTGAGTTCAACTAACTCGGGTGTGCTCATCCTATAGGGTGTCCTAGAAACTGGCACCGCTCCCGATGCAAGTTCTATCGAGAAGTCTATGTCTCTTCTCGGAGGTAGACCCGGTACCTCTTCCGGAAATACATCTTTGTATTCTCTCAGGGTGGGGTGGTCTTTGAGGCTTGGTTTGTCATCTTCAATAGTTTTCAACACCTGTATTGCGTATAGGGGACATCCTTTTCAACAATACTTTCTCATTTGCAGAGATGATATTTGTCTCACCGAGACAGGTTTTCGGATCCCTTGAAGGGTTATCCTTTTCCCTTATTTGCTTACACATTCTAAGGTTTTATGGTAACAGTCCAATCTGGCTTTATGGATGGCTAGCCAGTCCATACCAATCAACAGATCATATGATCCCAAGGGCAATATGTTAAGGGTTTCTTGGGTGGGGAATTCACCCAACATTAATTGGCAGGTTGGTATGACCTTTGTTGCCCTTCTTTTCGTCCCAGTGGCTAACTGTACCAACCATATATTGGTAGGTTTTTGTGGCTATAATTTACACTTATCAACGGCCTTAGGGGCTATATAACTTAAATTTGAACCAGGGTCAATCAAAATAGACACTAGATGGTTAGAAATCATACCTTCTATTTCCACCACTGAAGCTTGGTGGTTAGCTTGGTTGTTATCCAAGGCTACATAAATTTGCGGCACACTCCTAGCCACATCATTGACGGTGGTAGCTTCCTGGATGTTATAAATTCTCCGACTATTCTGTTGTTGGTGTGGACAGTCTCTTAGTAGATGTTCTTCTCCGCAACCCCAACATTTCAAAGGTTCTCTCTTTGGGTTATCAACCTTCACTGGTATGGATCTAGAAGTTTTATTTCCGCTCAAGGAGGGAAAGTTCTGTTGGTGTACACTCTAGGCTAGGAATCTCATCCTTGAGTTCTTCTTAAAGTTCTTAAATCATGGGGATTTAATCCCCTTCTTCTGAAATCTCGAACTATTCTTTTGTTTCCATCCTTCGCGAGGTTCTAGTTGATCTCCAAATTGTTCATGACAATAGGATGCCTTTCGGATAGTGCCTTCTAGGGTCTTTGGCTCATTAAATTCAATTTTGTTCCAATAGTCCTTAGGTAGTCCACTGATGAAGTGTTGTACCTTTGCCTTTTATGCTTTTATGTAAGGTACATATCTCAACAAATCGAGGAATTTGTTGACATATTCTTCTATAGTGAGTTGTCCCAGTTTGAGTTCATAAAACTCTTTAGTCTTCTCGACGAAATATTTTTCTGACAAATACTTCTTCCGGAAGTATTTCTCAAATTGCTCCCAAGACAAGTCCTCTTTTTGAACCCCTTTCACATTCTTAAGGTCTTCCCACCAAATAGAAGCCTTTTCGTTCAAGCTGAAGGTGGCCACTCGGGCCTTCAAATTTTCTGAGAAGTCATGGACTCTGAAATACTTCTTTAGTCCAAGCAACTAGGCCTTTGCTTCCTCTCCCTTCTTTATTTCACTGTCGAAGGAGGGTGGTTTGGCCTTCCTAAATTCTTCAAATTTATGACCCTTGGAAATCTTTCGCTTCTTCTATCTTCTTCGGGAATAAGAACTAGTTCTGCTGCTAGAAGGGCCCTCCGAAACGCCAGCTTCCTTCCCAGAGGAATTGTCTGCCGCTTGTCCTTTACCTCTGGGGTGGACATTTTTCGAGGTGCTCCTCTCAGTGTGGCCCACTGATATGACCATGTTTCTGTGTCTCGGGTTCATGCTACATTTTTCTTTGTAGGTCGGATAAGCTCTACAGTAAAACTACGTTAATTTTTGTTTGTTTCTCTTGTTCTTTCATCATCCTCTCATTGTCAGCTTTGCAACTTTGTAATTCGACCATGAGACTCCTCACGGTCTCGGCTAGATCTAGAGGGGTCCATATTGTCCTCCTTTCCTCAAACTCATCATCTCTATTATGGGAGCCTTCCCCCACCTCTTGGTGAGTAACCATTCTATGTGTCTGTAGTTTCCCGTGGCTGATCGTCCGCTTGGGTGCAAAAGACAAACGTTGGTTGTTAGTCAATATTTAGTCACATTCATAACCCGCACATAATTCATATTTTCTTTCACATGCATACACAGAATCGGGGTTTTCATTTTGAATTTTGACCTTTTGATTTAGGGGGTTAAGATAGAGGGTTACTCCTTTTAGGAGTGCTTCGAACGAAGCTTCTACGCAACTCATTCATGAGCCCAAGCAGGCCAAGTGTTGTAACCATGCTCTGATACCACTTTGTAACATACCCACTACGAAATTTGAAGAATTTTCGGCCTTTTTCTTCTGATCTCCGAGGAACAAAATTCCCCAATCCCTACAGGGCCTGATACAGACCCTGCTATCCCTTAACCGCACTCATAGGATTGGTGGTTATGACCGCAGGCCTTATCGGGGAGGTGCTCGTCGGCTTTCGCGATTCGAGAAGTCACGATGCATGTATTCCCCTTTCTCTCTTGTCTTTCGAAGGGCCGAATCCGAAATGGATCTAACCGCTTAATGCGATTAACAGCGACCCAGGTTAAGTCTGGGCACTCTACCCTTCGGGATTTCACATACCGGAATTTCGAGGGATGCGATGACAGGAGGTCTCACATATGGGTTTCCCGGGAGCCGAAACTCCGAAAACACCAACTCTAAACGTGCTTCACTGTTTCGGGGTTTCCTCCATCGGGATTTTGGGTTATGTGACGATGGGAGGTCTCGCACCTGGTTTTCTCGGGAACCAAAACTCTGAATCCAACATACATATATATATATATATCGCTCATCCCATTTTGGGAATTTGTAAACCAAGTTTTCGGGACTAGCGAGCACAAGAAACCTTATCGTTAGGTATCCCGGGTGTCGAAATACCGAAACACCCTATCTCATCCGCGCTATTATTATTTCAGGGTTTCTCATGTCGGGATTTCGGGATATGCGCAGACATGAGGTCTCGCACTTAGGTTTCCTAGTTGCTGAAACACCGAAACACCAAGGCTTACCCACGCTGGACCTTTTCGGGGTTTCATACTTCAGGATTTCGCGATATGCGATGACAAGAGGTCTCGTATATGAGTTTCCTGGGGGTCGAAGTTTCGAAACACAGATATATGTATATATATATATATATAAGAGGCTAAGTTCATTTTGGGATTTCCCAAGTCGAGGATTCGGGACTTGTGAATACAAGGAAATACTCCCTTGGGTATTCCGGGTGTCGAAACACCGAAAAGTCCTAACTCATCCACACGCCGTCATTTTGGGTTTTCGTGAATCGGGGTTTCGGGTCTTGCAAGTACAGGAGAACTCGCACTTAGGTACCCCGGGTGCCGAAACTCTGAAAACTCATAACTTACCCGCACGCTAGTATTTCGGGATTTCATATGTCGGGATTTCGTGAGTCGTGAGGACAAGGGTTCTTACCCTCTGATCTACCGGGTGCTGAAAAGCCGAAACGCTTACCGGTCACCACATGTACTCTATAGCTGGACAGTCCAGGTACTCCCATGGGTCTTGGAATCGACAATCCCAATTTCTTCAGTACTTATGAAGGTTAAAAAGGGGTCGAGGTATTAACGCCTGCATTCCTTCATCCAATTTAACGATCGTAATAGACCTTTGATCCTCCGAAAGGATCTCATTCATGCATTTAGCAAGAAGGAGGGCATCTTGGGTACCGAACCATCAAAAGGTCCTAACTTATCCACACACTATCATTTCAGGATTTCGTGGGTCAAGGTTTCGAGACTCGCGAGTGCAAGAGAACTCGCACCTATATACTCTGGGTACCGAAACTCTGAAAACTCTTAACTTACCCCCACGCTAATATATCAGGATTTCGCAAGTCAGGGTTTTGGGACTTGTGAGTGCAAGGGAACTCGCCCTTGGGTATTCCAGGTACCGAAATGTTGAAGTCTACGAGGACCATTCTCCCTCGTGCAAGATTTTAAGACTTAAATTATAACATCCTCCTTCGGGTCCTCAGGCAATTTTCATCAAGTTTGAAGACCACACTGGAAGGACTTCTAGAAGGTAAGGGAGTGGTATCGAAAGGGTGCCTTTGTGGGGAAATCTATCCAAGGCATCAAGTAAGACAAATATGGGAACAAATCTCCTGAGAACAAACTTGAAATCTTTATTAGTTCAATATATATATATATATATATATATATATATATATATACACATAAGCCCTACGTGGTCTTTCCAATAAAAGCATGCAGCCATCATTTCTGATCCAAACACCATGTAGACAGTCTTATACTGAAACCATTCATAATTGCACAGACTATGAGCATACATGTCAGTATATAAATTTCAAGATACAAGATATAAAACACTTATCAGAAAAACACAAGATGTGATGCAACTGTTGAGAGCGGTGCTCGTTTCCACCCAACCGTAGGCTCGGCGATTCTGAACGAATTTATCACTAGCCACCCTCGAGCTGAGACCACGATGCTTGAGACTCTTTGTCTTTGTTCTTCCATGATCCAGAACGAAGGTTACTCCCCTTCTTCTCTGCTATCACTCACTCTGTATTTTGTTCCAGAGTTCTTCTGATCTTTTCCTGCGATCTCCCCTCGCATTTGTCCCTTCCACACCTTTTACCTACCTTTTCTTATCTGGAGAGGTTGCGTGTGGCACGAATTTCCCCGCGGTGGTCAGGTCTGAGGCCTCCATGGATGGGCGGTTCACCTCTATCCCTCATTAACTCATGAGGAGCCTCTTCACCTACCAACCTGTGAGTAATTCATTTCGGAGCCAGCGAGCCACTCTTGGTTCTTTTGGCCAGTGAAGAGCAAATACGGTATTGGTTTCGGTGGAAGTTAACGCCACTATTCCAGGTGCCTTCCACCACCTTTCTTTAGCCATTGTGGTCTCTTTTTCAGCACATCCCCCTCCCAGCAGTCCTGCAACATATATATATATATATATATATATATATATATATCTATATATTAATAATGTTAATTTACATTCGTCGACCTTGTATACTAAGGTCCTTTCAAATTACACATTCACATCTTTGAGTTTTCCATAGTTCTTGGCCAGTATAGTTATTTTTATAGACTGGGTGAAACATGGTGTTACAGGAGGCTCGACATGTAGTCCATGGAGATGGATTCCCATGGCCTGTCAGGAGTAGGCAGAGGGGTGTACAAGCCATATTTCTTAGTGGTCGGTTTGGAAATAGCGCAGGCAGTGTAATACCCGATATACGTGTTGACCTCATGTCGAATTTTCGGCAAGTAGAAATATTTCTACAGCATTGCCACTGTATTTTCGATGTCGAAGTGTCCTACCACCCAACTATAGTGGGATTCCCAGATAATCTTCGCTCGCTCACTTGATGAAACATAAATATGGCCCAGACGGCATAGCATCCCATCCTAAAGATGGAAATTAGCGACAACTACGTTTTCACCCAACATTTGGTAGGTGGTGGTGAAGTTCGGGTCTGTCTGATAGAGTTGGGGCCATCCAGAGGTCTCATGGCTGCAAGAGTCTAGCACTGTGGTGAGTGTCGTGACTGGAGGTCTATTGAAGCAATAAGCGATGCGGTTGGTGCTTCTTATTTTATACTTGATGTTGAGGTGGAATTGTTGTAAGTATGTGTACCACTTATGATGGCGGTCATTCCGCAATTTTCCTTGTGTCTGCATGAACTGCACTAGCTTATGATCAGTGTCGATTAATGTCTCCTTCCCAAGAATGTAATGTCTCCATTGGTGACAGGCTTGCACAATGGAGTACATTTCTTTGTTGTAACTAGGGTACCTACGGATAGCATCTGATAGTGTCTCACTATGATAGACCACGGAGTGGTCATGCTGACTAAGAACAACGCCCACAGCATAGTCTGAAGCATTTGTCTCGATCTCAAAGGGTTGTTGCAAGTTCGGTAGTGAAAGTACTGGGGCTGAGCACAAGCCTTGCTTCAAATCATCGAATGCTTGATGTTGGACCGGCCCCACACAAATTTTGCCTTACCACCACCCCTAGTTACTTGGCTGAGGGCCCATGCAATATGGGAGAATCCCAACACAAACCTGTGGTAGAAATTGGCAAGGACAAAGAAGCTCCGAAGCTCAGTGAGTGTGGTTGGGGATGGCCAGTCACGGATGACTTGGATCTTGGCTCGATCCATATGTACACCATGTTGATCAACGATGTAGCCCAGGTAATGGACCATGTCCATGCCGAAGGATCATTTTTTCAAGTTGGTGTATAGCTTGTGCTACCGCAGGGTGTGCAGAACCTATTGAATATGATGCAAGTGTTATGCCCAAGTCTTGTTGTAAATGAGAATGTCATCCAGATACACCACTACAAAAGTATTGGTGAATATTCGCAGGATATCGTTCATCATC
This sequence comes from Picea engelmannii, assembly GCA_009831015.1. Lineage (NCBI taxonomy): Eukaryota > Viridiplantae > Streptophyta > Pinopsida > Pinales > Pinaceae > Picea > Picea engelmannii. The sequence continues at coordinate 78,958 of ML784210.1, read as the reverse complement.
CTCATGAAAGTGGCTGGAGCATTTGTCAAGCCAAAGGGCATGACCAACCATTCGAAAAGACCTTCCTTTGACTTGAAGGTGGTCTTCCATACATTTGTCTGTTCTATTGGGACCTGGTGGTAGCTAGACTTCAGATCAATCTTACTGAAGTATTTGGCCCCCGTGAGTTGATCAAGGAGGTTGTCGATTCGGAGAATTGGGTATCGGTTTCTGACTGTGATTTTATTTAGGGCCCGGTAATCAATGCAGAGTCGCCATGTTCCATATTTCTTCTGTACCATCACGATTGGGCTCCCGTAAGGTGATGAGCTGGGAAGGATGTGCCCCTTGTGGAACAGTTCTTGGATATTCCACTTGATCTCCTCATTCTCTAACAGAGAGTGGCAGTAGACTCGCCCATTGGGCAGCGGTGCGTTGGGGTCAGATCGATGGGGTGCTTGACCTGACAGTGCAGAGGTACCCTGGTAGGCGAGGAGAAGCTATCTGAGTATGCTTCCACGACCTTATCCACTTGCTTCTGTTGTGTGGAGAGGTTAGCCGCAAATACCCTGGATGTGGCTACGATCTTTCGCTCATTCTGAGAGCGAATCAGGAAGAAGACAAACTTCCCCATCTGAGAGATGACCTTCCTACATTGCTTGGAAAAGATCAAGGAAATAGCACTAGGTGGGACTGCCTCTGGTATCCTGTACAATTTCTTGTTCAAAGTAATAATAAAACTGCGAGGCCTAGACTCATTTACAGCATGGTGTTTCCATAAATATGGTTGGCCCAAAAGAACATTACAAACTTCGAGAGGGGCAACATCACACAATACCTCGTCTTTGAAAGGCTTGATGTCGTATGACAAGCGACATTGTTGCCTGACGTGGATGCCGCTTCCTTGGCGGAGAAACCCGATGGTGTAGGGCTGCAGGTGCGGCGTTTTCAGCAGGGCGAGTTGCTTAACAACCTCTACTAAGTTGAGGTTCTTCTGGCTACCGCTATCAACGATGAAGTGCAGTGGGGTACCCTTCACCCACATCTGTGAATGAAAAAGGCACTCGCCTTCCTTTGGCTCTTCTGGTTCACCAGGCTGGATCTTGGTGGTAGCAATGGTAGCACTGGGTTATGTATCAATGATCTGTCTCCCCCTTTCTAGTCCTGACTCAGAATCGAAACCTACATCTGACTCAAAGGCTTTCACCTTAGCCACCAGCAACTGCTTTGAGCGGCAATCAGCAATGTTATGTCAAGGGATCTTACAGCCTGGACTTATTGTTCTGAGGCATACCATCTTTTCTCTGTCCTTTGTTCTACGGATTGGGGCCGCCCTGTCCTGGATTTTTTTGTGAGGGGTTCCCAGGCCCAAATTGTCACATCTTTTGTTTGAGATTTTGCTCTATTTTGACAGCATATCGGTGGGCCGTGCCCAAGGATGAGATGTCCAAAAACTCCATTTCGGCCTGGATGTATCTATGCGGACCACCTCGATACTTGAGCACAAAATGTCACTCAGAATCTTTGATACCCATCTTGATGCGCAAGGTATGGAAGATATTTTTGAACTTGGGCACTGCTTGGTCTCTTTCCTGCCGCAGTGTGGTCCATTTTGTATACAGGTCATCATAACTTCCAACAGGATAGTATTCTTCCTTAATAGCATAGTTGAAGGACTCCCAGGTGACCACGACTGTAAATAATGAGGGTTCCTCTATTTCCTTCCGCTCAAAGAAAGTTTCCCACCAATCTTTAACATGGGGAATGGCTTTGAGGAGCGCAAAAGTAATATTTTCTCTATTCGAGAAGTTATGGACAGATAAATACCCTTCTAGTAGATTCAACCATTTGTCTACAGCATCTGCGTCTATATGACATTCAAATATAGGAATATCAAAGTTTATTTGTACCTTGAAGGGGGCGGCGCCTCCGTTTGAGGAAGATGCGTCATCTATTGGTAATGGCCTAAGGATCTGCGCAAAACTATCCATCATCTCATTCCTTTGTTGCATGAGGGATTCCTGGAGAAACATTTTGAAGGGATCTATTGTCTCGTCGTATTTCTTTTCTCCCGCCATGATAGGTCGCTTGGGCGTGCGATAGCTTTTGTCCTCAAGAGAAACAAGCTCGAGACTCAGTTCTTTGTACCCTGACCTCGTTGGGGACATGCACTAAGAACAACAAGGAGAAGACCAATCTTATACCACTGATCCAGATTTTATGAGCAGAACAAAATGAATACAGATTATTATCAAAAAATATGTTTAACACAAAATAACAGATATACAGTAAAACTGGTTTCTATTCAATAAGGAAATAAGCTAAAACTATAAAATGCAGTAGAAAACAAGCTTGCTAGAATGGTGGCATCTTATCTCTAAGAAGAGATGTGATGGTTGTGCTCATTCGCTAGAAGAAGATTACAATGAGGCTCTCAAGGCCTTTTTACATAAAACAAGAATGTCAAAAACCCTAGACATCCAAAAACCTAACCCCAGGAGATGAAGCACCAAAATTCATGTGGGCCACGTTTGGGTAAGTTAGTACATCAACTTCTCGGGGTCGTAACTTTTCCATACGATCTATGTTTTAGGTGCACGATAGCCCGTTGGAAAGGTCTATCAGAGGACTACACATTTTCCCTGTGGAGAGCCCTACAAGATATAATGGTGGCGAGCCCTAAAAATGTTGTTTAGGGCCTCAAAACGACCTCGGAAGTTAGGGACCCGAAAACTAGGAAAAAATTGTCGAACTGGAAAACTGTCAAAATGAGCCAGTTGGAATAGGTGGGGGGCCACCAACATCCATTTGGATCAAACCTATTTTCAAATCATCCATGAGGTTTCCATTCTCATTGTGGACTGTGACTCTACCCCACCTATATGGCATGAGTTTCAAAGGGATGAGGCCAAGTGGAGGTATTTGGAAATTTTGGTTGAATAGCTACCAATCAAACCTGGCACCTGAGCCGAATGAAGTCTTGTCTTTATGGTGCAGCCACTGAAGCATGTTTCTGGAAGCAATTCAAAAAAAAAGGAACAAGGCAAACAAAGACATATTTTTTATCTGCTCTGGATATAGAGGCCTATTGAACAGTACCAACTGTCAAATGTTTTCAATATGGGTTTTTGATCTAGGATTTATATTATTAGGCTTCCCAATTTATTAATGTGGAATTTTCAGAACACGAAATTTCATTCTTGTTATGGTCTGCCCCACCTGTATTGCATGAGTTTCAAAGGGATGAGCCAAGGTAGGAGTGTTGGGCAATTTTAGTTGAATAGCTACCAAACAAACATGGCAACAATATATATCGATCTTTGCCAAAACACTTTCTAAGTCAAAATTCAAGTCAATATTGTCGGTTTTTGGCAAAGTAGGATTGGGTAGAAGCTTATTCACTGGTGGAGGTGGAAGTTTATGTTGAGGAATCTTGGATTCATTGGGAGGGGCTTGAGGCACTTTCTTTTGTATTGTATACACTTGCAACTCTTGTCTCTTCAACTTCTCCCTTGACTCTTCATCTAAATTTTTTATAACTTTCATCCTAGCCCTCTTGGTTGCTTCTTTTATGCCTTCTTCATGTTGTTTGAGTGTGATATTGAGACATAATCGTGGCTCTTTAGAGAAGACATAATTTAAAATGTTCACTTTATTAGGGTCTCCATTGTTCATTGGACATTCATGCTCCCAATGTGCATCCCTAAACTGAAAACACTGAGTTTCGTCTACAACACTTGAGGGAATGAGAGTATTAGGCACCTTTTTCTCATTTCGAGGCTTGTACACTTGACCAGGATTTTGAGGTTGTCCTTTAAAAGGAGGCCTGGGAGCCTGTTGTTGTACTCTTTCCAAATTGGTAATAATATTCATCATCAAGGTTTGATTTATTTTTATGTCATCCACAGTCTCTTCAAGTCTTGCCAAGGAATCGCTAATATATTGGGTGGTCTCAGCGTCGTGCACTACCTTTGGTTTAACATCAACCTTGGTTCTTGGGGCATAGAAAGGTTCCACCTTGGATGATGACAGATTAGCCTTGATTCTTGTAGCTATTTTATGAGCCTCTTGAATTGTCTTTGGGCCCTTATCCCTGAGCATGAATCCAAATTGCCCAGAAAATGCCTTGGTATAGAGGAAGAGAAGGTAATCTCATCCATGGTGATAACTCTTAAGTATTTGTCACAACAACCTTTCAAAATTGGTATGGAACTCCCTAAAAGTCCCATTCTTAGATTTCCTTATCTCATTGAGTTGCATCAAGAACATGTTTGGATCTTCTTTGACACTCCATCTTTTAAGAAAATTTTCCTCTAATTGATCCATGGTTTTGATGCTAGAAACAAGGAGAGATGTGAGGAGGCCTTGTTGGTATACCTCCCTAAGCTTTGTGGAGTCACCAAATAACCCTTCTAGGATTATCAAAGGAAGTGAGGGAATCACCCTCAGTGGAGTCGCCACATAACCCTTCAAGGATTATCGAAGGAAGTGAGGGAATCACCCTCGGTGGAGTCATCGGGTAAGCTTGTAAGATAAGGGCTTCCGAAAAATCTTACCAAAGATGTGTCATTGAGGAAAATTGGCTCAATTGTCCCTGGAAACGGCACCAAAATGTCATCGCATGATTTGTACTTGTTCAAATCCCAACACAACTAAGTCAAATCATGTGTAACTACAAGAAATCCTACCACTGTCACCTTAGTAAGAGATCCCCACGTTTTAGTAATGGAGAGAAGTCCACCACAGGGGAGGCATCCCCGGTAACCTCAAGGCGTAAAAGTATCAGATAATGTAGCTAAGCCTACCACCCCCTCTCTTGGTTACCTAAGTCAAATGTCTATGTCTATGAAATTTGAGGCAAAAGGAAGTGTTTTGGGTACCTTCCTGGAACAAGAACAATTTATAGGATGCATGTGATATTTCCAAGTACCGGTATGAAATATAAACCTCAAGAGACAATAGACAATGAGAAGTAATGATAGATGGTACAAAATTGCAGCAAGATAATAGTTTACACAGTGATTAGAATTTTGTAACAGCCACAAGAAAATTAGATCGGAATTGCATGAAAAGACAGTGAAAACTTAGCATACATTCAGTAGATCAATTAGCAACTCTTCGAAGAAAATTATGAGCATGTTAGTTGGTTGTTAGAGTGAAGTATGCATCAAATTAATTTGATTGAGATAGTTGTAGCAATGATTTGCAACATCAACACCAAAATTAGTAGATTAGGCTAAGTTAAAGTTAGAAGAAATCAGTGGAAGCCTTAGAGAATAAGATTTGAAAGTTGTTTGATCAAATTCCTTCACAAGAGCAATTAAACTAGTGCCTTTTGGGATATGGAGTCTTTTATAACAGCAATTTCAATATGTTTGGAGAATGATGATAGTAATATCTAAGAGATATGGCTTGAAAGCTAGAGTGTTAGCACATTAGGGACCTAGATTTCAAACCTTGAAAAGAAGAAGTTTCTAGAGAGAAAGCACTTTTGGGCTTTAGAAATTATTTCATCCTTCTTAGATTCTTTGATTATGTCAACAAAAATACTCTAGAGTGAAACTCCTAAAGTTCTATCACTTTAGGGCTTTAGGATCTCAATCTAGGTAGGATTTCCTTAACAAATTTATGGATGGAAAATACTTTTGAGAGGAGGAAGCACTTATGCTCCTCTCTTAAGGTTTAAACAAGCAATATACCTTATTACCTTCAATATGAACATGTAAAATTCAACATAAACATCCAACACATGAAATGAAATTGTAGATTTTACTTACTTCTCCAAAATTAACCAAGCACAAACCCTAATTTGTAGGAAATTCCACCAAAAATCAGCAAGAGACATCCAAGAATCATCCTTCAAACCCTAGCCACCAAAATGAGAGGAAAATGTTATGATGAATAATGAAATGGTGGCTAGCCATACTTATATGGGAAATCCTAGCCACCAAAAGACTTTATCCAAAAGTCATGTCTCTTTACAAGAGGGATGACTTGTTAATTTGCCCTTTCAAATTACAAAAATTCATTTTTTACAAAAAGTAAACCCTAAAAGGGTTTTGTCATACCATCTTAGGGTGACGTTGAGCTTCAAGGGTGGAACGTTGGGCTGGAAATCTGTAATGTTGGGCCTCCAAAGGCCATACAGTAGTCCAACATGTGCCAAAATGCCATGCCAAGTGTAAAACCATCACCTCCATCAAACGCCATCCCTCTATATGACATCATGGGCCAGTAGGATGGTGTGTAGGCCTATAAAGGCCATCATCCAAGTGGAGAGAGGTGGAATCTCAACGTCTAGTCATGCCAAAGTGCGTCCAAAGGCAACGACCTCCTTCTTCCAGGTACAAACACTCATCACAAAATTTCCCCGGACGTGGGGTCTATCATTCATCCTTGGGCTCCAAAGCCCTCATGAAGGTCCGAATGAAGTCATCTCCTCACAAATACCTATCCACTAGGAAATGTCTTGCAAAGACAAACAGATGTTCCCTCCAAGGGTCCACAAGTCACAAGAATCATGCAAACTTAGCCACATATAATACAAGAACCACCAAACCATGTGAAACAAAGCCCCCTTTTCAAATTAAACAAATGCTCTAAGACCTTATAATTTTTTCCTAATTTAGGTATGGGAGGGGTTTCATGGTTCTCCATTAGGTAAACCAATCCCCAAGTCAAGGGGTGTTTCCCAATAAGAACCTATCAAAGTCATGTAGTGAGTGTGAGTTGAATTTTGGAAAGACTTCTAGGTATGGGGTCATATTGATCTAAAAGACTGTTTTACGGTCTTAAGGTCAACCTCACAAGGATATGAATCCCCTTGCATTTTTATAGAGGTGGTACTCCTCTTTGGCCGAAAGATTGAAAGATTCTTTGTTTGGTTTTGCAATGAATGTAAAAGGTAAATGCTAGAGAGAAAACCCCAAGAGATCTTCCAAGAAATATAATATATACAAATGTAAAACCCTTATATACAGTTATACAAATATACATCAGATTATTTCAAGAAAAGATAAGATAAAGTGTGTCAGCAGAGATTTGTTTCTACAAGTTTTTGGAGTCTCCATTCAACTGACATTCTTTATTTCTTGTAAGATAAACTGAACTTGGAATCTGCTATTACTTTTGCAAGATGAAGAAAAGAAAGGTCTTCAAAGAAATTTAAACAATAAATTCATTATAACCGAAAAACAATTTTGATAGGCAATACATTTGAAATCACATGCTTTCAATTCAAATCATAGAAATCACTAATGTGGTGCCCCAAGTAGTTCTCAAATCATAGAGAGATCTTGCTCCTCTTGACCTAAAATATTATAAGATGATTGAATATTTCAAAGAAAGTGTTGATGAATGTAGTTATGGGAGACATCCTCCAACTTACAAACCTGTGAGATGTGGAACATAGCAGCTATATGAAGTCTTTCTCTCAACTTACAAACCTGAGAGAGAGCCCCTATGAAGGGTTTGTAGTTCCTGCCTGGGACAGAGTCAGGAACGTAGAGATGGCCTCCTCCATCACGTGAGTGAGAAAAACTCCAGATGATTATACATTGTAAAAGAAATCTGTTGAGTTAGGATGTGCCTGTGGCTGAGCACAAGGTGAACGTGGGAAATCCCAAAAGTTTTGGGCACATCATCATGTGAACAAAAATGAAGATGATGTTATGGCCTCCTCTGAGCAGGAGAGTTGACAAGAAGACTCCCGATGATTCTCATGTGTGTGGCAGTTGGAAAGCAGATATGTAGAGTGGACGTGCCTGTGGACGAGCACAGGTGAACGTATGAGGACCTCGTTCATTTGTGTAATACAATGAATCAGAGTCATGGCATCCCTATGGATGTGCCCCTAGTGGATGAGCACTAGTGGGTGTATCATATCCTTTGCTATATATTGTTCAAGAGTCAGACCTACCTGTAACCCTAGTTATTATGTAAAGGGTACATGTCGTCCCCAACTTAATGTGTTTAATAATAAATGTAAAAGCTAATTAATATTGATATTAATATTAATTATAATAATAATAATAAATTATATAGTGACTTAGAGAGGTCAGCCCTATTGAGCCAATAGATGCCTTTGTTGAGTGGTCATGTCTAATATAAGTAAGAGATGATTCTCCATTGTAGAATCATATCTTCCTTGTGAGTTTGGAAATTTCAGCAAACACTTCTACTTGGAAAAGTGGTGCACCTCTCTTGGACGCTAGGGTTTCTAGGGATTAAGAACCCTCTTGTGTGMTAAGTCATTCTTGGTGGTGAAAGGTCTTTCTCTTGAAGAATATAGCAAAGGATTTGGCTGGGGTTTTCTCCCTTGTTGAGAAGGGTTTCCCGGGATATATCTTGTGTACTTGTGCATGGTRTTTCTTCTGGTGATCTTAGTTGCTGCAACATTCTTAATTATGGTTAAGACATGATGAAATTGAAATGAAATACATGCTTAACCTAGCTTATGAAAAATCAACATGGTTTCAGAGCATAGGTCTTGAAAGAACCCATTTGCACAAGCATCCTTCACAAGAAAAAGGAAAAACGTCATTGTTGTCATAAAAGAAAATTAGGGCATTTTATTGAAGAAGATTTTCATCCTCAAAACCATCTAGAAAAGTGTGCCCTAACCCAAAGAACTCTTTGGCACCTTCAGTGCACACTTTTAGTGGGTAGATCTCCCGAAAAGTGAAACCCTAGTTTTCACAAAGTACCAAAAGTACCAGAAAACTAGAAGTACCAGAGTACCAAAAGTACCAGAAAACAAGAAGCACCAGTCCAAAAATCCATTGGTCAAGTTTGAGTGGGTAAAATTTGGATTTTCAGAAATCTGACTCCACCAGCTTACTCACCTCAGCTCAGCGCATCTATCCCCTGGATCAGAATTTCAAAATTTGAAATTTGAAAATTTAGGGTTTCCTCATAAAACCCTAAGTTGCAGTTACAGTTGCAGTTTCAAAATCAGATGCAGTCTCAGTTGTTGTACCAGTTGCAGTCACCCTTGAAGTCTTTTAAGAGTTATTATCGCTGCTACCAGATGGTGCCACTACCTGTAAATTCTATCAGAGGTATGTACTCGCAAATGTTTAAATTGTTAATATTTAAAGGGTATTTGCAGGAGAAGGGATCTCTTGCCATAAATCCAGAAGGATCTCAAGATCCAACACATTTAGAGGAATGCAACCCAGGTTTGATTATTATGATATGCATCCATTTGTTATGACATTATTTTGATCTAGGTTGCATGTTGAAGCTATGACCATCATACTAACCATTGGTCAAAATTAAAGTCAAGATATTAGATGGATTAAAATTGAGGTCATAGAGTTTGTTCTCTAACCCAACCTTCTGTCAAGATAGAATATTGTCCTAGTACAAAACACAAGTTGAATAAAGCACTTATTATCCTGAGTGAAGGAGACTTGGAAGAAAAGAAACACACTGGAAGTGAAGACTCCAGGTTTGATTGTTGTAATTGTCATTCCTATAACTTATATTTGTAAAAGTTTTCTACATTACAAATAGGTGTTGTAGTTGTGATAACAATCCTTAAATTGTTTTGATTCTAGAGATGTACTCATTATTCTCCTTTAGGATATATTCGTGTTTTGGTTCCTCTTGTTTTCTTGTTCCAGATAGGTCAAGAACAAAGGAAGATGCTTATCCTTCAAAGGGATTCAAAACTATTTGAGAAAGAGGAAGAATAGAACCATCCTTGAGACAATCAATGTAATAATGCATGATCAAAATATTTCTATGATTTCATGGGCAGAATCATGCATGACGCAGTATATGTTCAGAACAAGAGTCTTCACCAGAATAGAAGCCTTCACCAGAGTGAAGCCTRAGAATAAACACTCTAGGTTATTTGGGTGCCCAGTGTATTTCCATGTATCCAAAGAGAAGTCCAAGCTAGATCCTTTAGAAAGAAAGGATACAGTGAATMTTCAAAGACATTCCAGATCAACATCCCTGATCAGAGATAGATTGAGACAAGCAGAAATGTTTTCCTTGAAGAAGAGATAGTCTTTCAAATATCCAGAGAATCTTAGATGGAGATTGACAGTAAGACTATACCTTCTCCCCCTTCAACAGTTCATAGGGAGAAAGACATCATTCTAGTTGATCCAGTTGCTCCAGTTGATATGTTCAGAGATATTGCAGTAGGGCATAAAAGGCCTACCTAAACTCACTCTACAAAAGGCAGAGAAACATGCAAGCCTCTCAAGGAACATTCCAAGAAAGCGAAAAAGAGATTTTTCGTGCTATCCTTCAGTCATGAGCCACTTCATTGATGTTGAGACTCCTTATATTAGAAAAGAAACAAGAGAACCAATATGACAAGATGTCATAAAAGAAGAATACCAGTACATATTAAAGAATGATGCATAAGATATTATTCAGGAACCAGAAAGGGAAGTTTGTGGTAACTTCCAGTGGATCTATAAGATCAAGCATGCAGTTGATGGAAGTGTCGAGAAATTAAAAAACAAGATCTATAGCCAGAGGTTTCTCATAAACATAGGGAGTTTTCTATGATGAGACACTTGACCCAGTGAACCTGATACACTTCCATCCGTACTACCTTCCATGAGTTGGAAACTATATCAAACCGACAAATTCTTGATGAGTTTGGATTTCAACAAAAGTATTGCTTATCCAAACCTATATTATTACAATGTTGATGACAATAGCTTGATTTTGGTGACTTATTCATAAAACCATGTTGTTGAAAACAAGCAAGCATTGACTTCTAATTTTCATAAAGGATCTGAGTATGATACACTATTTCTTGGGACAAGAAGTATGATAGAGGACCGATGAAATTTTCCTGATTCAAGGAAAATATACAGTGGGAATATTAAAGAAGTATTACAGAATGCAAATCCACCGTGATGGATTTAAAGAAGAAGATTGATGATGATTCAGACGAGACTAATCCACAGTTGATTGGATCACTAATGTATCTGGTTAACACCAGACTTGATTCATGCCATACAGTGAATGTGATGAGTCAATCGAGATAGACTCACTAGGCAACAACAAAACATGTATTAAGACATAGTTGGATATGGTCTGAGATATGCCTCCAGTGTGAACTTGAGTTGGCAGAATATGTTGATTCAGATTGAGAAGAAAGTACAGTGGACCAGAAAAGCACATCCGGTTGATGTTCTACCTTGAAGTCTTCCAGGGTGTCCTGACACAGCAGGAAACAAAACTCGGTGGCATTGGGTGCATGAGAGACATAGTATATATAGCAGTGAATGTGCAAAGCAATGTGGCTTCACAAACTTTCGACAGAATTACTTGACCATGAGATGGATCCTATGATGATAACTAAGAGACGTGTGTAAAGCTCCTTGAGATTCCAGTGTTTCCTGATGGTTCAAAAACAGGACGAGATGAAATAGCTTCATATCAGAGATATGATACAGAAGAAAGATTGTATACTTGCAGTACCTTCCTACACCTGAGCAGACTGCAAACATTTACTTGGTGAAGAACTCCTTCCAAGATAAGAGGGAGCATGGATGACCTTAGCCAAAAACAAAATTCAGAGTACATCAGTATGAGACTTGGCTTGATGAAGAATGCCTCCCTAGTTGAGAGGGAGTGTTGATGAATGAAACTATGGGAGACATCCTCTGGCTTACAAACCTGTGAGATGTGGAACATAGAAGCTATGTGAAGTCTTTCTCTCAGCTTACAAACCTGTGAGATGTGGAACATAGCAGCTATGTGAAGTCTTTCTCTCAGCTTACAAACCTGAGAGAAATCCCCTATGAAGGGTCTGTGGTTCCTGCCTGGGACAGAGTAAGGAACGTAGAGATGGCCTCCTCCATGACGTGAGTGAGAAGAACTCCAGATGATTATCCAATGTAAAAGCGATCTATTGAGTTAGGACATGCCTGTGGTTGAGCACAAGGTCAATGTGGGAAATCCCAAAAGTGTTGGGCACATCATCATGTGAACAGAAATGAAGATGATGTGATGGCCTCCTCTGAGAAACAGAGTTGACGAGAAGACTCCAGATGATTCTCATGTTGGTGGCAGTGGAAAAGCAGATCTGTAGAGTGGACGTGCCTGTGGACAAGCACAGGTGAATGTGTGAGGACCTGGTTCATCTATGTAATGTAGTGAATCAGAGTCATGGCATCCTTGTGGATGTGCCCCTAGTGGATGAGCACTAGTGGGTGTATTGGATCCTTTTCTATATATTGTTCAAGAGTCAGACCTACCTGTAACCCTAGTTATTATGTAAAGGGCACAGGTCGGCCCCACTTTAATGTGTTTAATAATAAATGTAAAAGATAATTAATATTAATATTAATATTAATTATAATAATAATAAATTATATAGTGACTTAGAGAGGTTGGCCCTTTTGAGCCAATAGACACCTTTGTTGAGTGGTCAAGTCTAATATAAGTAAGAGATGATTCTCCATTGTAGAATCATATCTTCCTTGTGAGTTTGGAAATTTCAGCAAACACTTCTACTTGGAAAAGTGGCACACCTCTCTTGGGTGCTAGGGTTTCTAGGGATTAAGCACCCTCTTGTATGCTAAGTCATTCTTGGTGGTGGAAGGTATTTCTCTTGAAGAATATAGCAAAGGATTTGGCTGGGTTGATTTCCCTTATTGAGAAGGGTTTCCCAAGATATATCTTGTGTACTTGTGCATGGTGTTTCTTCTTGTGATCTTGGTTGCTATAACATTCTTATTTATGGTTAAGACATGATGAAATTGAAATGAACTACATGCTTAACCTAGCTTATGAAAAATCAACAGAAAGAACTGCTCAGACCCAAATCTTCTTGATCTCAGTACATTCACAAAAGATTTGATGGAAAGAAACAGGAAAGAAGAAGAAGATGAGAGACAAGTTTTAGCAGGCTAGTCCATCGAATCTTGAATAGATAAAACTTTGCTTCTTGAAAATTCTTTACCACTATAGATACTTTTGACTTACAACCCCTTGATAATGCCTTGCTGATCCAGGTGGATATTGGTGTCCACCCACCTATTCCAATTGGCTCATCTTTTCCGTTTTTAGTTCAGCGCGTTCTTCTGTACTTCTTTGTAATTGTGGGTTCTACACTTCTGGGGTTGTCTGAAGCCCTACACATATTCCAAGTGGATATTGGTGGCCTCTCACCTAATCCAACTGGCTTATTTTGTATGTTTTCATATCAACACATCTTCTTGTACTTCCAGGGTTGTTTTGGAGCCCTAAAAAGTGTTTTTTTGGCTCTCCACAATCAAAATATAGACGGAGATAGAGTTTGATAGCGTAATGTGTAGTTCTCTAAAATACCTTTCCAATGAGCTATCACACGCCTCAAATGTAGGTCATATGCAAAAGTTACGACCCCGAGAAGTTGAGGTACCAACTTACCCATAGGGGCCCACATGACTTTTGGCGTTTCACCTTCTAGGGTTAGGTTTTTAGATGTCTAGGGTTTTGAAATTCATGAGTAATATAAAAAATACCTCTGGAGCCTCATTGTAATCATTCTGCTCAGATGAATGCACGTAGCCACCACATCGCTTCTCAGAGATAGCTACCACCATTCGAGCAAGTGTTTCAGTTCTACAGTTTTACAGTTTCAGCCTATTTCATTTATTCAATAGAAGATATTGTTCACTAGATATCTGTGTTGTGCTTCATATCTTTGTGTTTATTGTATTCATTATGTTAATCATTTCGTTCCGCTTCTAAATCCGGATCACATCTCTTGCCTTTTTAAAAGATTTTGCTTTCAATGTTTTTGAAGTAGGTAAGGTTTCCCTTCTAGAACTTTCCACGATTCCTTTTTTTAGTAAACTCCTTTTAATTAAATCTTGATTGAATTATCATTAATGAATTTATGTTATTGAAATTTGTGCCTCCAAGTAGGGCCCACTTATTCCTTTAATAAAGTTTATTTTCAAATTTTCAATTTGATTTCCTTTAATAAAAGTGGATTGTGTTTTGATTTTCTTAGTAATATATTTGCTTTTTCAGCCATTGAAGACACTTTAGATGCAATCTTCACCATTTCAGCTTTCCAACGGGTCATACTGAGCACAATTTGGAGATTTGGATCTCAAGATATGAGCTCGGGAAGTTGAGGTTCCAAGCAGATCTATCATTAAACCATGAATATCAAGCTGACTGTTATTTCAATTTCTGAGAGCATCATGACCCATTTCAGCTCTTGAAAAAACTGTCGAACTGGAAAACTGTCAAAATGAGCCAGTTGGAATAGGTGGGAAGCCACCGACATCCATTTGGATCCAACCTATTGTCAAACTGTCCATGAGGTTTCCATTCTCGTTGTGGACTGTGACTCTGCCCCACCTATATGGCATGAGTTTCAAAGGGATGAGGCCAGGTGAAAGTACTCAACAATTTTGGTTGAATAGTTACCAGTCAAACCTGGCACCTGTGCCAAATGAAGTCTTCTCTTTGTGGTGCAGCCACTAAAGCATGTTTCTAGAAGAAATTACAAAAAAAAGTAACCAGGCAAACAAAGACATATTTTCGATCTGCTCCAGATATAGAGGCCTATTGAACAATAACAATTGTCAAATGTTTTCAAAGGTGAGACATCCAAGAATTGTCCTTCAAACCGTAGCCACCAAAATGAGAGGAAAATGTTATGATGAATAATGAAATGGTGTCTAGCCATACTTATATGGGAAATCCTAGCCACCAAAAGACTTTATCCAAAAGTCATGTCTCTTTACAGGAGGGTTGACTTGTTAATTTGCCCTTTCAAATTACAAAAATTCAATTTTTACAAAAAGTAAACCCTAAAAGGGTTTTGTCATACCTTCTTAGGGTGATGTTGAGCTTCAAGGGTGGAACGTTGGGCTGGAAGCATGCAACGTTGGGCCTCCAAAGGCCGTACATCAATCCAACATGTGCCAAAATGCCATGCCAAGTTTAAATCCATCACCTCCATCAAACGCCATCCCTCTATACGACATCATGGGCCAGTAGGATGATGTGTAGGCCTCTAAAGGCCATCATCCAAGTGGAGAGAGGTGGAATCTCAACGTCTAGTCATGCCAAAGTGAGTCCAAAGGCAACGACCTCCTTCTTCTAGGTACAAACACTCATCACAAAATTTCCCCAGACGTGGGGTCTATCATCCATCATTGGCCTCCAAAGCCCTCATGAAGGTCTGAATGAAGTCATCTCTTCACAAATACCTATCCACTGGGCAAGGTCTTGCAAAGACAAACAGATGTGCCCTCCAAGGGTTCACAAGTCACAAGAATCATGCCAACTTAGACACATCTAATACAAGAACCACCCAGCCATGTGCATCAAAGCCCCATTTTCAAATTAAACAAATTCTATAAGACCTTATAATTTTTGCCTAATTTAGGTATGGGAGGGGTGTCATGGTGCTCCATTAGGTAAACCAATCCCCAAGTCAAGGGGTGTTTCCCGATAAGAACTTATTAAAGTCATGTAGTGAGTGTGAGGTGGATTTGGGAAAGAATTCTAGGTATGGGCTCCTCTTGACCTGAAATATTACAAGATGACTGAAGATTTCAAAGAAAGAATTGCTCAGACCCAAATCTTCTAGATCTCGGTACATTCACAAAAGATTTGATGGAAAGAAATAGGAAAGAAGAAGAAGATGAGAGACAAGTTTTAGCAGGTCAGTCCACCGAATCTTGGAGAGATAAAAAATTTATTCTTGCAAACTCTTTACCACTATAGAAACTTATGATTGCCAACCCCTTGATAATGCCTTGTTGATCCAGGTGGATATTAGTGGCCACCCACCTATTCCAATTGGCTTCTCTTTTTCGTTTTTAGTTCAACACGTTCTTCTATACTTCTTTGTAATTGTGGGTACTACACTTCTAGGGTTGTCTAAATCCCTACACATCTTCCAAGTGGATACTAGTGGCCTCTCACCTAATCCAACTGGTTTATTTTGTATGTTTTCGTGTCAGCACATCTTGTTGTACTTCTAGGGCTGTTTTGGAGCCCTAAACAGTGTGTTTTGGCTTGCCACAGTAAAAAAGGAAACAAAGTCAGAGTTTGATTGCGTAATGTGTAGTTCTCTAAAATAAATTTCCAACAGGCTATCACGCGCCTAAAAAAGAGGTCGTATGCAAAAGTTACGACCCTAGGAAGTTGAGGCACCAACTTACCCATAGGGGCCCACATGACTTTTGGTGTTTCACCTTCTAGAGTTAGTTTTTTGGATGTCTATGGTTTTGGCATTCATGAGTAATATCAAAAAGGAATATGGAGCCTCATTGTAATCATTCTTCTCAAATGGATGTGCATAGCAGCCACATCGCTTCTTAAAGATAGCTACCACCATTCAAGCAAGTGTTTCAATTCTGCAGTTTTACAGTTTTAGCGTATTTCATTTATTCAATAGAAGATATTTTTCACTGGATATTTGTGTTGTTATTCATATATTTGTGTTTATTGTATTCATATTGTTAATCAGTTCATTCCACTCCTAAATCTGGATCACATGTCTTGCCTTTTTAAAAGATTTTGCTTTCAATGTTCTTGAAGTAGTTAGGGTTTCCTTTCTAGAAATTTCCACGATTCCTTTTTTGTGTAAACTCCTTTTAATTAAACCTTGATTGAATTATCATTAATGAATTTATATTATTGAAATTCATGCCTCCAAGTAGGTCCCACTTATTCCTTTAATAAAGTTTATTTTCAAATTTTCAATTTGATTTCCTTTAATAAAAGTGGACTGTGTTTTGATTTTCTGAGTAACATATTTGCTTTTTCAGCCATTTAAAACACTCTATATGAAATATTCACCATTTCATCTTTCTAACGAGTCATACCGAGCATCATTTGGAGTTTTGGATCTCAAGATATGAGCTCAGGAAGTTCAGGTTCCAAGCAGATCTATCATCAAACCATGAAAATCAAGTTGACTATTATTTCAATTTTTGAGAGCATCATGGCCCATTTCATCTCTTGAAACCCATTCCATAATCTTCCTCGTCGAATTAACTTTCTAACGAGGAAAATGTTGCCCAAATCCGACTCTCGAATCTCAAGTTATGGCTTCTAGAAATTCACCACTTAGCAGTCGTTCATCTAAATCATTGGTTAATCTTATCTCTTGATCTTAATTTCTTCCACTCCGTTAAGATTTTGACTTTTTCCTTTAAAATTATATTCCATATGCATAGGATTGTTGGAAGTTTTAGTGTATAAATTAAAATCTTTATTAAGGACTTAGTGTGAAACACATAGAAGCTATAAAGACTTAGTGACTCGACCCCTTAAATAATTCATGAAATAATTAAAATTTTGGTAGCCCAATCATCATCTAGTAAGCACCCAGTTAACACCCATTCAACAACAATTCAGTGCCTAGTCATTATGAGTCAATGCCCAGTCAGCCACGTGTCACAATATAATTGGTTTCCATGTGTCATAATATGGTTGGATGGATAGGGTACCATGTGTCATAATATGGTTGGATGGATAGGGTACCATGTGTCATAATATGGTTGGATGAATAGGGTGCCATGTGTCATGATGTAATTGGGTAGACAAGGTGCCACATGTCATGATACAATTATTTAATGAATAATGGAAGAAAACTTAAGGTAAAGTGGTTAAGTGGGTGAGGAAGTGAACAAGAGAGGAGGAATAAGGAAAGAGAAGTGAGGAAGGGGAGGGAGTGCGATCATCCAATAAGCGCCCAGTTAGCACCCAATCAACAACAAGTCAATGCCTAGTCATTGATGAGTCGCCCAGTCATCCCACTATCACATTTTGATAGTATTCCACCTGTCATAGTATAATTGGTTTCCATGTGTCATAATATGTGTGGATGGATAGGGTTCCATGAGTCATGATGTAATTGGGTAGATGAGGTGCCACATGCCATGATACAATTGGTTAATGAATAATGGAAGAAAACTTAAGGTAAAGTAGTTAAGTGGGTGAGGAAGTGAACGAGAGAGGAGGAATAAGGAGAGATAAGTGGGGAAGGTGAGGGAGAAGAGGGAGTGTGGTTGTAGAGTGAGGGATGAGGAGTGAGGGGGGATTGTAGGTCCGCAGGTCCGAATGGAGGATTGGAGGAGGTGAAGGGTGAAGAAATGGTTAAGTATGGGAGAGGCCATGAATTTATTGCCATGAATTTTTCCTACAATCTTCTAGGCCTTCTTTGTTCCCAACAAAAATGTCTTTGTTCTAGACTTTAACTCATCAAAAATTGAATTGATAGTTGCATTCTTACCAATAGTCTTCCTAAGTACCATGATGGTACAGGTGAAATGAAGGCCATCCTGCCCAGTTTCCTCTTGCTACTCTGAATTTTAAATGTAACTTGATCATTGTAACCTTGAAATTTTGCAAAGAACGAGTGCCACCTTGTAGCCCTGAACATCGCTCTGCATGCATTGTATTCAATAAGTCTTTCAAATACTTGAATTGGAATAGGCTCATGTCTGTCATCCACCATCTTTGCTTACACATGCAGTGGATAGAGATATGATATAACAATCTTCACACTTCACATTTATCAATTGGCAGGTATGACATGAAGGATACAATGGATATAATGTTGAATGTCTTTGAATACAATGGGTTATGCAACTCATTTCAAATCCTTTATAGTGATTTGAAGTGAGTATTAATAATGATGATCACATAAGTTGTATGGATAGATAGATCATGGCTTAATGACTTACAACAAAATACTCACAAAACTTGTTTGGAATCCATTGCAATGTTTCAAAATGAGTATTAGAATCATGGCCAAAGTCAAATCATCGAATACACTAAATGGATTTAAAGATTGAGTCATGGTTTTAATGGTTATGATGAAATAGTAATGGATAATGGGTAGAAGTATATTTGTTGTAATAAGGTAAATGATGCATGGGCGTAGTATGATAAATAGGTTTGAACTGAAATTGTATAAGGATATAGGACGGTAGATGATGTGGTAGGAAATAGTTATAAGTATAGGTATAGGATAGAACATAGGATAGCAAAGAACAAGCCAAGAGTAGTTATGTTTATTAATGAGTTTCCTCTATCTTTAATAAATCAAAAAGATTTCAAAAACACATTCTTACCTCAAATTTGCTCATTCTTTTCATACTTACAAAGTTGAAACTTGGATCTAAGCTATGTGCCGGAAGAATGGACCTTTGGAGAAAACTGCAAAAATGACCATATCCCAATATTCTGGAGGTTGCTTATTGAAGAGAGATCTAATGTGAATGTTTGGAATTTTGACGACTAATAAAACATTTGTTTAAACTTGTAGTAGGCTTCTGGATCCCTTGAATGATGAGAATTCTAATTCTATGCTTGAAGACCTACAAATTCTTTTAAAATTTTGAATTTATTGGTGGAATGCATGCTGCAAACTGAAACCCAAAATTGTAGGTTGATGTTGGAAACTAATTTTGCTATAGGGAAAGATGTCACACCAAGACTAACATCCCATTTTATTTGCACACTGTTGGAAACTACAAGCTGTTGTTAGAATCACAAACCAAATAGTCTTCACCATAAACCCATATCTTAGCACAATTCTATCTATGTAAATAAATTTTACCGAAGTCGAACATGGAGAGAATTTGTTGGATTACTGACCATTAGTAGATGTCATTAACCAACGTGAGACAACTCGCCATTAATGTAAATGAGTGTCAAGGTGCCTACGTACATCTTGACAAGTATCAATGAATGTGTTGGAGTCGAGTCAACTACTAGATCTATCAATCAAGAGACCTTGATGAATTCCCATTGTTGACAACAAGGAGGCTTGCCACTTATGTATGCAAGTGCCAAGGTACTCATAAACATCTCTAATCCTGATCCTAGATGAAAATGTGGGGTTATTTATATGTATAAATCCCTGACATTAAATCATCAATACGAGAGTTTGTATACTTCGAGGTGTAAGCATGTGAAATGCAGGAACATAGCCTATTCTAGTATATGTTAGTAACCAATGCCAAAAAAACACACTTCAGGATGCAGTAAATGAAATCAAATGATAGATATCAATCCAAATCACAAAGCAATCCAATGAAATCAAAAGTAAAACTCAGACACCTTGATTTTACATTCACCAATTTATATCAAGATAAACAATGGTACAACATACGATGTCCGAATGTTTGATCTACGCATAGATGTGTTCTCTTATGAAATCTTGTTTAATCGATGAATACTTAAGACTTCAGTGTGTGAGTGAATCAAAATACTCAAAACTAGAAATCAAACCTACGAACAATGATTAGTTCATTAGTTTGAGGTTTCATTAATGACACTTAGTACAATCTTTCACTTGAGGTTTAAGTGTTCATGCACCTGAGAGATGATTAACTTGTCAAACTAAATGAGTTCTAATTACTGCACTTTAACTTTTATGAGAATGCCTACCATTCAAGCTACAACCCATATCAATCAACAAAAGAGTTGAACTCTTTCAAAATGTTACTGATCTAATCTTAGAATTGTGAGCTTAGAAATGTAATGATGAAATATACAAACTAAAGATGCAAATTAGTATGTCAAATGTGACAAGTATTTATTGGTGGAACCGGACTCTTGCATTCAAATTATTTGTCTCTATGCAATTATGACTCAGGGAGATTCTTTACATTCATTTTAACATATGCATGTATTCAAAATAAAATAACAAAAGAACTACATATTGGTCTATTAAGAGTTTCTCCTAGTCAGGGCTCGAGGTACTCTTATTCCACCTAAGTGTTCGTATACTCCTCATAATGGCGAGTTCAACTCTCAAGAGTTCCAATAATTATATCAAACCAAATTCCATTAAATTGCATTGACATAAAAGAAATGTAGAAAATGAAATGTCAAACTAACTGAAAGTTATAATCAACATATCTATCAAATGAAAAGTAAAGTAAAAGTGTATCTAAATGTGAGACAAGCACGGGTTTACTGTTGTCAAAGTAATCTAAACCAAATTAAAATTCTAAAACATAATACTACAGAAATATAGTTACAAACTTAACCAGAACTATGACCTCAAAACGATAACTTTGGTCTAAAAAAACCATATTTTTTCATCAAAAACATCAAAATCAACCCTCGTTTTAATAAGAGGTACTATCAGTAGCACCCTTTTTTGGGGGGTGGTTAAAATCCTAACTTGTTTGACATCACAACCTTGACAATCGATATTGTTTTAGACAAAACCCTGAAAATACACCCTTAAATTTTGATTTGTTTGAAATCATGGTCGTCACAAAAACTCAAAAACTTAAAATTGACCCTGAGTCGAAAAGTGATGCTATGAATATCACCCATTTTTTTTTAGTTAAAATTAATACATAATTGAATTCGCGACCTTGAGAGCTGGTACCATCACAGAGAAGAAACTCGAAATTGACTCCTAAAATGCTACTTGAATATATATATATATATATATATATATATATATATATATACACACACACACACACACACACATTAAAAATAAATAAATAAAACTCTACAAACCAATGTTATTTGAAAAAAATGAAAAAAACACATGCTTTAAAAACAAAAATCCTCGACAAGCTCGGAATCACTCCCAGCTCAGAACCATCAGAACTCGAAAGATGATAAGAAAAACCCATCGACTTGCAATTTCATGGGCCTTTGGCCATCAAAGAAAGCCCTCATGTGGTGGATCAAAACCAGATGGAAGCCCAAAGGGGATGTATCCCTTAAACTGGGATCCAAAGGATTCTTTATGGCCATCTTCAACTTGGTTGAAGACCAAGAAAGAGTCTTCCAAGGAAGC
>ML784210.1:11721-43370 GCA_009831015.1 Picea engelmannii | reverse complement strand
CCGAACCCCGATTCAACCTTCCAGCGCTCCAAAACCCTACTCGCTCATTTGTATCACACTATTAACCATATCAATGATTTCAACAAAAAGGTGGTGAGCTTGGCTCAGAACGGTTAATTAGGCAGCGAGCAACGCCCATGTTCGGGTTTGAACCCGAGACCTGACCGTCATTACATGACCGACCTTACCACTACGCCGCACCCATGACCTTTGTTCCATTTCCATTTGTTGTCAATACATCGCTTGTGAATTCCTTTCATTTAAATTCACATTTGTTGTTCCTTTCATTAAATTTGGATTTGTTGTTCCTTTCATTTAATTCACATTTGTTGTTCCTTCTTAAATATTCAGTAGATCGTTGTTCCTTTCCAATAGATTAATTAATCATTGAGAGATTGATTCAATAAGTGTTTTTGTAGACTAAATTGTTGTTTCTTGGGTAGATGAATGAATTTAATAATTGGTTGATGTTTTGATTCATGGTATGTTATTGCTCAGAATATATTTTTGTTGATTGAATTATTAGTTTCAGAGTTTGTAGTTAATGCATGAAGAACTTGATTTGTTGTAATTGAACTATCTACACGATTTAAACCTCTACGGCTATCTGCATAGACTTTGCTGACAATCTTGAGAGAAAAGACGAATCCTCGGTCGATAAAATTAATGTCAGAATAAGGTTGTTTTTAGGACATCTTTAGAGCCCAACATTTGGGCATCGTTGTCAAGGAGAATGTCAAAGATAGTATAGGTTGCATCTCTCAAAGGATGAGGTATTGAAAACGGAAGGTAAGAACCTACACAGGCAACAAGTAAAATGCTTGTGTCAATGCCTACCTTCAGCTAATGCATAGATGTTACATAGGTGCATAGAATTTGTGTTGGTGTGTATGACTAAGAAGAAAGATCCTGAAAAACAAAAACCCTTACCAAAAACTACAAAATCCCAGGCCCTGGTGCCCCCTGGAAGGAGCACTTTTATAGACGAAATTATCTAAAAAGTTGAATCTCAAGCCTCGATTGGACCTCGAAAAGGTTCTACCCAATTCCCTCAAGGAACAAATTCACTAACTGCAGCTCATGTTGAGGTTCATAACGAACTTGAAGGAATTGAATAAAGTTTTCAAAATATGCACACTCCACTTTTCAGTCCTTTAGGCAAGGGAAATTCTTGTACTTTGAGAGAACGGGAAGTAGAGACTAGTGGAATTGTCGAAGCAAACCCACAGCCACCTGAACCTGGATCTCCTGGGATTCTGGCAGGAGAAGGAACACCTGAAATCCCAGACATAGGTAGTGCGATCAAATCTCCTAAGGGACCAAGTAATCAACCACCCCGAATAGAACACCCAGACCAAGAAATCCCTGAAGATTATTGGCACATTTTCGACCAAATGGCACAACAAAATGAGCCACGACCCCAGGCTTCCACTTTGGAATATCCTATAGTTGATTCGGTTGTTAATTCCCCAATGAAAGCCATTCCACTACAGAATCTTCCAACCTCCAATGGATTGATCTCAAAGGACCCTGGCGCATTCTTATTCGAGTTTGATGTCCTATGTAGAGGCTATGACTATACCCCTAAACCCCAAAAACTAAAGTTATTTCCTTCCACTTTGAAAGGAGCAACTTTACGATGGTTTATGGGACGAGGGGGAGGAACTATAAATTCATGGGATGAAATGAAACAAGCCTTCCTTACGAAATATCAAGACTATTGTAGAACCATGGATTTAAAGGATGAACTCTTTAAAATGGTTGCAAAAGAAAATGAAACACTAGACGAATATGTTGAAAGATTTCAATATAACCTACAGAGATCACCTTACGGTACACTACCAGGTGAGGTACTTAAAGCCACTCTAATAAAAGGTATGAAGGATGAATGGGTAGAGACGTTAAATTTGATGGGAAAAGGTGATATTTATCAAGAAACGTATGATGAAATTGTCCAATTGTGTATCAGGTGTTCATGCAGTAGTACATGAACCAGATCGAGAATACGAGCCCCCATCACCAGAAGTAGAAAAATTACTAGTAGGAGTGTCACCCGAGCAGAAATTCGTAATCTTTTAGAGAATTTTAAAACAGACATTTTGGGTACTCTGACTACACAATTGGATGTTCTGTAGGTAAAACAGAAACAAGCGGAAGAAGAATAGTCGTTGGCCATATTTTTTCCCATGGTGCAGGAGGAAACAAGGTTCTAGGGAGTGTCCCTTGGACATGGTTCAGACCTGCACTATCTGTGCCAAAGACCATGCGAAAGAGAAATGTCCATCATTCCCAGGACTAAAAGTTGTCATTAAAGAAGCACAAGAGGAAACATAACCAATATATATGATGGCTCAATGTCGCTAGTGGCAGGATCGCCCCCCGTGTATGCTACAAGATCCTTCTTCTTTCTTTTCTGGACAATATAATCAACATCATAATCCTGGAAACACGTGGCAGGGCCAACCATTTGCCAACCCCACCTAGCAGTCCCAACAATATCCTACTGCACCCTAGCCAAATCAACCAGTTTCCAATCCTACTTGGCCTAACTTGCAATACTCTACCCCATTTTGGCAGAATTCAAATAATATCCCCTATCCTTCATAGTGGACTAACACAGCTACCCAAGCCCCAAATTGGACTCAAAACTAGAAACGCCCCATGGGATTGACCAATAAACCTATGGGAATGGTTCCTCAAGCTCAACCCACTTTACAAGATCCACTTCAATTTCCCCAAAACCCCCAACCTTAAATGCACCCTCAACTACCAGCTCAACCCAACCCGAATCCTAATAATAGACGAGTCCAACTCATGCAAATTGTCAAGAATTTGGAAGGTGAAACAAACTCTGTAGGGTGCAACAAACTTCGGTTGATATAAGGGCATGTAATTTCTCCTGAGAAAAGTGACATTCATCAAGAACAAGAGAATGAGAATGATAGACAACCGACAATAAAACCATCGATTGTGGTCATAACAAAAGAAACAGAATAGGGGGAAAATACAGTCGAGTAACAAAATCCTGATAAAGACGTAATTTCTCCTCCCCTATTTCCCGAGAAGCTAATGATAGAAAAAACAACCGTATATCCCAACTTTGATATCATCGGGGAACTATAGAATCTATGTGCTACTCCTACAGGCTTTACAAGATATTCATATTTATGCAAAAACAATTAAAGAATTATGTGGGAAGAAGCCCGGAAGGAAAACTAAGAATCCATCAACTGTTCACGTGGTAGGAACTTTGTCCGATCTTATTCTAGGCAAGCAGGAGCCAGTCAAATACATAGACCTAAGGAATCCCGTGGTAACGGTTCAGATACAGGGTTGTTTTTTTCCAAATACACTGGTGGATTTGGGGGCAGCCATCAATATTATGACCATCGAGACCTGTAATGTCATGGGTATCACCTCCTTCGAACCTACTTCAACTATGTTAGAACTGGATGATAGATCGGTGGTTAAACCAATAGGCACATTACAAGACATAGAAATCTCGATCGAATCTTGGGAGTACCCAACTGATTTCCTAGTTATCAACCCGAGAAGTAGACTAGATGGACACTCATTAATATTGGGACGACCGTGGCGAGCAATAGCAGATGCATACATAGGATGTCGCACATGCAACATGAAAATTGCTAGAGGAAGTGCTATAAAGAACCTTATCTTGTATCCTCCAGCTAAACCAAGTCTACCTGTCATACATCAGCAGTTGCAACCACCTAGATATCCAGAAGAAAACATACACCCTCCTCTCACACCAGAAGAAGCTCTTGGGCTCAAAAACCAACTAGAAGATGATGTAATCAACAGCTTCATTAATAACCCAACTGTTATAGGCAACCCAACATGTCAAATGCTAAAAGTTGTTTTAGATAATGAAGCATAGAGAGATCCTTTGGAATAATTGATGGAGAAATAGATTCCCACTACTGTTGTCCATAACAACATTACAGTTGAAATCGCACCAGGAAGATTTCTGAATATTAACGCCAATTTGAATGAACAACAACATCAAAAATTAATCCAAATCCTTGCAAAATACCAACAGGCTTTTTCTTGGGAGTATCTCGACATGAAGGGCATTGATCCCCAACTATGTACACATCATATCTATATCGAAAAAGATACCTGACCCATCCGACAGCCCCAACGAAGATTAAACCCTCATCTCAGGGACATTGTCAAAGAAGATTCACAAAAACTATTGGATGTAGATTTCATATATCCTATTTCAGATAGCCAGTGGGTTTCCCCACTGGTAATTGTCCCTAAAAAGAATGGTAAGTGGAGAATCTATGTAGACTACACAGAACTCAATAAAGCTACCTAGAAAGACCATTTTCCCCTACCTTTTATTGATCATGTCCTTCATACTTTAGAAGGGAAGCAATTTTTCTTCTTCCTAGATGGCTTTATCGGTTATAATCAAATTCAGATTGCTCCAGAAGACCAGGATAAAACTACATTTACATGTCCTTGGGGTACCTTCACATATCGAGTATTTCCCTTTGGATTATGTAATGCTCCAGCTACATTCCAGAGAGTTATTTTAAGCATATTTTCTTATTTAATTAATGAAGGACTTGAAGTTTACATGGACGATTTTACCCCTTATGGCACTGACTTTGATCAAACTTTAAGCAATCTGGAGAAGGTACCAGAACGATGCATCGTTACCAGGCTATGTTTGAGTCATGAGAAATTTCATATGATGATGATTGAAGGTGTGGTAATAGGACACTATGTTTCTGCGAATGGAATCATGGTAGACCCAGCAAAAATAGAGGTAATCCTTAAATTGCCTACACCTCATACACACACCGAGGTACGTAGTTTCCTTGGTTGTTCAGGATATTATTGGAGATTCATAGAAATTTTTTCAAGAATCGTTGCACCTTTACATTCTTTAACTGGTAATGTGGAATTTCAATGGTCTGATAAGTGTGATGTCGCATTTGCATAACTTAAAAGTTAGTTTCAACAACACCAGTGTTGAGAGGACCAAATTGGAAATTACCATTTGAGATCTCTTCAGACGCATTGGATATCTCTATAGGCGTTGTCCTTGGATAGAAAGAAGACAAGAAACCTTATGTTATTTATTTTATTAGCAAAAATATTACTCTTGCCGAATTAAATTACACAGTAACAGAAAAAGAATTTTTATCCGTTATACATGCTATTAATAAATTTTGACAATATATAACAGGCTATCCAGTGGTTTTGTATACTGATCACTCTATTATTAGATATTTAGCCAACAAACCAATTACTAATGGATAGGTTACTCGGTGGTGTTGTTGTTGCTGGAATTCAACATCACCATTAAGGATCGTCCAGGAAGAGAAAATCTTGTTGCAGATTTCGTGTCTCGTGTACCCAAAACAAATAACTCTTTGACAGTCGAAGACCAATTTCCAGACGAACACTTGTTCACTGTGACTATTAAGACACCTTGGTACACTGATGTGGCGAATTATCTAGCAGTTGGGAAATTACTACCACACCTGTCATCAAGAGAGAGGAAATTAATTGTTTAGCGTAGTGCATGACTCACCTGGATCAATGGATATCTTTTCCACACAGGGTTTGATCTTCAGATCCAAAGATGTATCAGAGATGATGAAATTCATGATGTCTTGGAGGCATGTCACGATGAGCCTTGTGGTGGACATTTTGCAGACCACAAAAGTGGGCATAAGGTTTTACATATGGGTTATTATTGGCCCTCAATATTCAAAGATGCAAAGAAGTATGTCCAGGCCTGTGATAGCTGTAAGAGGGTGGGTCGTCTAGGCCAAGCTGATGAAATGCCCCTACAACCACAACTGGTGATGGAACCTTTCGAGAGATGGGCATTGGATTTTGTTGGCCCCTTTAATGCAAAATCAAACCAAAAGGCTTATATAATAGTTGCAACAGACTATATGACCAAGTGGGCAGAAGCAGTAGCCTTGCCAAATGCAACCAAGGAAGCAGTCATTAAATTTCTCTTTGAACTATTTGTACACTATGGATTACCCAGGGAAGTAATCACGAACGAAGGGTCGCAATTTATAGCACATCAAATCTCGGTGACTCTACGCAATTATCACATTAAACATAGGGTTACCTCCCCGTACCACCCCTAGGAAAATGGACAAGTGGAAAGTACCAATAAAGTCTTGGAGGCAATCTTGACAAAAATAGTCTCAACAAAATGTCAAAATTGGGCAACCGAGCTTCCAAATGCCTTATGGGCCTATCTCACAACATGGTGTAACACTATTGGCTACTCTCCTTATCACCTAGTCTTTGGAAAAGAGCCTATCTTTCCAATTGAATTTGAGATCAAGACTCTAAAAATGGCCAAGGAAATTGGATTGGATCTTACAGAAGCACACATGCAGCGCTTACAGGACCTCAATGAGTTAGATGAAGCATGTTTGTTTTCCCTTCAACGCATAGTTGTTATTCAACAATAGAGAGATAGCTAGCACGACAAGCATATCAAGCAGAAATCCTTCCAAAAAGGTGATTGGGCACTTCTCTATGATTCCAGATTTCAAGATTTTCCTGAGAAATTGCAGACAAGGTGGCTAGGACCATATGAAATCAAGGAAGTCCGTGATAATGGCACTGACACTTTAGTTACCATCGACGGGTTTGGTTCTCCTTTTCTGGTAAATGGACATCGACTACAAATCTACCATCAGCCGCTTTCAAAATAACCCTTTTTCCAAGAAGTAAGTAATGATCCTACTTTTCAGATTTTAGTTGGATGGGAAGGTAACCCAACAGCTTCAGCTCCATGAAATTGTTGTTTTTCCAGCACTGTACATATTTGTATACATTTCTCTTTGAAGATTTGATTGAGTTTTTTTAAGTTTTTTTACTTTCTAGGGAATTCACTATAAAGAGCTTTGGAGCACACAGACTAGAAAGGATGTAAAATATTACTGTAATTAAACATAATTAACACTCTTTTATGTTCCTCATTTAAACTCCAAATTGCTCTTATTTCACTATTCCATCGAATATAGACCTTGTTTTGATAACAGGAGATAAATATGCCATGTTTTGCAGCAAAAGTCGGACACTGCACTCAAAAGATGCATGGCTATGACTGTAGTAAATAGAAATGAATGCACGACACCGTAAACCATCCAATATATTCTATTCCTCCGATCATTGAATAAACCTACCTGTAAAATTAAATGAATTTAGTTGTTGACTAATCAATCCTAGATTCGCTAAAACAAAAATTTCCGCTGGAGGTATCCAATTACTTAATTAGATGCTTAAATTTGAACATCATCATCATCTTCCTCGAACGTAATAGATGTCGTTCCCTTTGTTGCGATTGTTATTCCCTTCGCAGGTAGTTTCATTCATTCGAATGTAACAATTGTTGTTCCCTTTGTTGTGATTGTTGTTCCCTTTGCGGGTAGTGTCGTTCATCCGAATGTAACAGTTGTCGTTCTCTTTGTTGCGATTGTTGTTCCCTTTGCGATTAGTGTCATTCATTTGAATGTAACAACTGTCAGTCCCTTTGTTGTGATTGTTGTTCCCTTTGCGGGTAGCATTGTTCATTCGAACGTAACAACTATCGTTCCCTTTGTTGCGATTGCGGTTCCTTTTTTGGGTAGCGTTTTTCATTCAAAAGAAACATTTGTTGTCCCTTTTGCGATTGTTCCTGTTGTTGTTTCTTTCCCTTGAAAGTAATGATTTTTGTTTCCACCAACAACACGTGCTTCTTTTATGACTACTCCTGATACATTTGGCTACTCCTTTGGGTATGAACTTCACTAACTAATTTTCAACAACATCACTTCGAATCATCATGGTAATGATTTGTCATTTTATTTTTGAGGAATATCTAACATACCTTATCAAATTGTTTATGGATTGATTTTTCCGAAATTATCTTAATATTGTTTATAATCCTTAACCACCATAATTCATTGCTTTCCCCTATATATATATATATATATATATATATATATATATATATATATATATATATATATATATATATATATATATATATACTTGAATGATAAATTGCCTTCACATCATAATAAGGAGTCTAAGGCACATTTTTACTTGGCATTCTTGCACTTCTTACGCCATCCCACACTCTTAAGGAGTAGATGAGCCTCCCTTAAAAAAGCCTAAAATAAATAAATAAATAATAATAATAATAAATAAAGAAAAATAAAGAAAATAACCTTCTCTCAAAAAGGATAGGAGATCTCATCATGAGCCAACCTACCATGATCATAAGAGATTAACATAAGTGACATTCCCACTATGGCTACCACACCAGGGCAATGGCCTTTGACATTTAGGGTCAAAGGACAAGAGGTCTCATCACGAGCCGGCTTGTTCACTTTGTTACGATCTAGTGAGTGGCATTGTTGTTATCTGGCTACCAAACCAAGATAGTGGCCTTTTTGGGAAAAGACTATTCAAACTATTTATTGAGGATATTGGCTCATCTATGGGTTAAATGGAAACCCTGTCGAGGCTATGGATGCATGCTACCAGCAGTGGCTCTGCCTGTGCTATTGAAGTTTATCTTAATTCACTAAGTTTTTATTGTTCTCATAGACTTCCTTTCTTTAAAAAGAGGCTATCATTCTTGATATATTCAAGACAAGGGAAAGTAACAAAATTATGACACATGGCATATTTATAAAACGTGAACATATTAGGAATACTCGGAATATTCTTCCTTAACACATTGGATATTGGTATTTGAACTTGCACTTTCCACAAAAGATGTGATTATCGTTCATGATTAACATTAAGTTGCTTTGAAAGCTATTAATGGTCATTCTCCCAGTGGCGACAGCGTAATAATTATCCCTCACTTAACTAACGTCATCATTACGTTCACACATACCGTCGGTCAAGGTCAACCTTTTCACTCATCGAGGGGTGGACATTCCGCACGATTATCGATAAGCCATAATGATTACAGATAATGGGAAATCACGTATTTTTATATACCATTGTTGTTCTATAGTTTTTACCATTTCTAGTAACTTTCTTTCATAGACTGGTCTAACTAGTTTTACAAGTGGGAACGATAGTTGTGCTGACTTGTTTACGAAAGATATGGGTGGCCGAAGCATTCATCGTGAGCCTACATTTCTACAATTAATTGATCAATCAAGGGAAATTCTACACCGTTTAGGGTGAACAGAGTACTTTAACAGACTAAAGGGATTTGATATAAATGTTGTGCTAGAATTCTTCCAAAATCTACAGGGGGGAGTCTCAGTAATTCGGGGTATACAAATATCAGTCATTGATGCTATCATAGCCGAGGTAATAGGCCTTCAAAACGAAGGAACACAGTGGACTAGTAAATGCACAACACTCAAGGAAGTTGTGGAGTCCTTTGCAGAACCAGGGGAGGAATTCGACAAGAAAGGAAAAGGCCTCAACCTCACTGCTCTTAGTGAATCTTGGAGAGAGCTAGTAAGTGTGGTGCAAAGATACATCACATGCGACAAATGATATGATGTGGTGAGACCTCACCATCTCAAGCTTCTGGCAATATTAAAACAACGGTTAGTTGTAAATCTACCATTCTTTTTTAATAGCATGTTGCATGAAGTCGCTAGAAGAACCCAAAAAGCCAAAGACCCTGCTAATGTAATCAATCATCACGGGTTATTAAAATTGATAGTAGACAAGGCCTTAAATCATACACAAATAATGTGGGGGGACTTAATTGAACTCGATAGACCCTTGCAAATTGAGCAACCTGAAGTCCACCATGAAATTCCTCCACAAGGAATTGAGGCAACCCAGACAAAGGAAGATAATGCCCAAATAGAAATACCAACCCCCCAACCTGAAATGGAAAAAGACCTTATTCAGTTGGAAGAAACCCAGAGCATGCAAGAAGAAACATCAAAAAGGAAAATACAAAGAACAATTTATGTTCCTAAAACCTCCTCTATAAAAAGAAGAAAGGATAAAGAGACAACACAACCTGAAAGCACTCAGGAAACTGTACAAACAGAAGAGCCATTACATGAAAGCCCTGTAGCACAGCAGGATGATTTCTACAGAAGTTATGAAGAGGATATGGCCCAAGTGTTGGAAAATTTGGAGATATCACTTACTGAAGATACAGACAGGAAAGAAGAACCCCAAGCTCCAACCTCTCATCCTTAAAACTATGTCTTTGATCTTTCTTGATATGGAGATGCCATCCTCTCCTATGAGGGAATCTCCTGAGGTAGCAGAATAGCCAGAACCTCAGTTCGATGAGAAAAGTCATTTAGAGCAACAAGAGCGCCCAGAAGATACAAGGAATCAATTACCAATTGAACAAGGCGGGGAAGACCTTGAAATTCCACTTGGACAGAAAGAAACAACAGAAAAAGGCAATAACAGAATCAGAAAACTGGAACATGAAAACAAGACATTGAGGAAGAGGGTCAAGAAAATAAAGGTATTAAAACAAAAAGTTGGAAAATTGAAAGAAACAATTAGACAACTTAAGAAGCAGCTGGAACAATCTGACAAAGCCCATAAGAAGAAGAAATCTAAGAGGGCAATTCACACAGGGAAGAAATCCACTTCCAAGAAGGGCAATTCACACTAATTATGTTGGAACACAAACAAATTTTCATGCTCCTTTGAAATCAGTTGAAATAGAAACTCAGACAGATGCTCCAGCAATAGTAGAAACAATTGTTCAAACTGAAGAAGTATTTCATTCCCCTAAAAAGGATGCCATTATTAGAAGGTTGGAAGCAGAATTGGAACAATCCCAACAGACCCTAACCCAATGTCGAAATGAAATGGTGATAGTAACAGAGCATCAGAAAGTTGTCAGACAACTCTGAGCCATGTCAGCAACTGAGAATGAAACCTTTGTTGAGCTCAGCAAAGCTAAAGAAAAGCTAAAGAAGGTGCAGGGTCAGCTTGATGGTGCTTTGGAGCAAATAAAAAATATTTGCTCTATTTATTCTAATATATTAGCTTGCAGGGCCCCTGCTACTAATTATGCCCTATTTCTATTAGAACATTATCTATTATTAAAAGTGAAAGCCATTAGAGCAAGCACACCTTTTGAGTTTACCACTGTCTCTAATTTTGTTTCATATTTTAAAGAACAAGAGGATGTAGTACAATACTTTTTATGTGAACTATATCTTGATAATTTCATTCTAGAAGAAAACAGAGATGAGAACCCTAATCCATTCACTGGGGATATCCAGTTTCAGGCCTTTTTGTCTTTTGCCAAAAATCAACTTAGGTGGGCCAAAGCACATAAGGTCTTCATGAAAAGAGAGAATGGGCTAGACCTATGGGTCAGGGGGGAACCTTCTAAACCCTTTGATACCATTATGCAACATAGAGCATTTATGAAGAGGGAGAAGGTTGTGGAATATCTAGCTCCAATCCATAGAGATGTTGTACATTCAAGGCTGCAGTATTTTGGAGAAATTAAAGAAGAAGCCCTTTATACTGCCAAATTAAGATGGAGTGTCTCTTCAAATGAAGTAAAAAACAGGGAACCGTTTGGTTTCAGGAATTTTCAAGCAACTGCTCTCAAGTTAGAAAGGTATGCCAAAATGATCATGGAAGAAGGACCTTCCTGGATTGGATACAGGTACAATCCCCTCATTATTTGGTATCCTCCAAAGGGTTATCAGAGTGTTTATGAAATCCGTAAGAAAAGGGAAGATGTTGTTTTTTAAGAGCTTAAGGTAACCATGGGTTCTAGAGACCTAGAGAAAAGACCTCTTCACCCTTCAATATCATTGCTTTGCATATAAACTCTCTTGTTGCATGAGGACATGCAAAAAGGTAAGTTGGGGGGTATGTTGGGGTGAGAAAAAGGTATAAATATTCTCCTTGTTACTTTGGTTTGTGATATATTCTTTGTTGACTTTCTTATTAGTTTAAAGTAATTAGGGGAGAAAATGGTTAAAAATCTCTTAGGAAATAATATTTAATGATATTAGATATTTTCTGAACTTTGGTTTGAATTGTTTTGATTTTATGCAGAAATGGACAATTGTTGTTAACTGAAGATTATTAAGAAGCTCACGAAGATGCACAGACCATTGAAGATCGAAGAAATTAGTCACAAAATGGTTCAAAGAAAGATTGACTTTTTATCTTGCAATCTTCATAAATAGTAAAAGCAATCCTGAGGATCTCTCGATCCTCGGGATAGCTTAATTTACTTATATCATTGTAATATATAAAGAATAGTGAACGATAGAGAGATGTCAGAATTCAGATCTCTTAATTGTTGACACTCTGTACAACAATCCCATTGCAAATGGCTTATCAATTATGGAATTAATGGAAGCTTCAAGCATTTTGATTACCTCCTCGTACTGAGTTTTCTTAACAGTATCTTGTGAAGATCATGGGCCCAGTCGACAGGAGCTATTGTCTTATCTATAAACTTATCAATTATGTTATAATTTTGTGATTTGATATTCCCTTCAACAATTAGAATAGACTCGTGAATGTGTTGATTCTTTTATGAATTGGTCGAGTTGTTCCATTCACAGAGAATATATGTTTTATTTGGAGATTATCGATTGTTGTTCCATTTCCATCTGCTCTGAATTTATCGCTTGTGAATTCCTTTCATCTAAATTCGCATTTGGTGTTCCTTTCATTAAATTCACATTTGTTGTTCGTTTCGTTTAATTCGCATTTGTTGTTCCTTCTTAAATATTCAGTAGATTGTTGTTCATTTCCAATAGATTAATTAATCATTGAGAGATTGATTCATTAAGTGTTTTTGTAGACTAAATTGTTGTTTCTTGTGTAGATGAATGAATTCAGTAATTGGTTGATGTTTTGATTCATGGTATGTTATTGCTCAGAATATATTTCTGTTGATTGAATTATTAGTTTCAGAGTTTGTAGTTAATGTGCGAAGAACTTGATTATTGCAGTAATTTAGATAGACTCAGATATGTTGTAACTAAAATATCTACACTATTTAAACCTCTACGACTATCTGCATAGACTTTGCTGACAATCTTGAGAGAAAAGGTGAATCGTCGGTTGATAAAATTAATGTCAAACTAAGGTTGTTTTTAGGACATCTTTAGAGCCCAACAATCATCCTTCTTAAGAGAGGATTTCATCATTCCATTTTCTTCATATTAATTCCTCCTCATAATTTTCCTAAGCGCTCTCATATTTGATACTATAAAACTATAGAAAAAATATATTAATGACAATTTACTCACGTTAAACATATATGATTTATCATTTAACTCAATTCTTCAACCAAAATTCTTATTCAATGTTATAAGATTTTCTCCTCTCGGGCCTTTAAAAAAAACATATATTTGTGTGTGTGTGTGTAACTTAATTAAAATTTATTTGTTTTCCCATGGATGGGGTGTTTGTCAGACTGAATGACGATAAGGGGTGTACGATCGAGGAGGTATTGTAATACCCATGTTTCCCCCAGTTTGTAAATATAAATATAACTGGCCAAGAGACTATGGAAAACTAAATGTGTGTGAATGTTTGATTTGATGAACCTTGTATAAAAGGGTCAATGTATGAATTTATGTTATTAATAGAATCTGAATATGTGTTGCACAACTGTTGAAAGGGGAAAGTTTTCCAAGATAGACCATGGATTCTATGAGAGAGATGGTGAGGGGAAACCAGTAATGGTTGAGATGACCATCACCAGACTAGTACTTACTAGGTGTAATTGCTCAACAGTCCTCTAACCCAGAAATGAATTACCAGTTAGGCTGGTAGTTGGAAGGCCATCCTCAAGAGTTAATGCAGAGATGGGGCAGGGTACCCATATGTAAGGCTTCTAGGCCTGACGACGAATGGAGATTCGGACCCATGCAACCTTGTTGGGGAAGGCAAGAAATGAGGTAATTTGGGGGAAGCATACTTCGACTTGGAAGTTGAAAGAGAAAAGCTGAGCAGTAAGATTGTTTTGGTTGAAAGAATCCATGGACAAGGTTTCGCTACAAGTTGATAAACAAGGTTGACGAGTGACTGAGGAAGTACTCCTGTATATCTCTTTGCTTGGAATGGAGGAAACCGATTTCCAAGATCATGTGGGAGGAATAGAGTAACCTTCGTCCCTGACTGTCATGGAGCAAAGAGAAAGAATATATCTCAGAGAATCATGGTGTAGCTTGGGGGTGGCCAGTGGTAAATCCGTCAAGAGTGACTGTGCCTATGGTTGGGAGGAAACATGCACCCCTATCAACAATTGCTTCGCATTTTCTAGTTCCGATAAGTATTTTCATACTCTGTGTAATATACTGGATGTGATGATGAAATGTTTGTGATTGTGATTAAGTCTTTTAGTATTTTGAACATATACTAGATAGGTACTTTTACTTCTGCAAACTACTATGTTCTCATGCTCTTTGAATTTTTCTCAAACTAACTGTTAGAGAGTCATGGGATGGGAGTCTACAAGAGGTTCGGGGTAGGATCGACTGAAATGTCTAAGTCGTGCCAATCCCTTGATGTTTACCTTAGCGGGAATGGGTGTTTCCCTCCAGGCTAACCATCCATCTGACCGAGGGCTCATGCCCGTGGTCTTAACCCCTTTGTTGCAAAAATGGATTTGCACTTAGCCTCTAAGTTATCCCGAAGGACACATGTGACCAGGGCCTAGGAACTATGTGCTAGTCCGAATGGAGCTAGCTCTTTCAGCTTCGGGACTTCAGGACTTCGGGACTTGTGATTCCACTATCCTTGAAAATAGTGGAAGGCCGAATTCGCTAATCGATGAGGGCTGTCAATCTGGGGATTCAACATAGATCACTCTCAGTTGTTAGATCAGATGTAGGAAGGGAAGCATTAAGCGCTTCTACGAAATTCTACTTCGGGAGAATAGGAATAGACTAATGCCGAAACTCTCGAACATCAGAGTCGCGGAGTTAATCTAGACCATTGAAACTAGAGGGACACGCGTTCTCATATCCACATTTATCTGGAGTCCGGGTATTCGACGATTTAAGAGATGCGCGAGTTTTCCCCGAAGCTCTGCGAGCCCGAGTAAATCCTAGTCGTAGACACTAAGTACATGTGGCTATAGATCCAACGTGGTTCGGAGGGAAAGGCGGGAGACACACACAGAACTCTTAAATGTCGAACTTCCGAAGTGATGTGGACCGTCGATCCTCGGATCCTTCAGGATCCTTTCGAGCCGTCGATCTAAAGGACTCAACCTCGACTACCCAACTAACCGGGAACGCATCATGGAGCGACACGTGGCCCCAACTCATTCCCTGTCAAGTGTTGACCGTTGAACTAGGATCGTTGGATGAGGGGGTATGTGGAAAGCGATCCCATAGTGATGAAGGAGAATCGTCAACAAAGCACATGTTGAGAGACAACTCAACGCCCTAGCATGCCTTTTGAATCATTTTGGAATCTTAACCACTGGCATTTCTTGCAAATTGTTTTTTTGAATGGATTGAAAACTGAAGAAGATCTAAACACTTGGAAGCTTAACGATCACGAGAGATCTGTTAGTTTCACTCTTAGACTTTGATGTAACGGTGCTTAAGAGTTAGATTTTTTTTTACTTCAAGAATATAAGTAGTCAGAGGCAAACCTAGGAGCCCTATAGTATAAGTAGAGGTGTTGTATGCCCAAATGAGCATGTTGGAGATTAGTCTTCTGGATACGATGGTAGCAGCAAATTAGTAGGATATTGATGTGATTTAGTTGTTGTTGAATTTTAGTCGTTGTTGTTTTATCAGAGCTGTAACCATTTACATTTGAATGAAGATAACAGAGGGATATTGATCCAAATGCGTATTGTTGTTGTTGCTTAAATATTATCTGTTATTTTGTGTTTCATGAATGTATGAGTTATATTGTTGAATGTATGAATATATGAAACATTAGATAAGTTTCACTTGTCTCTCTCCCACGAGCTTATGCAAGGAGTGCGTTGACAGAGTCTAATTCGACTCAAAGTTTAGGAGAGATAACATGGAATTTGTATGCAGAATGTGCATATCGTTCGCAAGGAGTGCGTCGACAAAATCTTTGACTTAGAATCTCAAGAGGAGTAGCTCGAGAGGTTGCTCACGTAAGTGTGTGTGAAGGTTTGTTCCAAGGCATGCACAGATCAAAAACCTGACAAAGTGTTGAAGAAAACCCTTTAAAGAGTTAAAGGTTCGAAGGGAGACAAGCTCCAAAGAGTTAATGGGATAAATCTTCGAAAGGAAGGAGCCCCTTGAGGTTTTTTCCAAATTAATGACCAAGATCCCTTCACGAGGAAGTGAGATCGTTCCAGATCGTCAAATATGGGAGAGTTGCACGATGGTTAGCCGTAAGTTCTTTCATAAATTCGTAAACCGGAAGATTTGGGGTGTAGAAGGGTGAAAAACGTTGAAGTCTGAAGCTGCGAAGAGATCTCAACCGTCGACCTGGAAGGGCACGTATCACCAGTTTGTGAGATTCGAAGAATATCTGAGGGGAGAGAGAGGTCGCCCGAAGTGGAGTAAGGGGCGAATCGCAGTCGGCGATCAAGAGAGGCACGTGGCAGTGGATCTAAGATTTTGGGTACAAAATACTTCAGAGAAGAGGAGTATTAAGACGTGCAGAACTCTCGAAGACCGGAGTCCAAACGGATCATAGGATCATAGTCGTTGGTTGTGGGAGAGACGAGGACCGTAGATCTGCCAAGGTGAGTTCACGATTTGGGGTTCGGACGAAAAGGGTGCAGTTGTTACTAAGAAAACTGAAACCCAAAGTTACGAAGCACTCAGGGGATTAAGCCTTAGGTCATAGCCAAGGTTGCATGTGGAGAAGGGATAGCATAAAGGAACTAACACCCTAAATTTCAATATTTTTGAGCACCAAGGAAAGGGGCACGCAGGTTCCATATAACCTGCGCCTAAGGTGATTAAAGGGCCTTTGTTTAATTCAGTTTGGGGCCAGTAAGGCCTAGAGGAGATAATCCAGCTTAGATAGTTGAAGATCCTTGACTAGGAAGTCGTGCAGCCCCGAGGAGAGAAGGGGGGTGTGCATATTTAGGTGGTTTTTAGGCACCTGGTTTCTTTGTCGATGGTTTTCTATTTCCAGTTAAGGAATTAGGGTTGTTGACTAATCCAAGTCATTGGGTTAGGGTTTTGGATGACGTTGGATCCTATATGTATATTGTATTGTAAACAATGTATCACAATGAATGAATATAGAATATGTTGGTTTTCCCAGTTTGGGTTTCCAAGGGAAAAATATCTATGTAATGTTTGTATTTGCCATTGTATCTTTTATGTTCTTTTACTGAAAATCTGTTTGCAGTAAATATTGTACAAGATTAAAATCTACATTTGGTATCAGATCTTAGTTGGCTTCAGGGGGACGCCTTTGTGGTCAAGGGTTTGGCTCGAGACTGTGATAAACCTTGTTATAGTGGGAGATCTGTGGTATTTATTTTTCAGGTGAAAAGAAATGGCAAGCAATTCGAAGATGGAGATCAAGAAGTTTAATGGGAAAATTTTTGAGTTGTGGAAGCTCAAGATGGAAGATTTGTTGGTGGACGTAGATCAGTGGATCGCGGTAGATCTAGGTACTGCACCTACAAGAACTTCAACAGATGACCGGAAAAGGTTGTATCATAAGGCAAAGAGCACAATCTGACTGTGTCTCTCATATTCAATATTATTGAATGTGTCAGAGTAAGCTACAACCAAGGATTTATGGGATAAGTTGGGGAAGTTGTATCAATATAAGTCCCTAGTAAATAAACTATTCCTGATAAAGAAGTTGTATAACCTGAGGATGAGAGATGGAGACTCCGTGGCAAAGCATTTGAACACCTTCAATACTGTGGTAAGTCAATTAGTATCCGTTGAGATTAAAATTTCAGATGAAGATAAATGTATCAGTTTACAGTGTTCTTTACTTGACTCGTGGGATAGTCTGGTTGTGGCCATAGGTAGTAATACAACTTCCTTGAAGTTTGATGAAGTGGTCTCATCCTTTTTGTCGTAGGAGATGACACAAAGGAATATGGAAGGACAGAGCACAAACACATTATTTGCAAGAGGATGTTCCCGGGAAAGAAATAGATCTAAGTTCTAAAGTGGGTGATCTAAGAAAAGGGTAGATCTAAATCTCCCAGAAAGTTTGTAATGGTATGTTGGAGATGTGGAAAAGAAGCGAACTACAAGAAGCAGTGTAGATCCAAAGTTGAGAAAAAGAAGGGATCTGGAGAATCTCCTTCTACAGAAGAAAAGACCTCCAAGGAAGGAGGGGATGTGTACTTGGCTTCTTCAAGCACACATGTAGATCATGAGGCATGGTTGGTTGACTCTGATGCATCCTTTCATATGACTCCTCACGAGGAGTGGTTTTGTGAATATGAAAGGTATGATGGAGAGAATGTTTTCTTAGGTGATGATTCAACAACCAGAATCATAGGACGAGGAAAATTCAAGTTGAGGCTCATAGATGGAAGGATTAGAACACTGCCTGGTGTTCTGCACATCCCAAGTTTGGCGATAAATTTGATTTTTGTAAGAAAAATGGACGATGCAGGGGTGAAAACAATATTTGGAAAGGAAACCTCCATAATGGTCCAAGGAACAATGGTTTTGCTAAAGGGAGTTCAATTTGGAACTCTGTATAAGCTACAAGGAAGCACTATTAGTGATGGGTGTAGTAGTTCCATTGTGCCTGATATTGGAGTTCAAGAAGAAATAACTCCTACATTCTCTCGAGAAAAGGTCATGCTGTGGCATCAAAGAGTGGGGCATATCGGAGAAAAGGGTCTTCAACTACTACACGGTAAAGGTATGGTTGAAGGTATGTCTAACTGCTCTATGGATTTTGATTTCTGTGTACATTGTCTATATGGGAAGAAGAATCGGGTAAGATTCCCCTCTGGTGCAACGAAGGAAAAATAAATTTTACAGCTAGTTCATAGTGATGTTTTTGGACTTGTGTCAATCCCATCATTGGGAAAATCTGTGTACTATGTCTCATTTATAGATGACTTCTCGAGGAATACTTGGATATATTTCCTCAGGAAGAAATCCAAAGTCTTTGACAGGTTTAAAGAGTTTAAGGCTCTTGTTGAGAATCAAACAGAGAAAAGAATTAAGGTGTTGAGGACAGATAATGGCAGAGAGTTCTGCAGGAATGAATTTGAAGAATTCTATAAGAAGTGTGGTATAGCAAGGCATAAGACTACTCCATATATACCTCGGAAAAATGGAGTTGCAGAAAGGATGAACAGATGCTGATGGAAAAAGCAAGGTGCATGCTCAGTGGTGTCGGGTTAGGTTAAGAATTCTAGGCAAAGGCAGTGGGTACTGCATGTTACGTGGTCAACAGATCAACCTAATAAACGTTGGATGACAAGACTCCACAACAGGTATGGACTAGTAAGGAACCTTCTCTCACACATCTCAAGGTATTTGGCCGTGATGCATATGTTCATGTTCCAAAGGAAAATAGGAGTAAGATAGACAAGAAGGTTGAAAAGTTTATCTTTATTGGATATAAATATGGTCTCAAAGGTTATTAGCTTTGGAATCCAGAAACTAAGAAGGTAGTGTATAGCCGAGATGTGGTATTTAGAGAAACGAAGGATGGTGTTAAACAGGAAGTCCTACCATGTAAGGAAGAACCAAATAAAATAGAGTTCTATTTAAAGGATGATGAATGAGACTCTACAGAAGAACATGAATCAGAAGAAGAAGATCCTCATACTCCAGTATTGAGGAGATCGGTTTGAGAAAGAAGGCTACCTGAAAGGTATACTCCATCTGATTTCTGTTCAAATTTTGCTTTGTCTATTACTGATGATGATCCTAGAACTGTTAGGGAGGTAGTGGATTCAGAGGATGGAAATCTCTGGAAAAGGGCCATGGACAAAGAATGGAAACTTTGGATAAGAATGAGGCTTGGGATCTAGTGGAGTTGTCGACTAGAAGAAAGCCTATTGGCAACAAATGGGTGTTTAAAAAGAAGCTTAATGCAGAAGGAAAAGTGGAGAAATACCAAGCTTGATTAGTAGCAAAGGGTAATTCCCAAGTTGAGGGAATTGATTTTGGTGAGATTTTTTCTCCTGTTGCCAAGTTAACCTCTATAAGATTTATGTTATCTGTTGTTGTTGTATTTGATTTTGAAGTAGAACAGATGGATGTGAAGACAACATTCCTACATGGGGATATGAAAGAAGAAATCTCTATGAAGCAACCGGAAGGTTACGCTGTGAAGGGAAATAAGGAGCTGGTATGCAAGATGAAAAAGTCCCTGTATCGTTTAAAACAATCACCAAGGATGTGGTATCAAAAATTTGATACTTGTATGCTGGGACTTGGCTTCAAAATAAGCAAAGAGGATCATTGTATGTATTTTAAATTAATTGGTTATCATTTGACTTATTTGGTCTTGTATGTGGATGACATGTTGCTGATAGGAAACAACAAGGAGATTATCTAGGATGTGAAAACTCAGTTGTCCTCTAAATTTGACATAAAGGATCTCGGTGCTTCAAATTTCATTTTGGGCATGGAAATTAAAAGAGATCGGAAAAATAGGAAACTCTGGTTAAATCAGAGAAAATATGTCGAGACAATATTACATAGGTTTAATATGCAGGAATGTAAACCGATCAAGGTCCCTATTCCTGTTGGGGTAAAGTTATATGCATATCAGTGTCCCAAGACACCAGAAGAGGAGGAGGACATGTCTCGTGTTCCATATGCGAGTGCGGTTGGTAGTTTGATGTATGCAATGGTTTGTACTAGACCAGACATTGTACATGCAATGGGAGCTTTGAGTAGGTAGATGTCAAAACCAGGGAAGGAGCATTGGACAACAGTAAAAAGGGTTTTCATGTATTTGTGTGGCACTGCTATCTATGGATTGTGCTACAAAGGAAGATCGAGATTGGACAGAGTGGTGGATATACATGGCTTTGTGGATGCAGACTGGGCTGGAGATCTGGATCGTAGGAGATCTACAAGTGGGTATGTGTTTAACCTGTTTGGAGGAGCAATAAGTTGGATGAGCAAAAGACAAGGTGTAGTGGCACTTTCAACTACAGACGCTGAATACATGGCAGCCACTCATGCAAGTAAGGAAGCAATATGGTTACAAAGATTATGTTCAAGTGTTGGGTTGGTACAATAGGCTATAAGGAGATATTTTGACAGTTAGAGTGCAATTTTTCTGGCGAAGAACCCGACTTATCATTCAAAGACAAAGCATATTGATATTCAATATCACTTTGTGAGAGACATGATTGAAGAAACAAAAGTATTTGAAGGTGGACACTTTGAAGAATGTTGCAGATTCA
Organism: Picea engelmannii; assembly: GCA_009831015.1. Lineage (NCBI taxonomy): Eukaryota > Viridiplantae > Streptophyta > Pinopsida > Pinales > Pinaceae > Picea > Picea engelmannii. The sequence goes on along the minus strand of ML784210.1, from coordinate 22,060 downwards.
TTAACAAAATCTGTGAGCACTGAGAAGTTCTCTTGGTGTAGAGGATCCATGGGCATTGCTACCATGGATTGTTTACTATATAACCCCGTAACCCCCTGTATGCAAAGAAAACAACAAGTGGGAGAATGTTGGGTATGTGTTATATTCTTCGCACTATTTTCCTACCTCGGGAAACATGTCACATATTTAGGTGGTTTTTCAGCACATGGTTTCTTTGTCGATGGTTTTCTATTTCCGGTTAAGGAATTAGGGTTGTTGACTAATCCAAGTCATTGGGTTAAGGTTTTGGATGTCGTTGGCTACTATATGTATATTGTATTGTAAACAATGTATCACAATGAATGAATACAAAATATGTTGGTTTTCCCGCTTTGGGTTTCCAGGGGAAAAATCTCTATGTAATGTTTGTATTTTCCATTATATCTTTTTTGTTCTTTTACTGAAAATATGTTTGCAGTAAATATTGTAAGAGGTTAAAATCTACAAGGAGTGTGTATTGTCCACAAAGAGTGCGTTGACAAAGTTTGATTTGACTCAGAGTTCAGGAGACATAACGTGGAATTTCTATGCAGAGTGTGCATATCGTCTGCAAGGAGTGCGTCAATAGAATCTTTGACTCAGAAGCTCAGGAGGAGTAGCTCGAGAGGTTGCTCGCAGAAGTGTGTGTGAAGGTCTATTGCAAGGCATGCATAGATCAAAAATCTAACCGTGTCGAAGAAAACTCTTTAAAGAGTTAAAGGTTCGGAGGTAGACAAGCTCCGAAGAGTTAACGGGAGAAATCTTTGAAACGGAGGAGCCCCTTGAGGTTTTTTCCAAATTAACGACCAAGATCCCTTAAGGAGGAAGCGAGATCGTTCCATATCATCAGATCTGGGAGAGTTGCACGATGGTTAGCCATAAGTTCTTTTGGAAATTCATAAACCGGAAGATTTGTGGTATAGAAGGGTGAAAAATGTTGAAGTCTGAAGCTACGAAGAGATCCCAACCGTCGACCTAGAAGGGCACGCATCACCAGTTCGTGAGATTCGAAGAAGAGATGAGGGGAGAGAGAGGTCACCCAAAGCGGAGTAAGGAGCAAATCTCAGCCGTCGATCAAGAGAGGCACATGGCGTTGGATCTAAGATTCTGGGTACAAAATACTTTAGAGAAGAGGAGTATTAAGAAGTGCAGAACTCCCGAAGACCGGAGTCTGAACAGATCATAGTCGTTGGCTATGGGAGAGACGAGAACCGTAGATCTGCCAAGGCGAGTTCGCAATTTGGGGTTTGGACGAAAAGGGTTCAGTTGTTACTAAGAACGCCGAAACATGAAGTTACGAAGCACTCAGGGGATTAAGCCTCGAATCATAGCCGAGGTCGCATGTGGAGAAGGGCTAGCATAAAGGAGCTAATGCCCAAAATTTCAAGATTTTTGAGCGCCAAGGAAAGGGGTCTGCGAGTTCCATATAACCTGTGACTAAGGTGATAAAAGGGCCTGTGTTTAATTAGTTTGGGGCCAGCAAGGCGTAGAGGAGCTAACCCAACACAGATAGTTGAAGATCCTTGATCGAGATGTCGCGCAACCCCGAAGAAAGAAGGTGGAGCGACATGTTGCCCCAGCTCGTTCCCCATCGAGTGTTAACCGTTGAACTAGGATCATTGGATGAGGGGGTGCATTGTGAGAGATTCAGTAGTTCGAAGATTCTGTACTCTGGAGGAACCTGATCAAGAGTTTACAAAGTATGAAATCGTCAAAGTTGTGACTGCCGAAGTGGATCTCGACCGTTGGTTGAAGAGGAGACGTGGTGCCAGATCCGAGAGTCTGGGGACTTAGCCCTTCGGGGAATTTACGTCGAGAGGAGACGGTAAGCCCTGAAGCCCAGAACCATGAAGTATCGAGGACCGTGGATCTACAGATCCATGTGGATAAACCTCAACCGTGCGATGGGGGTGATGTGGCCCACTGACGTCACCCCGGGTGACATGGATCCGCAACCAAGGTGCCACATGTCACCCAAAATTGGTTAATTCACCCATCCCTTGTGCCTATTATAGTAGGACATGTGTCACCCACTAAGGAGAAAACATGTCACCGCTTGACCCTTGTCGAGTGTCAACTGTTGAATCGTGCCCGCCTGGCTAACAAGGTTGGTGACGTGTCCATGACTCCGTAAGTTTAGACAGTTTCGGGGGTTCGAAAGATTCGAACGTGGTATGATAAAGAACGATTCAATGAGAATCACCGATTGTCGAAGGTCGAAAGTCGAATGACGATCGTCGATCGCCAAAGGCCGAAAGTCCAATGACGATAGCCAATCGTCGAAGGCCGAAATCCCAATGACGATAGTCAATCGTCGAAACACCAAAAATGTAATACGAAGACCGTCGCTTGCCGACGACCGAACTTCGAAGGGCTAGGGCCATGTGGCGATATTTTGGGACTTCGTGGTTTTGGAAGAAGGTGTGTTACACGTAGATCGTCTAAGCCCCCTCCTTAATTGTAGGATCTTGGTGAGGGATGTGAACCGTTGATCTCCTCTGCTACTCAATGAAATGAGAATTTGACAACACTATTGGAACTCTCGAAGTCTAAGAACTTATAAAGTGTCGAAACCCTTGGTAAAGCAGGCTCTTAGCTCTTTGTTTTCAACTCGAGGTCACGAGGAAGACCCCACTAGCTGGTTTACTCGCTTAGTGAGAGATATAAACTTTGGGGGAGCAGAATGATAGGGTTTTGTTTAAGTAGGGGACCAGGAATGAACTAGGGATAAAGAAAATTTTGATGCCCCATCCCAAGAAAGGGTATTTAGGGGTTGGGTGTGTTACAAATTGGTATCATAGCATGGAAACAACACTTGGCATGCTTGGGCTCATGCACGAGCTACATAAAAAAAAAATTATTAGAGTACGTATGGGGTAACACCCTACCTTACCCTCTATATAATAAACCTATTTGAACCTCTAGTAAAGAAAGGAATGACACCTTCTATTGTTGATAGATGTTTTGGAAGTCTGCAATGTAGGTTGCTTATGTTTCCAAATAAAGAATTGACTTCGCCTTGCAATGATATGTGTTGTTCATGAATTGGTAGATTAGTAACTAATAGAAAATGTTTTGTTAGCACTCAAACAGTCAGTGAACAACATGAGAACTATCACGTAAAGGATGGTGACACATCAGGAGTTGGGGGAGAGCTCCCACAATAGAGAGGAATAATCTGATGAAAGGAGGGTGGTGGAAACCCCTCCAAATTTGGCCAAAACTGTAAGAAGCCTCATGGTAGAATTACAGAGTTATAAGGCTGAAAATGAAAAGTTGATCAAGGAGCAGAAAAAGCAGACATAAATTAATGCAATCCTACTGCAAAGTCTATCAAATATATAAAGGCAACTTTAACATGGTCTAGCTGCCAGTGATGTGGACATGCATCATACTAAGAAAACTCCAAGTCCACCTGAGATACAGAAGCATGGTCATGAAAGTGGCCACACCAAGAGGAGCACCTCAAAGAAGGCCCAACATGAAGCCAAGAGACATTCAATGGAAGATTCCTCTGGTGAGGACACTGACAACTCCAAGGAATATTCTAGTGGAAAAACTAGTTCCCATTCTCATACGAGAGGAAAGAAGAGGAAACATTCCAAGAGTCACAACCCTAAAGAATTCAAGAAATCCAAACCACCCACATTTGATGGAGATATCAAGAAGGGGGAAGAAGCAGAAGTTTGGCTACTCGGCTTGAAGAAGTACTTCAGAGTCCATAACTACTCTGAAAACTTAAAGGCTCGGGTAACCATTTTCAACTTGAATGAGAAGGATTCCATTTGGTGGGAGGACCTTAGAAATGTGAAAGGAGTCTGTGAGAAGGACTTGTCATGGAAACAATTTGAGAAATAATTCAAGAAGAAGTATCTGTCAGAAAAGTACTTTGATGGAAAGACCAAGGAGTTCTATGAACTCAAGCTGGGACAACTCACCATAGATGAGTATATCAACAAATTTCTCGAGTTGATGAGGTATGTGACTTATATAAAAGATGAAAAGGTAAATATGCATCGATTTATTAGTGGACTACCTCAGTCCTATAGGGACATGATTGAGTTTGATGAGCCAAAGACCTTAGAAGATGCTATTCGAAAAGAAAGGTATTTCTATGAGCAATTCAAGAGTAAGACAGAACCCCATGGAGACTGGAAGAATAAAAACAATTTGGGATTCAAGAAAAAGGGGTTTAAACCCTTGATATTTAAGAGCCCTGGTAAGAAATCTAGGTTGAGCCTTCCTGCCATAAGAGTGTATCAGAAAAAAATTCGATCCTAGAGTGGGAATAAACCATTCAGAACAACGTCAAGTAAGACTGACAACATGAAGAGAGAACCCTTGAAATGTTGGGTTTGTGGAGAGGAACATTTGTTGAGGGATTGTCCGCATAGGAAACTGAGTCATGGGAGGGTCTACAACATCCAATAGGATACCAGAGTCAATGATGTGGCTAGGAGCCTGCCACAAATTTATGCAGCCTTGGATAATAGACAAACTGACCACCAAGATTCAGTGGTGGAGATGGAAGGTATGATTTCCAACCATCATGTTTCCATTTTAATTGATCGTGATTCTAATTTGAGTTATGTTGCCCCTCAAGCTGTTGAGAAATGTGAATTGCAACAAGTTAAACATGTTAAATCTTGGATGGTACAACTAGCCACATGAACCAAAAGAAAAGTAATAGAGGCAATACCAACATGCCAATTTGTCATGAGTGGATTTCCCACCCAGGAAAACCTAAACATACTTCCTCTAGGATCTTATGACCTGATGATTGGCATGGATAGGTTGGTTGTTGTAATGTCGCTTTCCAAATAGGATCTCCAAAGAGGAGGCTTAATGGTCTAAACCACCCCGTTAGACTATAGCCAGGGCTAAAGAGGGGTAAACAGGGCTACTAGAGGTCACTCGAGTCACAAGTGTTATATTCAGAAAGTGACATTGAGCTAAAAAGTGTTAAACACACTTTTAAGTCATTATGAGCTAAAAATAGAAGTCAACAGTGAAGTAGGGTTTCAACAGTGATTTAGGGTTTTGGAAGTCAACAGTGAATTAGGGTTTCAGCATGATTTAGGGTTTTGGAAAGCTATAAAGGAAGGGTCTGCGACCTAATTCATCATTATGCAGATTATGACTTGTCATTGAGGAGAAGAGGCGCATCTCATGAGAGATAGTTCAGTGTATTCCAAGAGGAAGACACTAGTTGGATGATTTCGGTGTTGAAAGACACACCCTAGTCACCGGGAAGATCATCCAGGTATTCCATCATTCTTCATTGATTCCGCAGTGCTCCCATATTTCGGGTATTATCTTTTAGTTGCTTATTTGTATTTCGGCTAAGATCCTTTTGTCTTTTGATCTAGCCGAGTGTTGTTATTTTATTCAGCCACAGTTGCTTATTTGTATTCCGGCTAAGATCCTTTGTCTGTTGATCTAGTCAAGTATTGTCAATTTATTTAGCCGCATTCGACCATTTTGTAATCCACAGAGATATCATAATACAAAATTTGTAGTCCTTTGTCGCTTATTATTTGTATGATCATTTATATGTTGTAAACCTTTGAGCCTACACACACATTAGCAGCGTTTCCTAGACTAGCCAAGTCAGGAACATTACAGTGGTATCAGAGCTTTAGTCCTGCTAGCCTGTGACTAAAGACGATGAGTGCAGCAAAAGACCCAGAGGGTCATGAACACATAGGTGACGAATATGTCACTTACAACAGGCATCAAGAAAGAAGGCATAGGCATGATTTCCCCCCTTTTCCTCCTAGCTCAGAGGAAGAGGAAGAGGCACACAGAGAAGCAGAGAGAAGGGCAGAGCATGAGGCTAAGTGCGAGGCATAGAGGATGCTAGGAGACAAATATGAGCGACCAGAGGGCAGTGGAAAGGCCCCCGTAGATCCAGAGGCAGCTTTCATGTAGGTTATGAACGATATGTTAGCTAGTCAACGAACCATGTCTTAGTCCTTGGCACAGGTGGTTGATAGATTGGATAGAGTGGGCACCCCAGATACAAAAGTCTCGCATGCAGCACATGGGAACTCGGGAGTAGGCAGTAGAACCCAGTCACCCTCTCACACATACACCTCTGCGAGTAGTATTCCCAGACCCTTGTTTCCCAGTTTCCAGAGGGCACCCACGGTAGCAGCACCGCCATCGATAGCACAAAGGCCACCCACTCATGTCGATGACATTGCAAAGTATAAGAGGGAGTACGTAGCATTGGGTCATGACTTCCATCAGGACATGACCTTAGTCAAGTACTGTGGACTCATACTCACAAAGCGCCCTAGAGAGCCGCAAAGGGCAGGACCACAACAGAAGCAGGGGCATAACCTCGATTTCATCCGAAAAGTTGGGAAACTCACCATCCCTTCTTTCGACGGATAGTCCAAATACACTGCTAGAACTTGGGTATAGAAGCTAGACACATATTACAAGCTCAACCAGATGACTGAGGCAGAGGCCATCAGTTTTGTGACATTAAACTTTGAGGGTGAGGCACACAAGTGGTGGTACCATGGACTAGTGACATTGGGTCACAGTCGTATCACCTGCTATAGGGAGTTTATAGATAGGCTCATGGATAGGTTTGACAGGAAGGATCCCGAGATACACTTCAGGGATCTAACCCAATTGAGACAAACTAGCACAACAGAGGCGTTCATCATAGAGTTTCAGCGGGTATCCGTGGCAATGACAAATATATCAGAGCCCAGGCTGATCATGTTATTCACAGAAGGACTCACAGAGCCTTTGAGAGGATGGGTGAAGGCATACATGCCTCCCACTTTGTAGGATGCCATCCTTCACACTCGATATCTAGCAGACTCAATGCCAAAGACTAAAACTTTCTCCAAACCATATGTGCCCCAGAGGGATCGAGACAGGAAGCCATTCCAGAGAGAATGGAAGGGCAAGGAGAAGTTGGATGATGAGACTAGGTGACAGCTTATGAGGAAGAAGTTTTGCTTCAATTGCAGAGATCCTTGGGTCCCAGGCCACAGGTGCATGGGTAAGGGACAGATTCATTATATTGAGGTAGTAGCAGACAGCATGGACAATGAGGAGGAGGAGTAGGACAGTGGATCCACTAGTTCAGAGGAGGAGTCAGCACCAGCACAGGAGAAGCCTCCCCGTAGACCACCGACACCGGTAGGAGCCCATCCTCTAGTAGTCCCACAACCACCAGAACAGGCTAACAGGAGGAAACCAACAAAGGGAGGTGTCATAGTGACCCTTTCTGGTGTTCCCAAGTATGATACCCTCCGTATCAGAGGGATTATTCAGGAGCAACGGGCAATCTCCCTGATAGATGGTGGGGCCACCCACAACTTCATCGACGCTTCACTAGTATCGAGACGGGCACTTCATACAGAGGAGTTTGAGGGGTTTTATGTTGCGGTAGCAGATGGCCACACAGTGGAGTGTCTAGACAGAGTTTCAAACTTAGAGATGAAGTTAGGCAACTACACAGTGAGAGACACATTTATGTGGTTGACCTATCGGACACAGATGTGGTGTTAGGAGTTGAGTGGATGATTACCTTAGGAAAAATCACTACCAACTACCAAACCTTGGAAATGGGATTCAAAGATCAGGATGGGAAGAAGGTTGTTCTAAGAGGTATGTCAACAGGAGCACCCAGAACAGTTTCAGCCAAGAGGATGGAGAGGATGTTTAGACGTGGGGAGGTAGCATATGCCACAAAATGCTTGATCACTACTCAGAAGGTTTCAGAAGGTCGACAACAATACCATACAGAGATCAAGAATTTATTGGGATGACATCAACAGGTCTTTGAGGCAATTACACCAGGGAGACCACCTGACAGGGGGTTTGAGCACACCATTGAGTTGGAGGAGGGGGACAAACCTATGATCACCCCCCCCTATCGTCATCCTAGGAGGTTCAAGGATGAGATAGAGAAGGCAATCAAGGAATTGCTGGCAATGGGACACATCAAACCGAGCAGCAAGCCATTTGCTTCTTCAGTTGTCTTAGTTTTGAAGAAGGATGGCACCATGAGGATGTGCATTGATTACCGAGCCTTGAACAAGAAAACCATCAAGAACCAGTACCGTATCCCACGCATTGACGAGTTGATGGATGAACTACATGGGGCAATTTTCTTCTCAAAAATTGATCTACGCTCTAGATATCATCAGATCAACATCCGAGAGCACGACATAGAGAAGACGACATTTCAATGTCATTTTGGACACCTCGAGTTCCTAGTTATGCCATTTGGGATAACCAATGCACCCACTACATTCCAGTCTTGCGTGAACCATATATTCAGGGATCAGTTAAGGAAATCAGTCTTGGTTTTCTTCGACGACATCTTGATATATAGCCAGTCATGGCAAGAGCATATGAGGCACCTGAATGAGGTATTGAGCATCATGGAGGCACAATCATTATATGCCAAAGAGTCCAAGTGCGAGTTCAGTATGACAAAGTTTCTTTACTTAGGCCACATCATCAGTGTAAAGGGGGTACAGGTTTACCAAGAGAAGATCAGGGCCATTATGGATTAGCCGACACCCAAGAACGTGACAAAATTGAGGAGATTCTTCAGGCTGTGCAGCTATTATAGGCGGTTCGTCCGGGGTTTTTCTCATCTTGGAGCACCGCTGACAGATCTTACCAAGCACGGGGCCTTCATATGGATCGATAAATCACAGGAAGCCTTTGATCACGTGAAGGAAGTCATGGGCACTTGTCCAGTGTTGGCACTATCAAACTTCACCCTGCCATTTGTACTAGAGTGTGATGCATCTAGTGAAGGGATCGATGCAGTTTTGATGGAGGAAGGACACCCCATTATATTCGAGAGCTGGAATCTTAGTCAACCTGAGAGGTTGTGCTCCATTTATGACAAGGAAATGTTGGAAATCATGCATGCCTTGACCAAGTTCAGACAATATTTAGTGGGCAGCAAATTCGTGGTCAAGACTGATCACAAACAGTTTGAAGTATTTCCTCGAGAAGAAGGACCTCAGTGAGCACCAACAGAAATGGGTGACGAAGGTACACGCATTCGAATTTGACATAGAGTATGTCAAGGGGAAGAAGAACATTGTGGCTGATGCACTATCGAGAAGACCTGCGACATGTTCTGTGATGGAGATTTCAGCAGATTGGAAATCCCACTTGTTAGTGGAATATTCCAAGAACAAATTCGCTTGTGAGGTGATGGATGGGCAGATACAGGATGACCGGTATAAGGTCATTGACGATGTCATATTTTACAATGATAGAGTCTACTTGGTGCCAGATTTAGGGCTTAAGAAGAAGATCCTCATTGCAATTCATGATTCACCTCTAGCAGGCCATCAGGGGTTTTTCAAAACCTATAGACAGATCAAAGAAAGGTTCTCATGGAAGGGCCTCAAACAAGACGTTATGAGACACATCAGTGAGTGTGTGACTTTCCAGCAGAACAAGTCAGAGCATGCTCTTCCAGTAGGTCTACTTCAACCACTCCCCATTCTAGAGCAGAAATGGGAGAGTATATTTATGGACTTCATCATAGGTCTACCCAAGGTCCAGGGTAAGGACTGTATCTATGTAGTGGTCAACATATTGATAAAGTTTTCTCACTTCTACGCCATACCAACAGAGTACAGTGCAGTTCAGGTAGCCGAGCTTTTCTTCAGGGAGGTCTTCATACTTCATGGGTTGTCGAAGAACATCGTCAGTGACAGGGACAGTCGGTTCATAGGGACATTTTGGAGAGAGTTGTTTCGGTTGGTGGGGACAAAGTTGACACCTAGCACCAGCTGTCACCCTCAAACAGATGGGAAGACCGAGATTGTCAACAAGTGGGTTGAAGGGTATTTGAGGAACTATGTAGGAGGATAGGAGAGAATGTGGGTAAAGTGGTTACATTTAGGAGAACATTGCTACAACACCACCTTCCACATGTCCATTGGCATGACACCCTTCCGAGCATTGTACGGATATGATGCTCCCACTTTGGTAGACTTGGTCTTCGAGGAGAGCATCGCTCCCAAGGCCAAGGACTGGATCATAGAGAGTCAGGAGATTCTCAAATTGTTGAAAGAGAACCTGTAGACGACGCAAAACCGACAGAAGATAAGTGGGGACAGGCACAGGATAGAGCGCAGCTTTGAGGTTGGAGATTTGGTTTTCTTGAGACTCCAACCCTACAGACAGTCATCTCTGAAGAAGAGTGGGGTTGAGAATCTCAAGCCCAGATTTTATGGTCCTTGCAGGATCATGCGCCAAGTAGGAGTTCCACGTGTCTTGCCTAAAAAAGGCAGTGGGATAATTCATTAGCACATCA
>ML784209.1:303727-316037 GCA_009831015.1 Picea engelmannii | reverse complement strand
GAGGAAACTTACTTTGACCTCCACGTTTCAAGAAGAAGCTATGTGAGTGATAAGTGACTTTTGTGTGTGAATGAGTGAAAGTGTGCCAATTTTTAGTGAATTAGGTGTCACCTTGCTGCATGTGGACTTCGCTTGGTCCTTACCAGTATTGATTACTTAATTAACTAAGTGTCTTTGGTACAACCTTGCGTAATTCAAAAGTCCCTAGGAAGCTAGCATGTGTACATGTGGGTCCGTTACTATCCCGTTAACTCCCTATTGTGATGTAATCTAAGAAAAGCTTTGAAACTATCCTAGATTGTGATCATGTGGGCATGTATGGGCCCGTTACAAAACCTTTAAACTTCCCTAGTGATTTGATCTAAGAAAGTAAATTTCAACACTATCCTATCTTTGTAGCATGTGGGCATGTATGGGCCCGTTACAATATTAAGATGTGTTTGAAAAAATAAACTAAGAGGAGTCCCAAGAAGGGTTGTTGTCCTCTCCTAAAGGTTTTAATCTTCTTAAGGGAGATGAAATCGTTTCACAATCTTTTTTCTGATTCTCAAGATCGCTTGTAGGCACGAGAGAAGAGCATACTAAGTGATCGTTTATCCAACTTCTAGTCCCAATGCAAGTTAAATGTGATTAAAAATTATTTCCAACTTATATTGTGAGTCAACACAAGCCATCCATGTGGCAAAAATAAAAGCAAAAGAGGAAAAAAAATGATTTTAACCCCCTAAGTGCCTATGTGTTTTGACTAACCCCTTTATATGAAGAGGGGAGTAAGTGTGGTGCAGCTTTAAAACATGCTTGAAATCATTTTTAAGAAGGCTAATGGCCTTCCCCACATCTCAAAAACTTTACAATGTGAATTTTTTCACAGATGTGCGGGTCTCAGTGGAGACTGTTGGCATCAGAAGTCACTTCTGGATTGCTTACAGGAGCAGAGCCCAACACCCATCAGTTTTATGTCACGATAGTTTTTAATGGGTGATCAAATGGGTAGAGACTCGGGGAGATATCACTCTAACTCAGGGACTGGGTCTGGTATGTAATGAATAAAGGAGGTCTTGATCTAACTTCAGTCAGTGGGTTGATTTAAAGATGAGCAGGTTGAAGACTTAGTGAGAGGAGTGAACAAACTACCTTAGGCAATAGGCCTCTCAGTAGTTTGTAGAAGAAAAACTCTGAATGCAAGATCCTCTTGGTTCAGGGCTTCGAGAAACTGAAAGGGGAACTTGACTGGATCCTCCAATTCCAAGTCATTCAGCGTTAAGGAAATCACAAAGACCGATTAGAAACGATGCAACTGTTATAGTGATCCAACCTACATCATCCTATAACAGTTACAACTCGATTGGATCCTCCAATTTCGAGCTGCTCTAATACAGTATAAACAAAGACGTGAAAGAAAGTGACATTCATAAGGCAAGAAGTCTCAAAAGTCCACACATAACTAGGAATAACAATGCTTCATTAAAGCTTTACAACCGGGAGCCTTGCTCAACCATTGATGCTTACAAAAATACAAAGACTGAGTCTATATACTCAGAAAAATTTGCCTAACAGAGGCATGCTCAGTCATCCAAGGCTTGGTGTCCCTTCAGCCAAATTTGGACGGATATTCTTCGTCAGACGCCACCTTTATTGCGCCTGACTCCTGCAAGGGGAGTAGCTGAGCCATTAAGTGTCCAGTCAGCATGTGCAAACCTCTCAGGCTAGTCGAGGACTCGGCATGGCTTCTTTGGAAAAAACGGGTACACAGGACCCTCTCAGGTAGACAGCTTGCCAGGCCCTCCATACCTTACACTTAATAAATGAGGAGAGGTTTCAACCACCCATTCCCACCTTCATTTACTCCAAGCGAAAACCAAGATGGAGGTCGAATCAGATGGCATCTGGAGATCGCGATGATCCTTTCGGCGACTAGACTTGGCGCCTTTGGCCCCTTTTGCATAGCTCTTTTTATTTCCCAAGTGACCATGGGCTGTGACCCTGCATTTATTCTCAAAGGCGCTTTCGGCGTTCGTGAATAGGAAGGAGCTGATCCTTGCTTATCACAGTCGCGATGAGAGAAACGCTAAGATGGCTTAATTGGGCGCCACGCGTCCCTCTCAGATCTGACGGTCCTGAACTCACTCGGTGATGTTGTGGGCCTGGGTCCTGGACGATCTTGGCACTTCGTGCCTCGGGGATATGAAGGAGTTGCTCCTTGCACCTTCAAAGTCGCGATGGGCGAAAAGGCGAGGAGCCTAATCGCGCACCAGGTGTCCCCTTTGGATGGACGGTTGAGACTGCTCCATGATACTGCGGGCCCAACTTTGGGCGCTTTCGGTGCTTCGAGGTTCAGGGTTTCAAGATGTAGAACGACATGGAACCCTCACCCTTCGAACTCCCGAATGCCGAAATGCCGACGTGACTAGATCTCACACCACGCATCCTTTGGATGGACAACTGCTATCTTTTCCTGCATACAATATGGGCGTTATCCATCGCGCTAATCTCAGCGCAGCTCCGCTAACCGCGATTTCCCGCCAACCGTCGATCTGCTCTTATGGATGAATCCGGACTGTTGACAATATAATCTCACCCGCTTACTTGCTTGGAAGCCTAAAACGAGATTTTTCCGCGCTGCGCTTGGGCACTTCTCGTGCAACTTGCAGACCTGAATACTCTTGTGCCCAGGACAATAAATGTTACTAACATTAGGCTGCATAGGGGATAGAGTCATCCCTGTGATGCTCTAAGGACTCATTTTGCAGCTCCAGTGCCTTGTTGTTGGGCTATGGGGTCATTTATTTAAAACTTAAAGACGGAAAGAAAAATAATATTTACAACCGCGAAAGAGCCATGTGCGGCTCAAGAGAAAAATCTTTTTAGGAAGTGCCCATTCACAGGGCCATTGAAAACTTCTTGATCCTTCAAATCCCATACCCTGTAGGTGTTATTCGAGAATACTTCAGATACTTTGAAAGGCCCGATCCACAGGGCTTCGAATTTTCCATGCTTGCCTTTATCTTGTTTAGGAGCATCCCATTTCAGTACCAGGTCTCCTATCTGAAACTCTTCCTTCTCGGCCTTCTTATCAAAAACTTTCTTGATCATTTGCTGATGGTCCTGAATTATGCCCATTACCTGCTCCCTGGCCTGCTGGACTTCCACTAGCTGATGAATTCTTCTGATCATGTCATCAGGCTCCTCTTGATGATCCTGGAGGAATTTTGCTATAGGAATGGCTAAATGAGAAGGAAAAACAACCTCTGCTCCATAGACTAATTGGAAAGGAGAGACGCCTATAGATCTCTTTATGGTCACTCGATCGGCCCATAGAGCAAATTTCAATCTTGAATGCCAGGCCTTCTTGTTGTCTTCCAACAGTCTTTTGATGATCCTTATCAGGCTTTTGTTGGAGGACTATGCTAAACCATTGCCCTGGGGATAGTATGGGGTGGAGTGAATCAGTTTGATCCCGAATTGCTCACAGAACTTGGCTAATAGCTCAGCCCTGAAAGAGGCTGCGTTATCGGTGACAATCTTATTTGGGTAGCCGAACCTTGTGATGAGGTCTTCCAGGAATCCAATGATTACCTTGTGGGAAGTAGTCCTAGTGGGGATAGCTTCAATCCACTTGGTGAAGAAATTGATAGCAGTCAGGATCCATTTGTGCTGCCCACTGGAAGCGGGGTGAATTTCTCCAATGAAATCTAGGCCCCATTGCTGGAAAGGTCCTGAAACAACCACAGGATTTAACGGCAAAGACTTGAGCTGTTGTTTTCCTGCAAATCTTTGACATTTGGTGCAAGCTCTGACCCTTCTGCAGACGTCAGTGAATACGGTGGGCCAGTAGTATCCAGCCCTGAGGATTTTGTAGGCTGTGGTTTTCCAGAAATGATGCCCTCCACATAGGCTGTCATGAAATTCAACCATGATCCTGTCAGCCTCTTATGGATCTACACATTTCGAAAGCAACTCCATGAGGTCTTTCCAATATAAAACTTGATCGATAAGGCAGTATCTGACTGCTTTGAGCTTCAGAGCTTTTTCCTTGTTTCTTTGCAGGCCATCTGGAGGCCGCAACTCTTGCAGAAAATATATGACATCCTTATACCAGGGACATCGAGCCAATGGGGGCTCCCTTTGAGGGTCTATTTCAGACAGCCGACCCTGCTAAATTCTTGAGCATTCGTTGATGAAACTTACCCCCAAAGCTTGGAAATTGGCTTCAGCCAACAGTTTGGCTAAACCTTGACCTTTGATCAAATTGGTAGGCTTTATTTCCAGGTCAAATTCTAGAATCTTGGCTATCCACTTACTCCTTCTCCCATCTATGTCAGGCTGAATAAGAATGTCTTTAACAGCACCTGAGGGGACATAAGCGATGATTTTTTACTGCAGGACATAGATTCTAAATGCCTTGAGAGCCTTTACCAGGGCATAGGCCTGCTTCTCCATAGTGTCATACCTGACTTTGGCATCCCTCAATGCTCGGCTGAAATAGGCAACAGGCTGCTCTAGCCCAACCTTGTTTGTTTGTAATAAAACAATGGCCACCGTGTCAGGTGAGGCAAAGGAGAAAATAAGGAAATCCTTTGAGTAATCAGGACTGATAAGCACAGGGGATTTAGTCAGGGCCTTCTTTATTTTCTCAAAGGAACGTCGCGATTCAGAAGTCCACCTCACTTCATTTCCTTTCCTTAACATGGTTGTTATAAGTTTTACCTCCTCAGCAAAGTTAGGCACAAACCTCCTCAGAAAATTAATCTTACCAAGGAAAGATTGGACCTCCTTCTTGGACCTCGGGATTGATAAGGCTTGTATTGCCTCAACTCTTCTAGGATCGATCCTGACTCCTTCCACTGATACTATGTGGCCTAGTAACCTTCCCTGCTGCATGGTGAACAGAGATTTCTTGGGATTCAATGAAATGCCAAAACTCCTACATTTCAGGAAAACCTTCCTGAGATGACAACAATGTTCTTTATCAGATTCTGAAAATACTGTGATGTCATCCAGATAGACGACCACAAATTTATCCTTTCCCCCAATGAAAGCTATGTCCATGGCACGTTGAAATGTTGCCCCTGCATTCATTAATCCAAAAGGCATCTTGGCATACCTGAATGTGCCCCCTGGAGTGGTAAATGTCGTCTTTTCCCTGTCCTCAGGCAGAACAGAGACCTGATTGTAGCCAGAGAAACCATCGATCATGGACATCCTGGATGCTCCTGTTACCCTCTGCAGTATATGTTCCATCTTTGGTAAGGGGTAGTTATCCTTTCATGAGCTCCTGTTCAGGTTTCTGAAGTCTACACAGAGTCTGATTTCTCCATTCTTTTTCCTTACTGGTACCAAATTGGCCACCCACTCTGAATATCTCAGTGGTACGATGATCTGGGCCTGTAGCAGCTTCTTCACTTTCCTCTCCATAATAGGCAGCAACATAGGATTGATCTGTCTTAGCTTCTGCCTAAACGGCTTTGCCTCCCTTTTCAATGGGATTTTATGCTCAATGACAGAAGTGTCATATGTTTGAGATCTTCGTAGGTCCAGGTGAAAACATCAGCAAATTCCCTGAAAAGTCTAACATATTCAGACCTCAGCTCCTTTGTCAGACTTCTTGACAATTTGACAAACTTGGGCTCACTCTCAGTGCCAATGTTGCACTGAATAGTATCAACGTCATCCTCCGAGATTTTCCCTTTTAATGACACATCATTTCTATCAAAAATCCTTTCCAAAGGAGCCAGTCCCCTTGGAAAATGGTTGTTGGGGAGCTGCACAATGTTACGCTCTGCTATTTTACTCAGAAACTTACCCCCATCAAGCTCTTCTTCAGAGACAGAGTCTTGGTCGATATGCATCTCTGAAAATTCTTCAACAGTCTCCAAGAATTTCTTGATCTCGAGATCATCCTCGAATACCTTCCAATGTTTGACGTTGTCAGGTATGGAGGGCCTGTATTTTACTTCCACATCATATATGAATTTGGGCGGCAAGGGTACTTTGAAATTTTTTGCTGATGTGGCCAAGGAATCTGCCACTGTGTTCTTCTCTCTTGGGACAAAAGAAATGTTGAATGCTAAGAAGAAACTGTCAATTAAGTCCCATACCTCATTTTTGTAGCTTCTGAGTCGAGGATGCTTAGCCTGATAAGCGTTTCTGATCTGCTGGACCACCAAATCTGCATCTCTGAACACTGCTACTTCCTGAATTCCCATTTCCTTTGTGGCTCTTAATCCTAGAACAAGAGCTTCATACTCCACCACATTGTTGGTAGCTTCAAATTCTAGTTTGTATGACAGAGATATGGTTTCCTGAGCAGGTGACACGAAAAACACCGCAGCTCCAGCGCCTTCCCTGGAAAAGGCTCCATCGAAGAACATTTTCCAGACGGGGGTGATGGAGGGAGGAAATTTATGGGAAGTGGTGGGCGGATTTCTGAGTTTTAGAGGAGGCCCGGGAGCATTAGTGAGTTGTAGTACACTGGAACCTAAATTAGTGTCCAAGGCAAAAATGGGATGGTTGGTAGGGTTGGCCTCATCACTGATTATATAGGCCAGTTGGGCTTCCCTGTATAGCCTTCTATGTTCTCCTCCAAACACTGGGATAATAGCATGTGTGAGGTCCATCTGCAAAGTTCCCCCCAGTCTTTTTATCCAAGATCTTGATAACAACATACCGAACTTGGGGGGGACATCAGCCACTGCCACATCCATGACCACACTTTTCATGGGCAACTGAAACAAGGTCACGACCAGGTCTTTGATAACTCCTAGACATTGAAATTTTCTGGAGTCAAAGGAATAGAGGTTATGTTAGGCTCGGGTGACTTCTAGCCCTAACTCTTCCATGACAGTTTTGGGCATGAGGTTGTGAGAAGCCCCCGAATCCATCAAGCAATTGTGCAATACCTTGTCATGTATGTTCAAGGAAGTGTAGAAGGGAGGGGATGAGTCATTCATGTCTTCTACCATAGGACCTAGAATAACTGTAGGCTTTTCATCTTGCAAATTGATGGAGCCCGTGGGAAGGCATGAGACCTCAGACTGTAAAATCTCAGAGAAACGTTTCTTGAACCCTTCATGTTTAATCAATTCGATTAGGGGCACAGGGATTCTGATCTTTTGAATTTCATGCTCGAAATTAAAAGAAGATGTAAGCTTCAGAATTTCTCTTATTTCGGGAACATGACTCTAGACTATGGGAGAGAGAGGTCGGGGCTTCTTACCTCTATGAATGTCCACTACTTCATTAGCAAGTTTCTTTGTTCTAGTGGACTGCTCAGGAACATCAGGTGCTACTGTCTTTTTCTTAGACCTCAGGTCATACCTGCCTTGGCTGCCACTAGCCTTGTTTCCCTTGCTCAGTTCATTTAGTTGACTGTCCATGAGAGACTCCTCGTATGCTGATTGAGTGAGATGAGGGAAAGGAGGAGTGTCCCCGAAGCAATGGATTTCAGGATCAAGCTCATCTGTTTCCCCTTCTTCCCTCTCGGCCACAAAATTGTTTTGAAAAGGGGCTTGAATTTTCTAGTCTTCTCTGTCTCTTCCCCTCTCTCTTTGCACAGTCGGGGAAGTAATATTGTTTGGCCTCCTGAAACCTCCTTTGTTTTCGGCATTTTGAGGGCCCTTGTATGCTTGCCTCCCCTCCACCTTCATTCTCTCCATCTCTGCAGGTAGAGACTTCACTATCTTGGTCAGTTCATCCACTTGAGGGTGGGGCACCGATGGGCTAGAAGTTGAGGCTTCCGATCTTCCCTTTCTTCTGTCTGCGTCGGCCTTGTTCCTCAGTCTATCAGCTGCTAATACATTGGATTCCACTTCTATGGCCGCATCTTGCATTTGAGCTAAGGAGGTGGCTCTTCTTTCTCTCAATAAAAGACAAAAATCGGGGCCAAACGCACTAGCATAAGAAATCTTGGCCGAGGCTTCTGAGGGTTTTATTTCGGCAGGAATTTTATTATACATCTTATTGAATCTTTTGGAGAAGTCAGAGACAGAATCTCCTTCCATATTCTTCAAAGACCCGAACTATGTCATGTAATACATGAAATCCTTCCTATCTCCCCACTGCCTTAGGAAAGCACTATCCAGGGCTTCGATCCCAGCAATAGATCTGGGGGCCAATCCTCTAAACCACTTCCTCACCTTACCATCCAGGCTCTAGACGAAGACTCTCATCCAGACATGTTCATTTTCAATGTTCAGGTTGTCTACATAGATGTAGAAAGCAGCCAGGTGCTCTTCCGTAGTTATGTCCCCTTCCCCAGTGAACTTGGGCATATACTTCAAGTAATCTCCAGCAGGGAGAGGATTCATAGGATGGGGTAGGATTAAGGGAGCATATCTGGCAACGACTATGGCATCCATTCTATTTAGAGGGGGATTAGCACTAGCCATAGGAATATTAGGTGGAGGAGAACTTGGAGGAGAAGGAGTTCGCGAAGGGGCTACTAGGAATGAGTCTCAAAGTGGAATGGGAAACAAAAGGGGATTAAGGAGAAGGCTAACAGGCTTAAGTCAACAGATGCTCCTCTTTGTGCAAGAGTGGTAACAGTAACAAGAGGAGGAGTGTTAAAGATAGGAGTGGGGAGATCTTCTGTGGTCCTGGGTCTATGCAAAGGTACAGCTTCAGAGGAGAGGGGAGTGACAAGGATTTCTCCCTCCAATCCCAGACCAGGAGGGGAAAACTCAGCAGGAACACTCCCGAAATTCAGGAAACGGGAAACCTCAGAAAGAGATATGTTAAGAAACTGAGGAGGAGAAAATGGAGTTCCTACAGGAGGAGATGGCGGATTACCTGGTTCGGCGGTGGAAGCTTCTTCTTCAGAGGCCTTTCCTTTTCTGATAACCACCTCCAAATCAGTTTTAGGTGCAGACAGAGGCAGCTATGGATGGGACCATGTGTGCCTGCCTCTGAAAGACACAATTATCATGGCAAGTTTGCCACAGTGGAGTCGCCAGGTGAATAATAACAATCTTTAAAGGCTCTGATACCTGATGCACCTTCAGAATCAGAGGCTCAATGTCGTTCAATCCCGGGGAAAAATCTTCAACTTCGTCCCTGGCAACGGCACCAGAAATGTTGGCGTCAGAAGTCACTCCTGGATTGCTTACAGGAGCAGAGCCCAACGCCCATCAATTTTATGTCACGATAGTTTTTAATGGGTGATCAAATGGGTAGAGACTCGGGGAGATATCACTCTAACTCAGGGACTGGGTCTGGTAAGTAATGAACAAAGGAGGTCTTGATCTAACTTCAGTCAGTGGGTTGATTTAAAGATGAGCAGGTTGAAGACTTAGTGAGAGGAGTGAACAAACTACCTTAGGCAACAAGCCTCTCAGCAGTTTGTAGAAGAAAAACTCTGAATGCAAGATCCTCTTGGTTCAGGGCTTCGAGAAACTAAAAGGGGGACTTGACTGGATCCTACAATTCCAAGTCGTTCAGCATTAAGGAAATCACAGAGACCGATTAGAAATGATGCAACTGTTACAGTGATCCAACCTACATCATCCTATAACAGTTACAACTCGACTGGATCCTCCAATTTCGAGCTGCTCTAATACAGTGTAAACAAAGACGTGAAAGAAAGTGACATTCATAAGGCAAGAAGTCTCAAAAGTCCACACATAACCAGGAATAACAGTGCTTCATTAAATATTTACAACCAGGATCCTTTCTCAACCATTGATGCTTACAAAAATACAAATACTGAGTCTATATACTCAAAAAAATTATGCCTAACAGAGGCGTGCTCAGTCATCCAAGGGTTGGTGTCCCTTCAGCCAAATTCGGATGGATATTCTTCGTCAGACGCCACATTAATTGCACCTGACTCCTGCAAGGGGAGTAGCTGAGCCATTAAGAGCCAAGTCAGCGTGTGCAGACCTCTCAGGCTAGTCGAGGACTCGTCATGGCTTCTCTGGAAAAAAACTGGTACACAGGACCCTCTCAGGTAGACATCTTTCCAAGCCCTCCATACCTTACACTTAATGAATGAGGAGAGGTTTCAACCACCCCTTCCCACCTTCATTTACTCCAAGCAAAAACCAGGATGGAGGTCGAATCAGATGGCATCTGGAGATCGCGATGATCCTTTCAGCGACTAGACTCAATGCCTTTGGCCCCTTTTGCATAGCTCTTTTTATTTCCCAAGTGGCCACGAGCTGTGACCCTGCGTTTATTCTCAAAGGCGCTTTCAGCGTTCGTGAATAGGAAGGAGCTGATCCTTGCTTATCATAGTCGCGATGAGCGAAATGTCGAGATGCCTTAATTGGGCGCCATGCATCCCTCTTAGATCTGACGGTCCTGAACTCACTCGGTGATGTTGTGGGCCTGGGTCCTGGACGATCTTGGCACTTCGCGCCTCGGGGATATGAAGGAGTTGCTCCTTGCACTTTCGAAGTCGCGATGGGCGAAAAGGTGAGGAGCCTAATCGCACACCAGGTATCCCCTTTGGATGGACGGATGAGACTGCTCCGTGATACTGCGGGCCCGACTTTGGGCACTTTCGGTGCTTCGGGGTTCGGGGTTTCAAGATGTAGAACGACATGGAACCCTCACCCTTCAAACTCTCGAATGCCGAAATGCCGACATGACTAGATCTCGCGCCACGCATCCTTTGGATGGACGGCTGCTATCTTTTCCTACATACAATATGGGCGCTATCCATCGCGCTAATCTCAGCGCAGCTCCGCTAACCGCAATTTCCCGCCAACCATCGATATGCTCTTATGGATGAATCCAGACCATTGACAATATAATCTTGCCTGCTTACTTGCTTGGAAGCCTAAAACGAGATTTTTCCGCGCTGCGCTCGGGCGCTTCTCATGCAACTTGCAGACCTGAATACTCTTGTGCCCAGGACAAGAAATGTTACTAACAGAGACAAAGGCGCACAGAGCGCATGTGCACAGACCGAAAAGAGTTAATGAGTGCACGTGCGCAGAACAGAACTGTGACTTGAGCGCATGTGCGCATGATGCACGTCTGTGGGCCTAAAAACCCGCGCACATGTGACACATGGCTGTGAATGAAAATTTTGGATGGAATTCTCCCAATTCAACTTGGAATTGGATGATTGGCAGGTCGGCTTAGGCCGGTTAGTGCACCTCCAAGTTAAATAAACCAAAAGAAGAGCTAGAAAAACCCAAATGGGGTAGGAAATTAATACCTATCCCCGGTGGAGTCGCCAATCTTTTGTGCCTCTTTCGTCACCTTAGTGAGCAAAATAGAGGTGCTTGCAAGCTTAGTTGGGTTTGCTAAGCAGGACAGTTGTAAGGAAAAGGGTTAGAAAAAGAAATGTAAAACAACAACTAAGAATTAAACTAAGAAATAAAACAACAACTAAATTTAAGAACATAGGGACATAAGGACAAAAGAAACTATGAGACCCATGTCACCAATGATAAGGCTGATATTAGTGAAAGAAAACACCAAGAAGCAAGGGGACTATGAGTCCCTTCTTCCTCCAAGGGAGGGCTCTTGGACCCCCACAAATAAGCTCTTCTTACAACTTTGAAAATGAAAATGAAAATGGTGAAATAATTCTTTGCTAATCCACTCAAGGGGTGAGATGGATTGCCCAATGCAATGATGCAAGTATACTCTTGGAAAGGATAGAAGAGTCCTCAAGAGAATAATGGCAGCATAACTTTGCTTTGAATTCCTTTAAAAATGAAGTGTATCCATGGCCTTTTTATAGCATTCCTTTGGGTTATTGTCCAACTAGTTTGTAGTGTGTAAAGAGGCTAATTAGGGCATTTCTAGGTCTTTGACCAACCACCCAGTCAAATCCAGTCCAGATTTGAGTGTCAAATCAACTTGGAAGCTGAACCAAAAGTGGGTGGGAGGCCGACCACTCTCATAAATGCGTCGTTTCTCAGGTGCCCATATTTTTTCGACCACAGTCGCGCATCATGCGCATGTGTGCAATTTTTGCGTTCCTATTTTGCGCATGTGCGCGCGTGCCCAATGTCTTCATAGCGCCCTTTAATTTTTGCACTAGTTGTATAGTTTTGACCCTTTGTGAATGATTTTGTGTTAATTCAAGTCCATGGATGACCTCATAACTGTTTGACAATGTTGAATTCTTGTAACCATTTGCGGACGAAATTTCAGTGATAACAATTGGCATCATGTTTTATTATTAAAACATAAAAATGCAATTCGCATATTACTGTTGATACTGAGAGGGGGGTGAATCAGTATCAAGTACAATTTAAAACCTTTTTCAACTTATACTTAAACCATTCAATTATATCCAATGATCAATGAACAATAGTATAAGAGTTACACCAATACACCACAATACACCATGCAC
>ML784209.1:249280-288664 GCA_009831015.1 Picea engelmannii | reverse complement strand
AACTATGGTGTTGACAAAGCTCCAAATTTTGTTCTCCTTGAGAATAGCCGACATTTTGACTTTCCATTGCAA
The DNA here is from genome assembly GCA_009831015.1 of Picea engelmannii. NCBI lineage: Eukaryota > Viridiplantae > Streptophyta > Pinopsida > Pinales > Pinaceae > Picea > Picea engelmannii. Next base: position 288,592 of record ML784209.1, on the reverse strand, counting down.
ATAGTTGGAAATCTCATCCAACTGGTCCTCATACCTGATGCAAACAACCATCTCCCTATCAAATGTTCAATGGAAAACAAACAATCAAGTTTCCCCCTTCAAATCTTTCCCAAAAATCATTGCTCACTGTCACACAGAGCCCAAGCCTTGATACGATGTAGAAATTTAATGACAAAATCAACATGCATTATATTTGGTCATACACTTATCAACCTAGAGATAATTGTCATCTATTAATTCTAAGAAACATAAACCCACATTCAGAAAATATTATGCACAAAAATACACATTGCTAAGCACTTTTGCAGCAAAATAAACACAGTGAACAACAATTACACATCCATGTAATACTCATAAATTTAGGCAACCAGCCAGGGAAAACCCCAATGTGGGGAAACCCAAAGAGAGAGAGAGAGATTTTATTAGCTTTAGGAAAGTATATCAACAACAAAATTACATTTAGTAGCCAAGAGAATCACTTACAAACACAATCTGTCCCACAAATCTGTTGCCTAGAAATCGTGCCAAATCCGTACATATGTACGACCTTGTTGAAATCAACACCTAGATTTCCATGCCCACAATAGGTTGTTGTACATTCCCTCCTGTATCGCCGACCTCCAACAAAATATTCACCAAATTTTTTCTTGAAAACCGTACCCAAAATTGATGTTGTACGACATGTACGGATCCGTATAGTATGAATTGTCTTCAACAATAAATCACAGCTACTCCTAAACATAATTTCTCCTTGGGAAATGTGCCCAATCTCCCTTGGAATCCATGCAAAAAAATTGTTGTTCACTTTCCTCTTTCAAGCTCTCTCGGAAATCTATCTAAATCTCTTCTTCATTGTGTCTTGCACCCTACCCAATGCATTCTCTTATAATTCGAAAATGACCTTTCACCTTCCAAGTGTCTTTTCACCTTCCCCATCCCTAAATCCAAAGGCCAATATCTAATAATGTCTTTACATGATCAAGGGACATGATTCATCCCCTCCAAAATAAATCACTTAAAATATTAAAGTACAATTTCACTTTGTAACATAAGTGCACTTTGTGAAATAAAGTCACTTTAATATTCAAAGGTACACTTTATTAAAAAGTCACTTACATAAAAGAACCACTTTATTACAACTTTATAAAAACCCATTACAAAGTGAAGTGTTTAGTAGTGCAAATATAAGGCTACTTTTGCATATAAGACAAAACATGCAGAGTACCTCCCGAGCTATAAAATCTAACATGCCTGACCATTGGCCCATCAGCGATCGATGATCCCCAATGACTGTCGAAAACTCTTCCTCAATTCGGTCGACCCAATCATCGGTTGTTGGCCACTTATGGGATGACATGGCATGACACGTGGATGTTGGCATGGAATGACACGTCATCCTGAGGTGTCAACTTGGATGATGTGGAACAACACATGGATGTTGATGTGGCATGACACGTGGATGCTAATGTGGTATGACACATCATCATCCCCCTTTCTTCATTGGCCATCAGACGATTCTCTTGGACGACCCGAACGCCTTGTTGAATTCGGTCGATGCCCAACCATCGACCGATTGGTGATCGATGATTTATGTTGCATGTTCAAAAATACTTCGCCGAATCGGTGAACGCCCAACCATCAACCCATCAGCTATCAATGATTTCCATTGGCGATTGAAAATACTTTGCTCAATTCGGGCGATGCCCACTTCGTCAGCCATCGACGGAAAAATATGTCTTTTGGCTAAACTAAATTCTTCACCATTTTGGCCAGCCCGACTATCAACCATCAGCAATTTCTCTTGGTGAACTTCAACACTTAGAAATTTTTGACCAAAATCCCCAATGAATATAAGTCATTGATCTATTTGTGAAATTCATCTTGGTCGTCGGTTCTGCTCCATCCTTCCGACGACCGAAATGAATAAAGACCATCGATCTAATCTATTTTCCCAACCACAAAAAACAAATGACGGTCGTTGATTCGCTCAACCTTCGAAATGGTCGAAACCTTATGAATTTTTAAATTTATCATGACCAATCTGGGCTGTCGATCTCGAGATCAAAAGCGATCTCGGTCATCGATTTGCCAAATTGCCTGTAACTCTATAACAACCATTAAAACTCGAAATTCAACCATTTCAATTCGAATTCGGCTCTGCAACTCGCAAATTTACTCCATTAAATTTATTAAACAGATCTGAGTCACTCAAACTTGAATTTTACTTGTGAATTTGGGGATTTCACTCAAATTTCTCTCTATTTTCCCCCAAATTCGTCACAAACAAAGTTGCAACAACATATTTTTCTCAAATTCACATGGGTTCAAGCCCATAGAAGCCCATTGTTTGAATGAGACACTCTGGTTCCATAATGTAATATCCCCCAGCCCAACTGAGGGACATTACGGTGTGGAATACTCATAAAAATGAAATTTATGCTAACTAATTTAATTATTTTAAAGCTAACTGATTTCCTATAGATTTTGGCTATAGATTAAAACATATTTAGATACTATTCGCTACCATTACATCGATGCATCTACAACATACTAAAATAGACATGAATGCAACTAATAAACTTCATTACAACAATAGATAAAATATGTTCTCATATTCAGAGTTCATGCACAACAATTAAAACTCATAATACAACATAAGCAAAATAAAACACTTATCTTTTAACAGTAGTTGTGCAACCAATTGCTTGGGACAGACGTTCCACCCAACCATAGATTAATTGTTCCAATTCTCAACATCCAGTCACCCCCGAGCTGAGGCTAGTAATCCACAAAAGAGGGTGGTCTCTCACAGTCCACTCACAACTCATAAAACTCACAACCCACTGATATCTTCCTACAACTATCCCGATTTTCCACTGACTCGTTTTGTCTTAACCTGCTCAACCCAAGGAATGTACCCCCTCACTGATCTCAGTCCCTCAGGCATCACATTCATTTATTAGGGTCTCTCTGGCACATGTAGCTAGGAATCTTTCAGCTGGGAACTCAAGGGAACTTGCTGCTAGGAAAAACTACCAACAAACAACAACAAACACTTGTTGTTTCAGTACAACTCATTCAAGAGTTCACTCTTCAGGCCTGAAAACCTGGTTCTTTAGTCTTCAGCTCCAATATGCTTTATATATGCTCCAACATGATCTAGAATTCACCCTCCATCGCTACACCAACTCCCATCTCTCTTCCTTTCTCTCTACTTGCTCCTTATGCACAAAAAACTCAATGTGTAAAATTGTTGTCCCCACCCATACAAATTTTCTCTCTTTGGCTTGCCTTTATTGACTCGCACTCTTCCCCAAGTTGATTGTACTCAACCCCCATGTGCCCAATAAATTTGGGATGTGACTACTCACATCCACCCTCTTACATGTATTCAATTATTGGCTTTGGAAACACTCAATCAAAAATTGGAAGCTTCATATACCAATAGTAAGTTTAGGAAAATGGGTTGAATTAATATACATGGGTGATTTCCCCCTTGGATCCCTCTTGGACATTATCCTAGAAACTTCCCTCTCTTGTGAATTAATTCAACCCCCATTTTTTTCCATATCCCCTTAGTAGCTGGATTCACATTTTATTATTAAAACATAGAAATACAATTCACATATACATCACTTGGTTGTAGCCACATATTATATCTACATTAAGAAATAACTAAAACACAGATTATAGTGGGGATGTTACATTTAGTTGGAGAAGCTTCCTTATCGTTGATAGGAGGACCTCCATCAACCATTTCCATACTTTCTAAGAGCTCATAATAAACTTGTTGAGATTCATCCAACCTGGGGGTTGATCTAAGGTTTGATTATGAGGTTTGAACTTTGTGTTTCTTTGTTGGTATGTTCAAGAGATGACTCCGTTCTTTATTTTTTCTTTGATCCTATTGAAGTCTTTTAGCCATGGATCTCCTTGTTCTGGTTTGAGGTATCCATTTTGCAGGTGTGTTTTCCCTGAGACTACCTTTCCCTTGTTTATCTTTTTTAATCCATGAAACTCCAAGAATTTCTTGGACATCTTCTGTATCTTCAAATGTAGGATCCACTATCTTATCGACTACATTTTCTAACCTTATCTCTGTAATGTCTTGCAAGAAACCTAAAATAGAATGTCTAACATGAATATCTTGCTCAATCGACTTAAGTTGGACTTCGAGCTTAAGAATCTTTTATTGCAGTAAATGGGAGAATCTGACCTGATCAATGGGCACACATGCTTGTCTTATAAAGCTTTTATTTTCCACGCAACTTCCTAGTGTGTCTATTGCTCATGAACTTCATTGTTGACTTCTCCGTTACACAAGCCAAAACCATATTTCTCTACTGGACGAGGCCGTACGTCTTTCCATTCAAAATCGGTTCATTTCCTTCAAAGGTTTTGAAAGACCCAACAGATTTCCTCTTTAACCCATTTCTCTAATAAATTGTATTAAAAAATATTATTTATTTTGGGAAAAAACAAAGTTCATTTATATAGATTAATTTCTATGTTGTACGAGTTTTGGAAAAGTGAGAACGTTGGAAAGGTGGTTCTGAATGTGAGTGTCAATAAGTAAAAATTTCTTTCAAATTTATAGAAGTTAGGAGCCACAATAATATATATTAAAAATATATAAAAATTATTTTAGATTACAATGATACTTTAGATTACAATGTATAGAGATATTGATACATTTTAAATCTTATTTCAATAAAATTGAAGGTCAATGAAAGACAATGTTTCTCCTATTGCAATAACTACAATATTGAAATTACTAATTTAATTTGTGCTAATAATTATATGAATATATTTAACACAATATTGAAACTTTAATATCCATAAATATTTCATTAGAATATGAAAAACAAAATTGAAAATACATATATATACAATCTTAACATTTTTTTAAAATTACACTTTACATATATAAACTTCAAACATTTTTGTAAATTTGGAGCATTATTCTTTTTTTATTGGAAAAAACAAAATAGTATTACTCTTCTAATATGAAAATACAATAAAATTCAATGATATGGTTGGTTGATATCAACTACAGAATGTAGCAAATGATTGTCATGATATGATTTTGATTTATTCCACTTTCATGTTTAGTTTGGGTTGGAAGAAAAACATACATGCATTAAAAAAAATTTATATCCACAACTATGAAGTGAGTATTATTAAGTTTTTTTACTTAACTAATTTTTGAAATAATATTTACGTGTAGTTTTTTCTTAGTTTTATAGTGATAATTTGAATAAATATAATGAAAATATTTGTAATAAATTATTTTAATTTAATATAATTTTAATTTAAAGCTCTTCTTTTAGGAAACTGGTTCCCAAGCTCTCATTTCCTTGATATTGAAGCTACCAAAAAAATCTCAAGTTCCCAAAAAAGTTCTGAGTCAATTGGGGACCTTCCCTACTAATTCCCAAACTCCCTAAACTTCAAAAATGTTGAAAATACAGAAAGTAGATTCTCTTACAACTATGATTAATTCTTAAAACATCTTGATTGAAATCAATTGCATTATTAATATAATAATAATAAAAACAAACCCATTAAAAAAATTAAAAACAAAATTTATTAATTCCTTTTCAAATATCAACCTTTTGTTTTACAATGCTTTTCTTTTCAATAGTTCTTAAAATAATGTCTATTTTTTTTTAATACATTAATTTTTTTAATAATATTTAAATTAATATTGACTCTTTTTTTTAATGGTATAGGGTGTTCCACATTAACATAAAGAAAGAATTTATGGTTGTAATAAGTATTTTGGATAAACTTGAATTTATTCCAACTTTAAAAGGTTTTATTATAAATTTGATGATTAAATAACAAAACTTTTTATCCTTAGTAACAAACCTATTTTAAAATAAGAAATAATGAACAAGTTTATATTTAATTTTTAGGCGAAAAAATTATTTTATCAATTTATTGATTAAAAATAAATAAAAATTGCAATGATAATAAGGGAATAAGGGATGAAATTTGATGAGTAAATTGCTTATCGCCAGGAATTTCAATAAATATAGAAATACATTTGATTTACTTATCTCAAAATTTAAGTAAAATGTTAATAGTAGAATTTGACTTCCCCATTTGATTTCATATTCCATAGGTTTAACAACTACAATGCAACAAGACTTTAATTTCGGGTCTTAGAAATAATCCATGCACATAAGAAACATATAAGTAATTCACCTAACCTCCACACATAATAATAATTATTATTATTTGATTTTAATGTCACAACACATATAACCCATGCACATAAGAAACACACATAAGTAATGCACCGAACCCCCACACATAAAATTAATAATTATTTGATTTTAAGGTCATAATTGTGACCTCTTAGGAAGAAACACACATTCTTAACCATTATAAAATTATATATGTAAGCAAAGAAACTAGCCCACACATATAGACAAAACATATAAACAACTAACAAACATAAATGTCTTTTATTAAATGGCATTATCTAAACATTATACCCTTTGGCATTTTCCATTAAAATCCCGCGATAAAAGTGAAATCACAATTTTCTACTGTTTAAATTGCATTTCCAATTGCATAAATGGGTTCAACATCCTCATAAACCCTTAGGAAACTCTTATTGTATAGACTCAACCACTCAAATCTATAGTTCCAACAATTTCTCATCAATTTGGGGCAAATTGTACATTATTTTCATTGGATACATGTTACACAATTATATACCTTTTTCATTATACTTTTTCTTTAAAGGTGGAAAAGCCTAGTATTACTTACTTTGTTAATAGTAGGATCGTCAACAATAACTACTATCCACAATATTCAAGGAAAAACACACCAGCTAAAATAACCCAATCAAAATATATTTAGATCTTAATTCTCATTTTATACTACTACAAAGTTATATATTATCTTTTGCAAATTGACAAAATCTATCACAATTAAGTTTTTTTTCCAATAGAAAATTTGTTCAATTATATTAGTGAATATAATTTGATTACATCTTCAAAGTCCATAACAAGGACCAAAACAAGAGAGAGTCTGACCAAAATGAGTAACATGGAAACTATACACAGTTTCCCTTATACAATAACACCATTCATAAATGAGGAAGACCGAAAAGAGCTAGGAAAGATTCTTCAAAAAACAAAATATGAACCGGATGAGCAATAAACTGTCTATGTAATACTCGATAAAAAAAAACTGAAAAGAAGTAGCAAACTGTCTATAGAAATTCCAGAACAAAAGAAGGCTAAAGTCTAGTAAAGGCTGGGATGTCTCTTGGGACCTTCAGTGCCATTGACCATTGGTAATATGTGATTCTGCCTTTTGGTTCCCTTAATTCCTGCTTAGAAAGAAGACCCGCTTCCACATTAAATTCCATGTATATGTGCTCAAAACTGATAGCTTGAAAAGGTTTAATTAAATCCTTAATTCTGGATTTTCAGCCCTCAATTGCGCTTGCCTGGAGTCTTCTTCTGTTGGATAGCCAATCGATAACTACTTTTGAATCACCCAGAACTTCTAGTCTATGGAAAGACAAATGTGAAGCCAACATGAGAGTTGCCCATACTCCCAATAGCTCTGCTCTTGTGTTAGTGCCTCCTCCACAATTATAAACCCATATATATACTGTTAAGTCTGGAATTTTTAAGACTCCTCTAGCTCCACATTGATTGTCATCAACATGAGCAGCTCCATCGAACCATGCAATGGTTGTATTCATGTGATGAGGAATCAAAATATCTCACAGTGGGGCAAGTTTTTGTGTTTCCATGACTCTTTTCTAAAAACCCGGAGTCTTGTAAATCATTGAGTGGATAGTGGGAGTAGTCTCCTTGAATATTGATGTGTTCCCCTCTAACCATATATACCAACAAATGTGGGTAGCAATCATAGATGGGATAGTCTTGTCCTCAACCCAATTTTTGAAATAGTCAGACATGGTATTCCCTTCCCGAAAATTTTTGAATCTCTGACCAGTAACCAATCTCTCCCAGATCGATTCGGTGAAAGAGCAATGAATGAAAAGATGATTGATATTTTCAGTTTCTTGTTTACAAAGATGACACCGACTAGGTCCTTCCCAAGCTCTTAGTTGTAGATTATCCCAATTTTAATTTTTTTTTTTCATTGCCAACTAGATAAAAAGTTTAATTTTAAGTTGGATGTCCCATTTCCAGATTGCTTGTCTCCACCCTTCAATTCTCGACAAACCCTGTGTAGATAATAAATCCAAATAATTATTTTTTATTGTGAGAGATCCTGAATTATTGCCATCGATCCACAATAGTTCATCTTCTATATCTTGTATGTAAGCACCAGAATCGATAAGAGCCCTCCTAAACGAGTCCCATTCTGCTGCTATATCTCCTGAAAATCCCAACTCGGTATTGTTGATCCAAAATGATGAAGAGGAGTGATGATCAAAATGCCTCCTAGCCTGAGAGAGAGAAGTAATATTACGTTGTCTTAATTCAGACATAAGATTAAAGGAGAGGAAGGACTTGTCTCCCATCCCTAAGATCATGTCTCTATCGAGAGCGATAAGTTGACCCGAACCCGGAGTCCAACTCAACCAATGAGTGATCAAATAGACTGATTTCAAGAGACCATTCCAGATTCTTAAAGTCGTCTTCTGATGGAAAGTTGGAGATTTGAACCAATTTTTAACAGTAGTGTGAGGAAGGTACTTGTCTTTTATTACTTTATGCCAGATTCGGTCACGCATTAGTACTCACAAGAGAGTATTCACGACCAAGGCTTTATTAAAATCGAAAATATTTCATAAGCCCCAACCACCAAATTTTTTTGGTATTATAAGAAGTTCCCACTTGCAGAGATAATAGTGGTTTGATTCATTATTACCCTTCCAAAGGAAGTTAAACATAATTTTCCTCAAATTATTTAACACAGTGAAGGGGATGGCCTCCAGGGACATCCAGTATACATGCTGGCTTTCTAAGACAGACTTCAATAATGTATAACTCCCTCCCAGTGATAACCACCTGTAGCACCAAAGCCCTATCTTTTTCTCCATTTTTTTCAACATCCAGCTCCAGTATTCTACTCGTTGCATCCTAGTATTTAAGTGATAACCAAGGTATTTAAATCCAATTTAGAGATCAGAAAAAGTAAAAGGAAAAAGAGTTTTGTAAGGAGTTAAGTCCAGTTCTGACAATCCCTCTTGAAGTACAATAGTTTTTGTACCATTTACCTAAAGACCCAAAGCCAAGAAAGAAAAGTTTAATGATCTTATCAATCTCCCATCATTCACTCAGAGTAGCTTTTGTCATAATTATTACATCATCTACGAAAAAAATGTGGAGGATTTTTATAGTTCTAGATGCTTTGACTCCAGTCATCTTTCCTTCACTTTGGCTTTCCTTTAGTAAAAGGATTAGTCCTTCCATTACCAAAATAAACAACAAAGGGGATAATGGGCACACTTGGCGTAATCCTCTTCCACTTTTGAAAAAATCCCTGGCTTCTCCATTTAGTAAAACAACGAAGGACGAGGAAACAACACAAATCATAATCCAATTGGTCATCATAATACCCAAACCAACTTGAATTAGGATCATCCTTAATAAGTCCCAATTTATGCAATCATAGGCCTTCTGAAGATCCAGTTTCAGAACAAGGGATTTAAATTTTTTTATTTTTTTATGCTTATGGAGGCATTCATGTACCATTCCAATGACATCTTGGATCTGTCTACCTTTCAAAAACCCCATCTGCTCTTCTAAAAGTGACCTGGACAGGATAGGCTTTAACTGATTTGCTATAATCATAGAAATAACTTTGTAATACATGTTACACAAAGAGATAGGCCTGAAATCCCCAAAGGTAAGAGGCTTATTCACTTTAGGGATTAAGGATAAAAAAGTTGAGTTTAGGCCTCCTGAAATAATACCCTTCAATCTTGATTCTTCCACCATTTCTAAGAGATCCCCCCTAACCAGATCGAAGAACCGAATAAAAAACTCAACCGTCCATCCATCGGGCCCTGGACTCTTATCAAGATTGAACATGGATAAAAACTCTTTTAGTTCCCCCAAGTTTATTAGACTATACAGGTCTTCAGCTTCAACTTCAGTTGCCAATCTGGAGAAAAGACCCGCCACTTTTACTTGATCAATTGTCGCAGGAAGATCCTATGCTTTGAAAAAAAAATTAAAGTATTTCATAGCCTCAAATTTTAATTCCTCCTATCCATTGTGAAGAAGCCCCGAATCATCTCTAATCTCCCAGACAAATTTACGATTCCTCCTGTAATTGGCAAAATGATGAAAAAATGTTGTGTTTTGATCACCACTTTGAATCCAGATTGCCCTACTACGTTGTCTCCAAAGTTCTTCCTTTTCTTTTAAGTACATGTTCCTTTCTTGTTCAAGATTTTTTAGATGTCTTTCCTCCTCTAGTAATCTCGATCCTCCCATAAATTTTTGAAGAGTGACTTTTATTTCTTCCTCCAGCTTCACCAGATGTGAAATTTCCTTGTTGTTGCGAATCTTTGCCCAGTGTTTTGTGATTGTATTCAGTTCTTTGAGTTTCCATACCAACCTTCTCTGTTTTCCACCCTCAAATAAGAATTTTAGGTCATTCCAGAGCTTATGTACAATATCTATAAAATCCTGATCCAACAACCACTGAGAATTTAATTTAAATGGGTAAGCCTTGAAGAGTGGAGAAATTTCCAACTGTAGTAAAATCGAGGCATGATCTGATACATATGGATATTCCACCCATGACCTATATATGCCAACACTCGGTAGAAGATCTTTTGAAATGAGAAACCTTTCCAGCCTTTTCGCAATCAAGTTGGCACTAGTACGACCATTCCTCCAAGTGGGGACAACCTTTTCCGGCTCGATGTCAATGAGTTTATTATTTTGAAAGAAAGATTTGAAAAAACCCGCCAAGGGCCCCACTAAGGAAGATCCTCCCCAAATCTCACCTGAGGATAAGGTTAAGTTCAGATCCCCTACAATAATTAATGTTTTAAGTAATAACAACCCAGAATTTGCCACAAGGTTCCAAAACTTTTTCCACTCCAAGCAAGGACCATATATATTAAGCAAAGAAATCTCCCTTTTGCTAGCGATACAAATTTCTGTCAACAAAATTCCACCACAAGTGAGATACAGAGCCAAATAAAAAATGTTTGGGTCCCACGTAACCAATAGTCCACCTGAATTTCCAACCGAATTAACCACACATCTAACCTAGGTCGGACGAAAAACATGTATGAAGGTTCTGGATTTTTGTGCATAAACCGAGGTTTCCTGTAAAAAAACAATATCAGGATGGGTTCTATCTAGAACACGATGGACATAGGCCAATTTGAGGGTGCCCCTAGTCCCTCTAAGGTTTAAGGAGAGAAATAACATTATTTTTCCCGTGTCAGGGCCTTCATTGCTCTAAGTTCCCCACTGTCAGTGGAAGGATGAGAATCAAATTCCAAGGTGGATGAAACCAATGATTTTTTTTGGGCACTCCTTGTCTTAATCGACGAGTATTCTATACCCAGGCCCCTAGACTAGACGAACTCTTTCCCTGCCCCTTCAACATGCGGGCGTGAAGAGCTGGCCTCCCCATCACAATTAGAAGAGTCTAAAACAAAGTTGCCCAGATAAACAAGCAGTTGAACATAAGAGTTTGGGTCATGAATAAAAGGTATTAAAGAGTCCAGAACAACACTTAGAGAGGTATCATCCTCTTCTGGTTCATGGTAACCTGGGGGAGAAGTGGAATCTCCATTCTGAGGACAAGGAGAAAGTGTAGGGTAAACTGACTGACTAGGAACAGTAAAAACAAGTGACAGATCAAATTGGAGTAACTTTTCACTTGACTCGACCAGACTAGCTAAAATAGAGATAGTTTCGACCCCCGGTTGACAGAACGATAGGGTAACCCTATCATTCTGACTCTCTGTACCCACTCCAACAGGATCAATAATTCCCCTTTCCACCATAGTGGACACGTCGAATTTGGAAGTAGAAAGCTTTATCCATTCATATGCATCCAGAGAATCCATTTCCCACATCAACAAAGAAGAATAAAGTTCAAGGCAATGATTTTTAACTTACCCGTTAACGATTCCAAAGACTCCGACTGACTGGAATCTTCCCATGCAAAGTGAAAAGGTCCGGTCCCATTGAAACCCGCTTCTGGAGAAGAGTCTTGATTACCTCTAAGCAGAGCTATGTCTTCGAACTCTTCTTCTTCAATGTAGCCTCTACAATCTCACCGCAGGTGTTCAGTGCTCTAACAAATACTGCATCTGAATGGTATGCATAGATAGTCCAATCGTTGTAGAACCCAACATCCCCTCCATTCTATCTCAATGACTTCCGGAAGCCCGTTATGTATATCCAATTCGACCATGATTCTTCCAACTTTCCTAGATGTCGCGGAAAGGGTTGTTCTATCTACCATAATAAATTTACCCAGCGAATTCCTAATGGCCTTCAAAGCTCCTTCATTCCAAAGTTGCAAGGGTAATCCGGGTAGAAGAACCCACAGATGTCTATGTTGGAAATATTCTGTCACCGGGTCGAATGCAACCCGCCAACACTTTAGCATTAGGATGCTACCTCCAATAACCCACCTACTATCCAATAAAAGTGATGCATCTTCGGACGTTTTACAAATGAAGCCTAGCCATCCTTTGGTTAAAAACATAATCTTTGGTGCATATCCTAATAGGGGTACCCAAGCCTACTCAACCCAGATAGGGAGTGACACCTTACACAGGTTGTTGTAGGATATCCTCCCAACCAAACCACATAATGCCATTCTACAGGTCTCCTGGAGACCGATATCAGACCCTAGCACCATTCGCTCTACAACCTTGTTTTCCTTCCACTGCCTATGACTACCCCTTAAGGAACCAACAGTTCTACCCTCCTTACTTTGAAAACCTGTGAAGCCCATGCCTCTAGCCTCATCTCTTTGACCACTCACATGCGAGAGCTTCTCCACCTCCGGAGGTGTATCAGATAAGCCCGGGAGGAAGTCGGAGAATGAGGGAAATCCACCTAAACTCCTACTATGAGGACAATCTCATAGAGAAGTCAAATCAATTGAAGTGTGTGTTAATGACTTAGTACGCACCCCAGTGAGTCCACTGTTGTGAAAAGACCCTCCTCCTGCCAAACACCTTCGTTAGCCTCTCCCATTAGTTCCCTTACATCATCTTCAATACCCACCTGCCGAGGAGGGGCCATGGGTAAGCCACTTGGGCTCCACTAAAACTGGTTCAAAATCCAACTTCAAAAGCATTCCAGTTACCAAGAATAACAATGAATGGATGTTATAAATGTGAACAAAGCTCAGTTGACGAACTTATGCCACCTGCGCTCCATCGAAAACATTCCAACCACTGACTTCAAGGCAGTTCAGTTTCCAAGAATAACAATTAAACACTTACTAAAAAAGAGGATCGTCTTAGATAAAACCAAAGGAAACTGCTAACAATTTGGGAGAAATAAAGGGGAAGGCTGCTAACTAAAAGATAAAAGGGGAAACATGAAAAACATGTTAAAACTTTTTAATTATTTTTGTTTTTTCTATTCCTTGTCTTAATTCTATTAATATCTATGAATATATTTTCACCATTACACTCCTGCCATCTTATCACACATCCCATTGGATTCCATTAATCTATAATGCAAAAGGCATCCATCCACTCATAATAAATTGAATAGTGTACTTTTCTTTCTTTTAACCATTTCTCTATAAAGAGAGTAAAGCAAGAAAGCTTCTTTATCTCTTTCTTAAAGTGGAACAATTTTTCTTTATTTTTTATTGTTTCTTTTAACATTGAAGGCAAGTTCTATACATTTTAATTCTAAGGGTGCATGATTAATTTAGGGACATATCAAGAATTTAGAAGAAGGGAGTTGTACATTCAGTACTCACCTTCCTCATATGAGGGTGAGGGTGAGGGTCGGGCTGGGGGAATATTAAAGAAAATGTATTAATTCGTCATATGTGAGTGAGGGTGGGGGAAAATATTAGAGAAAATGTATTGTACATTTTCTCTGGATGGGGTTGGGGGGATATTAGAGAAAATATATTAATCCCTCATATGAGGGTGAGGGTGGAGGGAAATATTAGAGAAAATGTTTTATACATAATATTTCCCCCTACCCTCATACCCACCTTCATAATATTTAAACTATGACTAGTTATCTTTATCTATTAGTCTATTTATGTGATCATTACCCACCTTCCTATTCTTTTAACCATGATTGGTTATCTTTCACTTTGTGTGTGATAGAGATTTTATGAGTAAATCATTCAAATTAAATGTACAAAATAAAATTTCACTAATGACAAAGTATATCAATTCATCTACTGTACTTCATATAAATAAAAAGATTAAAAAATTATAATAAATTATCAATTGAAAATATACACTAATTTAAGGATTGCATTCTTCTATATGTTTAAATTTTAAGTTAACTACCCTAAAATATTCTATATTTCCTTGATTTATGACTTCATCTCTTCATTCAATTGATTGTATATCGAATAATTCATGGTATCTATTCAATCAATTAATTGTATATCAAATAATTTATTTTATATAATTTCCAACCAATTACAAATAATATTCCTTTGAGAATTTTACATATATTTTTAATTTATAATAATAAAACATAATTTACAATGATAAAGCTTTTAATTTTATATTTTTATTAATAATTTAAAATATTTATAAAATATTTCTTAAAAAAATTTAATATATTAATAATTAAATTAAAATTAATGATTACAAATTTTAATTATTTCATATTTATTTTTATTTTTTTGGATTACATATAATTATTACGCTAAAATATTTCTAAAATAGCAATTTTAAGAGACATGTATAAACATACAAGTAATTGCTAAAAAAATTTTGTTTATATCTATTTGGGTTTTAAAAAAATAATAGAAAAATTTTGAATTTTAAGAAACCATTTTATAATAAAGTTAAAATTTAGAAAGACACTTTTATTTTTATTAAAAAAATTGAATAATAAAATCATTTTATAATAAAGTTAGAATTTAGAAAAACTCTTTTATTTTTATTAAAAAAAATTGAATAATAAAAAGAGATTTTTATTAAAAAATTAAATAATAAAAAGAAATTTTTATTAAAAAAATTAAATAATAGAAAAAGATTATTGTAACAATCACAAGAAGTTTTAAGTATTTAAAACACACAAAAATCTCAACTATAAATCAAATACTTACTTAACAATCACCAAGTATACTTCCATGAAGACCAACCTTCCAAAATGTAAAAATGACTACATAATATAAGAGTAAAAATGACTACATAATATAAGAGGATGAATATATGAATAAAATTCAAAACAAGAGTGAATTTATATAGATAATTCAACAAAGTTGAATGCATATAAAGATAACCATACTCTCTATTCAAAAAATACAAAGATATATACTTATATAAATAGAGTTTAATACCTAATCACATATAAAAATGAATTTATAATCTTTTATAAATTATCTAAAAATATTTAAACAAAACTTTTTATATATTATTAATTATTCAATACCATCCTTTAATCAAATAAGAAAGTCATAGTACTTTAATCACCAAAAAAAACTATTCACATTAACATGGAAAATCAACAAACCAAAATAAAGTCCTTTAATCAAATAAGAAAACAGAAAACACTTGTGGAGTAACTCATGGTGATTTTTGGTGCCCATGGTGATTTTGAACCTGGAATTGGTATTGGAGCAATAGGTTGAACCAGGAACGGAAGTCCAAGATCAGGTGGTCTACCTGATCCCTTTCGACTGAGGTGAACTTTTGTTCGTTGGTATCCCTCTTTCCAGTTTTGTCTGACTTGCTCCCTGCACTTTGGCGTCTCACGGTTGGTATTTTCCAACTCTGCAAGGCGTTTTCTCTTTTTGCTCGTTGTTTTTTCACCACTCACTTGTCCGTCTATCTATCCGGCTTCGAACTATGGGCTAGACTTTACTTGCTGTCTACAAGCCCTTTTACCCTGCCTCCCTTCTGATCCTCCTGACCTGCTCTGAGTGACTCTTGGTACTCTTTGTTCTCTTCCCTTCTGCCTTTCCTTTGACTCGCCGGAAAGGTCCGGATCTTCCTCACTGACTGAGCCTTTTGCCGTCCCCGTCTATCGCCCTTTTCCGATTGGTTTCTTTTGAAGTTGCAAATGGAGTCTAAGGTTTTGTTTACATCTGTTGAGAGCCTGGGGGACCCTTGGGACCACCCAGAAATTCTGGCCTCGATAGACGACCTCTGCTCTAATCATTTCCGTTTAAATAAGAATGTTGGCGAGCTTCCACTGTTGCATTCCAGTCCCACTCTCCCACCACACTCTGCAAACCTGACCCCTCTGTCGACTGCTCCTTTGAATGAAGTTCCTGCTCAGCCCCATTTGGAAGAGGCACAAGCATTCTCACCTACCTTTCCGAAGCGAAGACTTGAAGTTTCAACACAGTTTGATACAGGTTACCGGGGGTGTCATACTCAACCAGGGAACAAGTTTTTGGAGGAAACACCCTCTTACAAAAAACCTGGCCTCCGTAAACGTCCTCAAAAGGTTTGGAAACCCAAGCGAAGACTTCCCAAGCTCGTACTCAGAATGGATATCGGACTTCCAGAAGCCTGCAACTTAGCCCTGTGTGCTCTAGTAGGACGGTTAGCCTATAAAGAAAATTGTAAGCAGAAGCTAGAAGACTGGATTGCCACCACCTGGAAACCAATTCTTGGTTACGTTCCCAAGTTTCACCTGCTACAACACGGATGGCTAGGCTTTATTTTTAAGACACCAGAAGACTCTTCATTGACCCTGGGAGGCTTCTGGCCCATCAATGGGGGAAGTCTCATGCTAAAACGTTGGAGACTTGGATTTAACCCCGCCACGGAATTCTTTAGCCATCGGCATCTCTGGGTACTCCTTCCAGGGCTCCCACTCCAACTTTGGAATCTGCAAGCTCTCGAACAGATTGGCGCATCCTTAGGACGTTTTCTAAAAGTGGATTCAAACCTACTAGAGGCAACGAACAAAAGATTAGCGAGGATTTATGTGGAAATAGATATCCAGGCTGGACTTTCTGAAGTCTTGGAGATAGACTGGCGCAGTCAACTGCACTCTCAGAGATTGGACTACCTAGGCATTCCATTCCACTGCTCTTTCTGCCGCAAAACTGGACATTTGCGAAGAGATTTCTCAAAGTTCCCTCCTCCTGAGGCGACCTTGGATCCAGCCGAAGAGACAAATTTTAATGGCTACATCTCGTCTCCAAATCAGCCAGCAGAGACTTCTTACTCTCAAAGAGACGACTCTACTTCGGATGACAATTTAGTGGGTAAGATACAACAACTCTGCCCATCTCTCTACAATACCTTCTCGGCCTCGGACAGGCTCTTCATTTTGAGCATGCTGACTCTATTTTTCCTCCTGAGCCCTCGGCTTCCTTACCAGTCCATCCTGTTGATCCTCTCTTACCTACTTCTACCCACCCTTTTGCTTCTGTACCTTCTCCAGCCTTCGTCCCCAACACTACACAGCCCTCACCTTATCCTGCAAGGGTTTCTGAGACCGACCCAATCACAACATCAGATGTCTCCCAAGACCTTATCTTTTTCGCTGGCTATATCGAACCTTCCCAATCGAAAACCCAACTTGATGCCTTGATTCGGGATTCTCCCCTTGTTCCCTCTCTTCCCTTTGAGTCAATCCCTCTTCACACCTATCATGGAAAAAATCTTGTTCTTTCCACCGGTAGTCGCTCTGATCGACCCTCTTCCTCAGGAGTTAAACCTTCTACAGAGTTGGAACCTACCTGGTCAAGAGGAGTTGGGTTGGAGCTCTCACCTTTAAAAACTTGCAGTGCACGAAAGAAGACAATGACTGGATCGACGTCAGCGGTTTCTACCATTCCTGTTCCATCACAAGGGGCGCTTAGAGGTTTAAAAGCCCTTGCTAGAGGGAAATCATGATCCTTTTATCCTTCAATATCAGAGGGGTCGGAGGACCCCTGAAACAAGCCTCCATGCGAAGACTCCTTGATCAGACACAACTGTCAATCATCTTCCTACAAGAAACTCTAGTAGCTGCTTCAGTGGCTAGGGATTTCATGCATCTTCTTCGTCTGAACTGGCTATCCTACGCGGCAAGTTCAGTGGGAACTTCGGGAGGCCTTCTGGTCTCATGGGACCCTAATTTTTTCAATCTCTCCCCGATGCTCACTCCAGGAGGAATCTTGCTATCCGGGACTAGTCTTGAACTTAACAGACCGATCAACCTGCTTAATGTTTACGACCCATGCGCTGACCGCAAAGTCTTCTGGCAGCGTCTAGACGACCTGGGCTTACTGGCAGCAGAGAACCTCATTCTCGCCGATGATCTTAACTTAATTACCAGTCCTTTTGAAATGTGGGGTGATAAGGTGTCGACCGATCCACTTTCAAGCTTTTTCAAACAGTTATTCTACAAAAATGCTTTGATTGACTTAAAACCACCAGAGCTTATGCCGACTTGGAGGAATGGAAGACAAGGGACAACAAGTATTTCCAAAAGACTCGATCCTTTCCTGGTTGCTGAGAGTCTACTCTTACCATCCTACAATAGCTGTGCTTGGGTAAATCTACCCTTCTTGTCTGATCATACGCCGATCTGTCTACAATTAGGGGAAGGTTGTGGTGGAGCGGGTCAACCCTTCAAATTAAATTCGCTTTGGCTGAAGGAAACTTCCTTTATTAATCTTGTTACTTCGGTTTGGACGGACTGTTCTCACATTATACCTGGAGACGCCCAAGGGAATTTGTACAAAAAACTTACTAGTTTAAAATCTCACACTATTCAATGGCTAAGGGCTAAAAAGGACAAGGAACAAGTCAAGCTTAACAACATTGAACTTGAGCTGGAGGTTCTCCTAAGACAAAAGCTTCAGAATACTAGCAACGAGGATCTAGATCACAAGATTCGCTGCCTAGAGGATGCCCGAAACAAACATCTTCGAGATGAGGAGGAGAGATGGTGCCTAAAAAGCAGGATGCTTTGGTTGGCTGGAGGAGATAAAAATACAACTTTCTTTCATCGAGTAGCCTGCTCCCGTAGATCAAAAAAGCAACTTTGGGAGATCGAAGATGAAAACGAAACTCTACACCACACTCAGGTAGAGATCAATCGGCGGCTTTCACACATTTTAAAACTTTTTTCAAAGCACCTCCAGCTCCTTCTTTTGCAGCGCAGACAGCAACAACCAACCTCTTTCCAAGGATGGTTTCACCCGAGGAGGTTCTATCGTTAGAATCCCCCTGTACAAAGGAGGAACTTTTTGATGTAATCAAAGGTTTCAAGAGGGATAAAAGCCCAGGACCCGACGGCTAGTCGGTCGAACTATTCCTACATTTTTTCGAGCTAATGGGCCAGGACATTCTTGATGTTGTTGAAGACTCGAGAAGAAGAGGGAAAGTAAGTTCCCAACTTAATAAAACCTTTGTTGTTTTGATTCCAAAAGAAAATTTTCCCAGACATTTCAAAGATTTCCGCCCTATTTCTCTCTGCAACCTTTGTTACAAAATAATCTCAAAAATCATTGTCGGAAGACTCCGGCCCTTTCTCTCTCGGGCTCTTTCTGAAGAACAGCTTGGCTTCCTACAAGGAAGACAGATTCTCGATGCCGTTGGCGTCGCACCAGAATGCATCCACAACATTAAGAAAAAAAAACTGAAAGCCATCCTTCTAAAGCTGGACCTTAAAAAGGCTTTCGACTGCATAAATTGGAACTTTCTGCACCTCATTCTTATCCAGAGCGGCTTCGACACTATTACAACAAATTGGATTATGGGCTGTATCTCCTCGGCAACTCTCGCTATCCTGATCAATGGCGAAGCTACAAAGGCTTTTCATTGTGAGAGAGGGCTCCCGCAGGGATGCTCACTCTCCCCCCTTCTTTTCATCTTGATCCTGGAAGGTCTCAGCATCTTACTCAAAAACAAACAAGCATAGGGGCTCTTGAAAGGAGTAAAAGTTGCAGGACTGACTTATATTCTCCATATCCTTTTTGCTGATGACGTGTTGATCTTGACTAATGCTAATTTTGCTGAATGGTCCATCATTCATTCCATCCTTTCTTCCTTTTGTGATGTTTCAGGTTTAGAAATCAATGCCACTAAATCCATCTTCTTGGACTCAAATGCTCAAGATACCTTGAAACTTGAATTAAAAGAGCTTTTTGGAATTGGTTTCCTTGAACTAGCGGAGGGCTTTACCTATTTAGGATACTTCTTAAAACCCTCCAGATACATAAAAAAAGATTGGACTTGGCTTATAGACAAATTTGAAGGCAGAATTCTCAACTGGCAACACAGATTTCTCTCCATGGGGGGAAGGTATATTCTGATAAAAGCGGTGCTAGAAAGCCTTCCGGTCTATTGGATGGCATTAGCCCACATACCAGCCTCCGTTTTGATGATGCTCCGACAACTCATCTTTTCTTTCCTTTGGATTGGCAGTAAGAAGAACATAAGCTTTCATCTCAGCAAATGGGAGGACCTTTCTAAACCGAAGTTGATGGGAGGCTGGGGCCTCAAAAACCTGCCTCTCTTTCACAAGGCACTTTCGACTAACACCTTTTGGAGACTATTAACAAAACCGGGACTTTGGAGCAATGTTATCAAAGAAAAATATCTCCACCATCTTCCGGTCCATATTTGGATCAGATTCGCGGAGGTTCGTCATTTAAAAGGATCACAGTCTTGGAATAATCTCTCTTCCACTCTTCCGATCATTTTAAATTGGCTTTCGTGGAATCCTGGAAATGGTCGTTTGATAGAGGTTGGAAGTGATTGCGTTCTAGGCTTAGGCAGGAAAGCTTTACTTTCATCTCCCCTCCGTGCTCACCTTCAAGATAAGAGCCTTATTTACTTACACCAGTTCTACTGCCCGTCCAAAGGAGGCCCACTAGGCGACTCTTGGTTGAGAGGAGTGGATCTACAGCTGGAATCAGAGCTCGAGGTCGAATGGGATGGCTTCACACAACTCCTTAAAGAATCTGGCGTGCGATTGCAACCTAAGCCAGACACCCTCATCTGGACGGGGGGAGACCGAACAGGCCAGCTAACTGCAAAGAATGTTTACCAAGCCTTGGCCGCTCTTATCTGGCAGCCATTAAATTCCAACTGGAGACAGAGGATATGGAGGGACGTTTGTCCATTAAAGCTCAAACTTTTCGCTTGGCTCCTGCTGGAAAACAAACTTTTGTTTTGGGACAAATTGCAGGCACGCGGCTGGGAGGGCCCAAACCGTTGTTCCCTTTGTAATCGTGATAGCGAATCAACTCTGCATGTGTTTATTCTCTGCCCATTCACCCGAGCGATCTGGTCTTTTCTCTCTTCTGCTTTAAATTTCTCCACGCATTGGACAGGTAACAATGTGCTTGCATGCTTTCAAAACTGGTTCCTTAACAACAACACGCTTTCAATGCTTCCAATCCACCTGTGCTGGCATGTCTGGTTGTCCAGAAACGCAACAATATTTAATGATAAGAAGCCTTCATGCCAATATGTTTCATCCCTCATCCTGGCAGAGGCAAACAAAGCTGGCAAGACATTACAGGCTAGGCCACCGGAATGGCTTCCTTTTATCATTCCAATCGATAGGGCGGTGGCCTGGTTCGATGGGGCCTCTCAACAAGGAGGTGCGCTTTGTGGAGCTGGGGGGAAAATTGCTTTAAACCCCCACACTTGCATCCGCTGGACTTTGAATTGCGGTCAGGGTTCGAACACGAAGGCAAAGCTTTTAGGTGCTTGGGCTTCTCTAGTTCTGGCTAGCCGTCACACCGATGTCTTGTTACTCCTTGGTGACTCTAAGATTACTATCGATTGGCTGAACGGACTTGCTGACTTCCGGGTGGCAGTCCTTGATTGCTGGAAAGAAAGAACCAAAGATGCTACACATCTTTTCAGAAAGCTCTCCTTTCAGCACATTTTCAGAGAGGAAAATAGCGAGGCGGATTCCCTCTCAAAAAAAGCATTGCTCCTCCCACCGAGCCAAATCTATTTTACAATTTGGGAGGATGGCAATGAAGGACCAGCCTACAAGATTAAGCTTTGATTAGGCACCTTCCTTTCTGAAAGTTGAGCATAGATGGTTTTTCGCCTTGATTGTCGAGTCATTGATGGATTGATCCAAGTTTTAAGCAGTTTCTCCTTGTTTAGCTACTGTTCGAGAAGTCGACTCTTGTAAATTTTTATATCCTTATGAATATAAAGAGCATTTTTTCTCGTGGAAAAAAATCAAATAAGAAAAATCATTTACATTAACATGGAAAACCAACATTACCATCATTATTGTTGAAATTGATACGACATTATATTTATTTAAAAATATGATTTAAAAATTGTTTTTATTATTTGAAAAATTCATTGTTCCTTCTATTAATAAATTTACAGAAAAAACCACTTAGATCAATTTCCACTCACTTTCATCATCACTTAAACAAGGGTTGCATGAGTTAGTTGGGAAATACATGTTGAACAATGAAACTTAATATAACTAAATGAATAAGTAATGAATATTTTTTGTCAAAAGATAATAATTGAGGATTATTTGTTATTCAAAATGTATAATGAACCGTAAGCTGAATGGAACTATAATATTCATAAATATAATAAATATAGTAATAAATAATATATTAGATAATAAATATAATATAAATATAATAATGCATAATAATAAATACATAGTACAATTTTTTATATTTAAATGTGGTGATTGGTGAAATTCATTGATTCTGTAATTAATTCTACATATTGAAAGACGTGAAAGTAACGATAACACTTCAATTCTATCAACCAATTAAAAATGAGAAACACAAATATTTTTATTATATCCAAAAATATATATTTGTTTTCCTATATTAAACATTACATTACATACACAAATTTATAATAAAATACAAATTAATGTCACATCAAAATCAAACTCATTACTATAATCCCATGGCAGAGACTAATAAGTATTTATTATAATCCCATGGCAGAGACTAATAAGTATTTATTAGTTAACAAAAAAATCCGACAACTCAATAACCATTGTTTCTTCCTTCGGTTTTCATTCAAAATCTGACTGCAATTTCTTGGCACTCGATAACCATTGTTTCTTCCTTCGGTTTTCCACAGAATCTAAGAACGAGGGCAATTTTTTAAAATTAAATATATTTCATTTGTCAGAGCTCCTCTGCTATTGGTGTCATTTTGTGTAAGGCTTCTCATTAAGTCGCTATCAACATTTTCGTACCAAGCAAGTTGGACTTATCACGAACCATATTCGACCGTTTCACATTACGGTGATGTATCACTGTATTTGACAGTGACATACAGTTTCCTATTCTCCATACCCATTCAAAGTCTTCGAGTTTTCCTTCTCGGCTCCTTCCCTTTTTCCATGTAAGTAAAAACATACACCCAGTATGAATCATTATAAGGGCAACATTTCAGTGCTTAAATCCAACGCCAATGCTAAGCAAATCAAAGCAAGTAGCACTAGCATACCATGGAAGAAGACTCTACCCTACTGTAAGGATCAGCTTGGGAATTTTTTTAATAAATTCTTATTATGATACGGTTGTTTTCTTTACATTTTGATAAAGGCATTTCTGTGTTCATGTTTGAAAGGATTGGCAGAATAGCTGCATTGATCATTAGCCTTTAGTAGGAATTTTTTTGGAAGATGAAGATTCAATTTTGTAGGGAAGTTTTGGGTGTGTTTGGGAGAAAATTTGGATTTTTGTTGTGGGTAAAATAGAAGTTTTCTTTGAGGTTGGTCTCTGTCCTTGGAAATGACCCATCCATCTGTTGCAGTCTCTAGGTCTGTGACGATAGGTTCCCAGCCATCATTTCTCTGGAGGATTTTCTTCCTTAGACAGCAGGGGTATTAAACTTTCTAAGGTGTAGGCAGGGGAGGACAGCTGTGGTGTTAGTAATGGGAGTTCGATTCTGTCCAGTAATGGCCGACGCAATAATCTGGTTTTCGATCTGCAGTTTTTAGCAAGCTAAGTGGTGGTTTCAGGGCGATAGACACCTCAGTTATACTATTTAGAAGCCGAGTTTGTATGTGTAATCTTATATGGTTTTTTTTTCATTGTTACTTTTTTTTATCTTCATCTCAGGTAATGAATGTATTATTGCATTTTTGCTGAATCTGGTCATGTCCTCCCTATTTCCTGATCTACAAAAATGTGCAAATTTTTCAAATTATATGCACACAATTCTAAATTTAGAGGGATCCATACTCGGTTGCCCATACGATGCTAATTTACAGATATTTGTTGCAGGTTCCCTGTCGGTCGGGAGACTGCAGATTTTCTTGCTTCATGCGAAATACTGTCCAATGCTTGGGAAGAGTCAGGTCGTGCAAGCCATTCAGTGAGTTTTAGTCTGAAGGAGCATGGAGGCGTTGCATATGTTGCCTTCCCTTCATTTCATCAAATAGAAAGTTTCATCGTCAAAGAGAGCAAATATGGAGAGGGGAATATACAAACTAACAACCAAGTATTCTCGGATTGCCTCAAGGGTTATGATGATAAGCCAGCCCTCGTCCATCAGGGAGCTCTTAAGCTGTTCCTCCATATTATGGAGGAAACAGATTTCCAAGCAAAGGTAACTAATTGATTTATCTAAATACAACTGTCAAAAGTGACCTTAGTTTCACAACAAAAGGGTTTACTAATAGATGAAATTATGGAAATTCAAAGAGAAAAGTAACGTTGTGTTGATATGTTCCATGATCAATCAGTTGCAGATTTATACGGACTCCAAACAAAGGAAACTCAAACCAATTATATTTGTGGGTCATTCCTTAGGAGGGGCAGTTGCAACCTTGGCCGCACTATGGGTACTGGAAAAGAGGGTAAGGCAGAGCTCTCCGTTTTGTATCACATTTGGTTGCCCTTTAGTGGGAGATGAAAGACTTGTTGAAGCAGTTGGTCGTGAGAATTGGGGAGGCAACTTTTTGCATGTGATTTCCCAGCATGATATTGTTCCTCGGATGCTCCTTGCACCGCTTGAGTCCATTGCAGAGCCCTTGATTGTTATTTTGCCGTGTTGGCATAGCAAAGTCCCATATTCTTCTATTCAAGAGGCTTGTAGGACATCTTGTAGGACTCTTATTAATAATGTCCTGCAGTGTACTTCAAGGTATGTGTTTGAACGTCAAAAGTGGTCAGATGGGGTTACAAAGAGAAGCCCATACAGACCTGTTGGCACTTACATGTTCTGCTCAAGCCATGGAGCAGCTTGTATTGACAATTCTGACACTGTTTTGAAGATGCTTCTTTTGACAATGCAGAGCCATGAAAAACTTTCGGATAATACTGTAGAGGACTGTTTTTCAGAGCATATAGGGTATGATTTGGTTTTGAAACATGTCATAGAAAATTCTATAAGTGGGAGAAGATTTGCAAGAACATTTGCAAATCCTGATTCAAACTTCTCTTACGAGATGGTAATTTCAGAGATGGTAATTTCAGTGCAGTTAGAAGCTACTGGTTTTGGAGCTCAGGTATTACTCAATTCTTCTCTTTAAATAACATTTAAAAAACAAAAGAAAATTATATTTTTGTTTTTAAGTTAGTTTTTATATCACTAAATCTCAGTAAAATCAATAAAATGTCTTGAAAGTATGCGTTATATATTAGCCTAATACAAGTTAACTCAGGATTTATCCAATACTAAAAAGCATCAAATCTTTCAAATTTCTTTACATACAAACCTTTCCTAGATTTATTTGAAACGCATTTGCATGAACGTGTTTTAGAATACTTACTATCCATAAAAGTGAAAAGACCAATTCGTAACCAACCCTGAAATCCTGTGTTCATTTTACTATGTTTTGAAGTTGAATCCTGTCATAACTGCAAGAATTTCACCATCCACACAAAGTATATATATATATATATATATATATATATATATATATATATATATATATATATATATACACTTTGTGGCCAAGGTTGCACTGCAGTGAAGGAATTGCCAATGTGGCCTTTATAGCTTTATGCAGACTAGTTTATTTTTTATAAGATTTGATAGTAGCAGTTTATTCTTTATCTGCAGTTTTGAATTGTATTGTCTTTGCTAATTAATTGAAATGTTGTTGATAACTTTGCCCAGAATGATCAGGCAGAGCTTACCCTAAGAGAAGCCGGAGAAATTGAAAACAAGTATATCAAAATTGTTGATAAGTTAGCTGTTGAATTAAGCGTAAAACAAAGTAGTATGGCAGAGCTTGAGTGGTATAAAGAGCGTTGTGAGAAGGAAGATGGCCGCACATATTATGATTCCTTCAAGAAGCAAGACATGAAGGATATCCATGCTAATTTGGTTAGGGTAAAGCTTGCAGAGTTTTGGGATGAGATTATGGAAATGTGGGAGGATCATGAGTTGCCAAGTGATTTCGAATCTCAAAATAAGTGGATAAATGCTGGAAATACATATAGGAGACTTGTAGAGCCTCTGGATATTTCATATTATTATCGCACTAACGGCAACGGCAACTATCTTTTAGATGGAAGACCCAATCGCCATAAAGTTCTTCAGAAATGGATGGAAGCGAAAGAAAAAACTCGCAGTTCAAGAGGTCAAAGACCCCGCACAAAGCGTGCATCCCTCACTCAGGACTCATGCTTTTGGGCACATGTAGAAGAGGCTCGGAAAGACCTGAAATTTGTCAAACAAGGCCAACACCAAAACCTACAAAATCTTGAAAAGTTTGAAGAGAATGTAACAGAGATGGAAAACGCTCTCAGCATTTCTTCAGATGTTTTCTTCGAAGGAAGCAGGTTCATGAAGTGGTGGAAAGAATGGAAAGAATATAAGAAAAATCAATCCCCTGAATGGAGCTCTTCTTTATACAAGATAATGGAAAAGTTAGAACGGTTGAATTTGCAGGCATCTGAATGAAAAAGCTGTTGCTGTTTTCTAACAGGGTCTTCTCCCAATTAGGTTGCTGGTTTTGTCACAGTATCTGGTTTTGAGATGCAATTTCTGATTCGTTGTTCCAATTAGATTTCTTGTTCTTTGAAGAAAAGGACCTTCTTCCAAGTCAGTTGTTGTTTGTTTTGTTTTTGAGATGTAATTTTTTTTAATTTATTTAAATTAGCATAATGGCTGTAACGTTTTTAATGGCAGAAATGTGTTTTGCTTAAACCTTTTCAAGTGGAAGATCTATGGAGAATTGGACTTTCCCTTTCTGTAGCACATGTTCTGAATGTTCAATAAATGTGTTTCCTAATGTTTGTTTGATAAATGTGCTTAACATGGATTGAACATATTTTATCCGAGTGATTTGCTTAGAGCAATAATACGAGATTTATATGATGATTATAGTTGTGTTGGTGGATCAACCATGATGAATATCTTCTATCTTTAATAAATTAATCTTTTTTATCTTTTATCTTTAATAAATTCAATTTATTTATTTATTTATAAAATATAAGATTATATTTTTTATTTATGTTTTCATATGTAGTAGATAACAAAGTGACAGTAGACATTCTGGTGGGTATTTCATGTGCAAGTATAGATATCTACTTAGTTTATAAAAAAAATTCTCTCCAACTTTAAATATAATTGTCACAAATTTCCGAGGGTGTTGGTTTCCCAATCCATACATAATGGAAAGGCTTTTCAACCACTTTCTACAAGGCATAAAACTAGGCTGTTTAGCTTAAATTAAATTATTGAAAAATGCACCTGTTCCAATAACCAAGACTTTAGCCAGAATTTTGTTTTTAAGAAGCAAGATGAGTCTCCTTCTTTATAATATATAAGATGAGTCTCCTTCTTTATATTATATATGATATAGCATTGAAAAACTTGAGTCCTTCTTTATATCATATATGATATAGCATTGAAAAACTAGATCTTGGAAATTTTATGACCAATTATGACATTACAAATACCATTATAGTATGAGCAATAAGTCAAAAGATATAAATATCAAGAGAATCAATAAAAATGATAATATACAATAAGATGGGCTAACAATTAAAAAATCATAATAATTAAATAAGATGCACAATGACACCTTCCAAGGGGGTGGGGAGGTGAAAATGTGCATTTGTGGTAGTGATTTTAATTTTTATTTTGATGCCAAGAAACTATTATATTTCGTTTGTCTTTTGTTGTCAAAATCTAGGACTGTAATATCAATACCATGTCAAGTAAAAATGATCAAATAATTAATTGATTAGTCACAAGTAATTTCTCCACAATATGATTGAATAACTAAATTGATTCATCAAATGTGATTCTTCTCAATTACAAAATATAAAATTTCTATACAAATTTCAATAATTACAATTAGATAATGAATTGAAATTGGAAAGAGAAAGAGTCCAAAATTATCACATTCAAGAGAATGTAATGGATTAGAGTACAACCATGCAATTGTTCATAGAATGCCCTTGAGGTAGGGAAACACCATTAATTACTCGTTATCAAAGGAATCAATCCACAAGTTATGCTTGTTACAATACAAATCCAACGTGCCTAATGCAATGATATCAATGTTTATATATGCAATTTCATGAGTATTCCTAGGGACCTATGCCAAGCACCAGTTATTATTCCATTTTATAAATTATTGTCCTCCAACTACCTAGTGGGCCCGACTCAACGATCATGGTCATGTTACATTCATTAATGAGTCCGTGCACCAACTACTTAGTGAATCTTCTTCCATTAGTACAGACACATTACAAATATCATCCCTAGGTACCTAACAATATAACCCTAAATATTTGCTTTGTTCTAAAGTAATTTGGGTTGAGCACCATCTAGTTGAAATGGAAGGAAGAACTATGCTAAAGAACTGTTCTATAAGGAGCACTATTTTTCAAGCTCAATTTCCATTACTTTATCTAAAGATAAAGTTGAATATCCAATGCCAATTGAGCATGGGGTTGTGGCACATAGCAAGCGATGATATAATGTCAAGGTCAACTTGAGTTGGTTGCAAAAAATGATGATCGTTGTAAGATAACTCTTTCATACTTATGACTATAATATGGCAATGAGAACTATATAATTAGATCTATAGTCACCGAGTAGAAGTGGGAGAAATGGATGTTTACTAGGCATTAAATGAGTTGGTTTTTGAAAATGATGGCAATTGTCACGTTACACTTCAAAGCATGTATCTAGAATAGAATGGAGCAATGTGATCATATGTAATGGAGGACTACAATTAACTAAGAAAAATTGACTATTGGCAAGGGATAATTGCTAATCAAAACTATAGTGAAGTTGGGAAACTCATACTTGAATCAATCTCAATTAAAGGAGTCAAGAAAGAGAGATGAAATACACCAGTGAAGAGAACTATCTTTCATCAGACCATCACTTGGTGGAGGTGGGAATGATTTGAGTGTACTAATAGTTCTAAAAACTACTTCGTTGTAGAAGGAAAGGGCATTTGTGAATTCATCCAACATAATGATTTAATTTCTTTTTTGAATGGATGTTAAATACATAACACCACTAAACTCCTCCAATAACTTGCAACATAATGATTTGTTTTGAATGAATGCTACATAGAAATCACAACTAAACTCCATTGATAACTCAATGTTTAGGACTTCATACTTTCTAGGGTTTTAAAATGGATATTTAGAATGATAACCTCCATCTCAAATACTAGACCACATCCCAAGACATTGAATTAGAAACTATTGATGTTACTTGACTGTGAATGTTGATTGAGTGAAGTGGATTGATAGGTGTAGAAGGAATCTACCTAAGATGGTAATGCATTTGCAAGGCAGGTGGGCAAGGTAGGTTGAACTATCACCATGTGGCCTTGAATGCTTCAACATGTTATCCATGCTATCTTTTGGCTTCCCTTTGCATCAACCAATCTTCCAAAGTTCTATGCACGATCTTCACATTAATGTGGTGCTAGTCAAGAAGCTAAAGATTCTCCCAATACCTATACCCACATTGGCTTAGCCATCTAGTCTTTGAACTCTCATTGCTCAACAAACCCTTTGAATAGTTGGGCTACAATTTTTGTGTAGAGAATCCCAACTAAGCAACAAATGTTGTAAGAGCCATTCTCAAGCACTACATGCCATAAAGAATTCATCGCCAATATCACATACAAGTTGGATTCGAGCAAATATGTAACTCAATTACAACTGAATGTAGGTTGTTCTTATAAGCTCATAATAAGCTTATGAAGTCACTACAACAATTTCCTTCCATGCTCATAAGCCCACTACATGGTAACTAAGAATCACTAAAAAGGACGAGAGAGCAAAATGACAATGGGATAATGAGTGAAAAACAAATATTTGGCTTCTATATGAAGCCTTACATTCCAAGATCAAGGTGTTAGAAATATCTTAAATTATAAACACATTTACAATATTCCAAAGGGGAAGTTCTAATTTTGACAAAAGGCAAGTCAAGTAAACACATTTGTCTCACCCCTTTTCCCCACTCTTGGCACCATAATCCCCTCTTGGAATCAAGTCTAGATGTATTTTATATTATGTGTTATGTGTTATAGCATAGTGATTTTTAATTTTAAGACTTTGACTTAGAAAAGGTCAATGCCTACATCTAATATTTTCTAATGGGCCTTGGTCTTTAGTTATCACAAGAAATATTGACAAATGTACATCACGGGTGTTCATAGACATAACCCATATGGATTAACACCCAGAAAAGGCATTGCATATACACAATACTATAACTTGAATATTTACAAGATACTAGGTCAAAATGAGGTATTACGTCCCCCCTTCCTTTAGAATAGCCACAACCATGGTCTAGCATCAAAAAATTGAACAAAAAGAGGTTATACTTGATCATGTCATCCTCTAGCTCCCAAGGTGACTAAACTTGTCTATAGAGCAACACTACTTTTCTATTCAGGGTTTATAAGGGGTCAATTTAGACCTCTCCATATAATTCCACTTGAATCAACACCCAATCAAACACATGGTTAGGATCATGAATTCATTTTTAAGCAAAAAAAACATGGAAAACATCATTATAATATTAGCAAGAAAAAATTGACTAAGATAGGGTTCACTCTCTCCTACAAAGTTGAATATTTGAAAGAGGGGGCCTACTATTTGTTCAAAGCATGCAAAGGTAAATGCTTCCAGGGATGGAGCCCATTCTCTCCTCAAAGCATGAAAAGGTGAATTCTTGCAAAGATGGAGCTCATTCTCTCCTCAAAGCATGCAAAGGTGAATGCCTATAAAGATAATGGGACATAGAATTTAATCAAAACAAGCAAAAGGCCGGATACCTATATAATAGATTGGGCATATTCTCTACTCAAAGCATAAAAAGGTGAATGCTTATATAAATAGATGGGGCATACTCTTTACTCAAAACATGCAAAGTTGAACACCTATACGAATAAGGTCTACTCTCTCCTCAACATAATGCACAAATGAGTTAATAGATTTTTATCGTTTACACATGATCACCCATATTACATACACTATTGATGTAAACCTTCAAAGATGTATGAAAATAATCATATTAACACAGAAAAAGAAAAAAAGAAAAAAACATTAGATATTAGCCCAACGAGTTTATCTCACATTTGGATCTTCTAGAGATGAGTCAATTGAGAGTTGAAGGTCAACTAGGGAAGTCCACTAGTTGGTTGAGCTATTCAAAGGTGGTTTGGACTTAGTCAATTGCTGTGTGAGTCAAGGAAGAAAATATGGAGATCTAGGCATGTCTAAGGTGATCAAATTTTACCATGTCTTCCTCATTTTAGGAAAGTTGGTTATACTTTAGGTCATATATAGATGATCCTATGGATCAATCTATCATGGTATTTTTTGTGTTATTTATTATATGTTGAGTTATTCTCACTTGTGCTTAAGTTCTATAATGGTGTCTATTAATACCACCTCTTCTTGGAATGCATTGCTCTTAACTTTTGCAATTCCTTGGTTCTCCAACATGGTATAAGAATTGTTGGTGTGACATTGACCCTGCCAGCACATAATGCTGTAAGGGGGTTGTTTTCCTAAGAAATGGACCCCTCTGGCGAAAAATGGCACAAAGTGGATTAAAAACCCACTTATCCTAAGTTTGGGGCATCAGGGCGCGTTGTGCTAAGAGGTAAGTAGATCTAGGTAGCCAAGATCTGCGCGCCCAGATCTACAGTTAAGGATCGATTCCGGACCCCCCCACCATTCTACCTTTAATGAGGGGGGGGGGGGTCTGACATGATGGTTAAGAAGTAAGTATATCTAGGCGGC
This sequence comes from Picea engelmannii, assembly GCA_009831015.1. Taxonomy (NCBI): domain Eukaryota; kingdom Viridiplantae; phylum Streptophyta; class Pinopsida; order Pinales; family Pinaceae; genus Picea; species Picea engelmannii. The sequence goes on along the minus strand of ML784209.1, from coordinate 256,288 downwards.
CAAGATCTGCACGCCCAGATCCACGGCCGAGGATTAATTTCGGACGCACCCCCCCCCCGCTCTTCTGCCTTTAACGAGGGGGGCGGGGGTCCGATATGAGTGGTTTCCTGGATGGGCCCCTCACAAATGTGGCACTCTCTCTTGACGTTGGACCCCCCCCTCGCGTTAAACCGCCAACCACCTCCCTCCCCCCCTTCCGACATACTGCTTACCGCTCTCCCTTACTGCCTCCCTCTCCCGCCAACATCTGTCTCCCACTAAGCCTGCCCACCAGTCACACCCTTCTATTCATCTTCCACCTCCCTTTCCTCTCATATGTCCTCCACTCATCATCCTCCTGATCTATCACCGCCCCGTCTTCACCCATCACCCTCTCACCGCTTGCCATGTGTCTCACACTCCCTACCACCTCCACATTAGCTAGTTGTCCCCTCCTTATTTGGCCACCGGATCTCCCTTTATTATCCCACGTCACCTTCTGTGTCATATCGCCACTATGCCTTTAATGCCTAGGCATCCATGCATACCCAGTAGCCTGCCGATCGCGCCATCGCCTTAGCCTCGTCAACTCCATCCACATCTGCCAGCCGAGTCCCTCTGCAGAAGTCCAACAAAGTAGTAGGTGGCCAAAGAGGGGCCACCATGTTGTCTAGGTGGCAAGTTTGACTTGGGCCTCCTTGATCCTAAGGAAGTAGTTATTGTAGTAGGTGGTGGTGGTTGAATGTCGTCTCCTTCCATAAATAGAAGGTCGAAAAGGGACAAGTGCAAAGGCAGACTGTCATTCCAGCCTGACAGAGATTGCATCTGAAAACCAACTGCATGGGCATTCTGACCATCGTCTGCATGCGCAGCCTGACAGGGAAGCTCATCAGCAAAAAGCATTAAACCCATGCCATGATCGCGTCTTCAACAGACTGATCCAGTTCTGAGTATATAGAGGCATTTTTGCCATTTTTGTTAGGGTCGTCTTTGGTTGAGCAGAGCTCCCATTTTCTAATATGTTTTAACACCAGAGTTGTTCTCTGGTTATGTAATCGATTTGAGATTGTCAGATTAATAGAAGTCAGTTTCTTTCCACCTCTTTGTAAACACTGTGTTAAAACACTCAGAATTGGAGGATCCAGTCAAGGGTCGTAATGTTGTAGGATGATGTATGTTGGATCACTGCAACATTTTCACCAGCCTTGATCAGTTTTCTTGTGTTACACTCTCCCCCTTACACTGAATAGCCTGGAATTGGAGGATCCAGTTAGGCTATTACAGTAGCATTGTGATGCTCGAAATTGGAGGATCTAGTCGAGCTGTTACAGTAGCTATTGTAACTATGCTAGTTAAGCGCATTTCAGTGTCCTTTTTTTCTTCTACAAGTTGCTGGAAGGCCGGATGCCCATAACAATTTTGTTCTCATTTTCTCACCAAGTCTTCCCTCTGCTCTCGCTTTAACTCAATTTCCTGACTAAATTTAGTTGTGGCCCTCACTTCCCTGTACATTTCCTATCTAGTCCCGTGTTGAAACATCATTCAGGATCTGAGTCTGCGCCCATTCAACCACCAACCATTTAAACCAAAAACCCGTGACTTTAAACTCCGATGGGTATCAGGCTTACCCCTGCTGCAATCCAGGGGTGATTTCTGGTGCTAACATTTCTGGCGCCGTTGCGAGGGACGAAGTTGAAGATTTTCCCAGGTATTGAACGACATTGAGCCTCCGATTCTGAAGGTGCATCAGGCATCAGAGCCTTCCAAGATTGCTACTATGCACCTGGCAACTCCACTGCGGCGAATTTATTGATGCGAACCCACAGGTGACTCCACTGTTTCAACTGTGGCTTCTAGAGGCAGACATACAAGGTCTACTCCACAGCTGCCTTTAGCGACACCTGAAGCTGACCCAGAGAAGATTATCAGAAAGGGAAACACCTTTGGAGGAGGTACTTCTACTACTAAACTAGGTATTTCTGATGATTTTCATTATCCTATAGGAACTCCAACCTCTCCATCTCATTTTTTTTTATTGCCTTTTGTTGGAGTTTCCCGAAGTTTGAAGTTTGGGAGTGTTCCGGCTGAGTTTTCTCCTCCTGGACTTGGATTGGAGGGAGAAAGCCTTGTCACTCCCCTTCCTCCTGAGGTTGTACCCTGGTTTAGACCCAACACCTCAGAAAATTTTCCTACCCGGGTTTTACCACCCCTCCTCCTATTACTACTGCTACTGAAGAAAGGGAAACTTTTGTCCCTTTAAGCCTTGAAGCTTGTTCTCCAAATTCCCTGCGGTTTCCCTTTCCTCCTGTAAGCTCAGTTCTAGTTTCTCATGGTCAAATCCATTCTCCTCCACCTCTTATCCCTATGGCAAGTGCTAATCCCCCCTGTAAACAGAATGGATGCCATAGTAGCTACTAGGTATGCCCCCTTAATCCTACCTCAACCCATGAATCCTCTCCCTGTTGGAGATTACTTGAAGTATATGCCTAAATTCACTGGAGAAGAGGACATCACTATTGAAGAGCACCTTGTTTCCTTCTACAATTATGCAGACAACCTGAACATTGAAAATGAAGACGTTTGGATGAGAGTCTTTGTCCAGAGCCTTGATGGTGAGGTTAGGAAATGGTTTAGGGGACTAACCCCTCGATCTATTGCTGGGATTGAAGCTCTAGACAATGCCTTCTTGAGATAGTGGGGAGATAAAAAATATTTCATGTATTACATGATAGAGTTTGGGTCCTTGAAGAAAAAGGAAGGAGAGTCTGTCTTTGACTTCTCCAAAAGATTCAATAAAATGTACAATAAGATCCCTGCAGAGATCAAGCCCATAAAAGCCTTTGCCAAAATTTCTTATGCTAATGCATTTGACCCCGATTTCTGCCTCCTGGTAAGAGAAAGAAGAGCTATTTCCCTAGCTCAAATGAAATATGCGGCTGTAGAAGTGGAATCTAATGTGTTGGCAGTTGACAGGCTCAGAAATAAGGTTGTTACAAACAGAAGAAAGGGAAGATCAGAGGCCTCAACCTCTGGTTCCTCTATGCCTCACCCTCAAGTAGATGAATTGACCAAGATGGTGAAATTTCTTTCTACAGAGATGGAGAAGATGAAATTTGAAGGGAAGCAGACATACAAAAATCCCCAAAACGTTGACAACAGAGGCAATTTCAGGAGGCCGAACAACATGCAAAGAGAACCCAGGTGTTACCCATGATTTTGGTCAATCTTGATGGTGTATTGATGACGGTGTACTCAGGCTCCTCATAAGAAATTTCTCCTGAGAAAAGTGACATTCATCTCTTCCCAGAAAACATATTTTTGAAGAGAGTTCGCAGGTTTCTTATATCCTAGGGTGAGAGAATGATCCATTCTCGTAGGCTGCCTTCAGCTAGGGTGAGAACTTCTCGCACTGTGCTACATAGCTAGGGTACGAACTTGTTCTAAAGCTTGGGAAGAGATGAAGTCTCGATAGTTCTAGAAGGGAATCTTCTAGAGAATGGGTTGGCATTCGAATGGTTATCTCTTTACTGGTTTTCCTGATATTGTGGGATCATTCTTATCCAAGTAACCATCTCATCCTCTCCTATATATTGATAGGATTCCCATGGAAAAGGTTAAGCAAGATTCATTGGAGAATTGGTGAAAGAATTGTGTGAAGGACCTAGCTTGAACAAGAGCTTGGAAACTCTAGCAAGTCTATCAAGAGGAATTGGATCTTCTTCATACAAGGATCGAGCAAGTGTGTGTGTGTTGGAACCAAGAGCCATCGAAAGGAAGCTTACGACATCAAGGTGATCAGGTTGTATCTTCTACTTTCGATTAATATGATATAGTGGCATGTCCTTTTCCCATAAAGTCATTCTTACTTTATTGTGTAATTCCTTGATCATACACATAAGTTGACGATTGAATATATTTTGCTATCTTCACTTTGGTTGGTTTGTGTTGTCTTGGTCTTGACCTCACGAGAGCACCAGAGTGAAGCGGGAGCAACAGAGACCCTAGGAAGTGATACAAAGGTATGTTACTTGTTACTCCCTACTAGCTAATTCAATGGTCATAACTTAGGAAAAGAGTCATGTCCTGTCTTGTTTTGTTCTAGATCCAGGTGGATCTAGGGAGATCTGTTAGTGTCCACACCTACTAATTAGTCCGATAACAAAATTGGCGACTCCACTAGGGAAATAACCCGTTTTATTTGTGGTTTTTGGTGTTTTTCCTTGGCCATTTTCTCTTGCCTTACCTTTCTCCATTCATATCAATATCTGAGTCTTCAGGATACCCTGATAGACCCTCTGGGTCCAGAAGCCCCTTCAAATTTTGTGTCTTTTTTCAAAAATTTGCTTATTTTCAGACATTCTCACACTGCACTCCATAGTGGCCTGTGAGAATATATGAAGTTCACACTTTGCTTTTAGGTCCAGTGCGAGGTTCTCGCACTTTGCTCAAAGCTGGCCTGTGAGAATGACCCATTCTCACACTGTGTAACACTGTTAGCCTACGAACCCTCTTTTCAAAATTTTGGCTTTAATACTTTTGCATGTTCAGCTGCCCAGATCAATATAGGTGCCTGAAAATAGCTTCTTGGACCATTGGTTGATGTTTTCTTGTCTTCGGATTTTGTGCACAAACAGTCTTAGGAAATCAAAGGCTCTTCCTGTCCATTTTTCTTGACTTTCATTTCTTTACTTTTCTTGGCAAAGATATACTCTCTGATTTTGGAATCTGAATGTGCTTGTTTGGTTAAGAATCGACGATCGGTTGAAAGTTGAGCTTCTTTGTCTTTATCATTTGCTCATTATTTGGAAGATCACTTTTCTCATGCAATTGAAAAGACTAGTTTGGTATGCTTGTTATTTTCGTTTCCATTGAAAGATTGGTTTGGGTTTTTGTCTATTGCTTATTCATTAGTTTTTGTTTTTTTTCACTCTCACCATCATGGTGTAGGTCCTTTTTGAAAGTGAACAACATTTTTCTTTCAAAAGCATTTTCGTCTTCGAAAGTATTGAAAATAAATTGTTGAAATTATTGAAAAAGAAACAATAGAGAATTGTTATTGATGCGTGATTCATTGCAATTGCATTTTAAAGGAAATTGTGTATCGTAGTTCAAGTTTGATCTGGAAAAATTCTCTTTCCCTCCAGTACATAGGATTCATTGAAAAAAAATTGATATATTTCATTCCTATCTATGCATTGTTGGGTCAGAGTCTCATACAACATCAGTTTCATCTCCACTTCCTTTGAGTAACAACAACCCTTAATAACACTGCGCAATCGTAAAATTTAACTAGTAACTCTTTTCTAGGGCTCTATTACACCAACATTTAGCTAGGCTACCACTTTGGAATAGGTAGAGAGATACACTCTCCAAAGCATAAAACACACAATAGCATCTTGTGTTAAGGAGTGTCAAATTCCATTTACAACATCTTGTCCTAGGAAGCCCTTCTCACACAAGGGTCAAGCACGAGGTCGCATTGATATTGACAGAGTTACTCACCCTACTTTGTTGATATCGGTGTAGAGATTGCATGTATTATGGGGGTCACTTGGAGGTATACCCACAATGATGAGTGGAAGCCTCTTGAGTTGATTTCAGGCTAGATACCCTGCCCTTGCATGTGGATCGGACTGTCAACTGTCCCCCCAGGCTTTATTGTTGTCGGTGGTAACCTTAGTGGCCTATCTTTCTAGGTTCTTACACAAGGTGACTATGAAGGGGCAAGTCTTCACGGTACCTGGAATCGACGTTGGCCAAAATCACTCGGGCTCCTTGGAGGGTATACCCATGATTATGTGTGGGAGCTTGCACTAGGGTGTAAGTTCGTTAAGCAGGTCATAAGCGTAACTTTTCCACCCTAGCCCAGCCCCTTATAGTCTCGTTGTTGCGACGTTGGATTTCATCACTAACTAGTGACTTCAGAATTAGAAGGTCTTGTTTTCTTGGTATTGTTTCCTAGATTTTGTTTACTAGCGCGTGCTGTTTGTTTACCCAAGTTGACCATACAATTTTCTTCGTAAGTTTGTCACTCGTTCACAATAGATCCTCCACATCGTTCATGTAGAATGTAGGGTTTATCTCCAGAGAATATGGAAGGTTCTCAACCCCTGCCTACAATCTCACTTGAGGGCTCTCCTCAGCAAAGTGAAGTCCATGACATTTCCATGCCACAAGTGGAACACATCGACTCTCTAGAACATTTCCAGATTACCAATACTCGAGAGGACTTTTGACTTCACCCTAATTCTGAGTGACAGTTTATGCGACTGAATTCTTCTAGAGACTTAGCTGTTGTGTCTTCTGGATCACCGGTTGGTCCCTTTCCAGGAATCGAAGGCCAAGATCCTTTTTGGTCTATGGGCATTTTTAGATGGGACCTTTTTGGTGCAGGATCAGGCGTTGAAATCACCGTCTCGCCTGTGATTTCCGAAACCTCTAACTCAAACACAGTACCGTTTACTACTGCCTATTATTTTCCTGGTACAGATGCCCCGCGATCTGACCACATCTTGACCATCCCTATCGAAATGGCCCATCACATATATACTATGAGTATTCACACCGGGATTACCACGGTTAGTCAAGCCCCCATCGGCACACCGCTCACGCCCAGTATCACCCCGACACTACCACCTGGATACCGTGCGTTGAATGCTTCCATTTCAACTCCTCCGCAAACCCCATCCGGAATTCCTGGTGGTCCTTCTTCTTCTGGGAACTCTCTTCCCAGTTTCATTCCGACACTTCCTTAACCCCCTTTTGGAGGACTTTTCTCGCCCTCTACTGGTAGTATTAATCCTAGTGGCACTATTCCGTCATTCACACCAAATTACCAGATTCCTGTTGGTGGACAATTTCACCAAGGAGGTTTGACTCAACCCCCCCTTGGTGGGAAAATTCCTATTGGAACGCAAATCCCAATTGGAACTCAACCCCCAATTGGAACACTGCCCCCAATTGGAACACAACCCCCGATTGGAGGACAGACCCCACCTTATGGACAAAACATACCTCCATCCTTGGCCC
>ML784209.1:233420-249201 GCA_009831015.1 Picea engelmannii | reverse complement strand
ATTGGAACGCAAATCCCAATTGGAACTCAACCCCCAATTGGAACACTGCCCCCAATTGGAACACAACCCCCGATTGGAGGACAGACCCCACCTTATGGACAAAACATACCTCCATCCTTGGCCCAGTATTGGAATCATCTGATACAACATCCTCCTCAATCGACTGGGGGGAAACAGCTTCCAGCTTCATCCGTTATACCCCCTAATATAGGCCAACCATATCTAGGTATTTCCAATCCCATCTGGGGTTCGAATGCTCAAACTCATGTCCCTGTTCTAGGATACAATCCCATGAGCTACTATCCTCTACAACCACCACCGAATCTGCCTAGGTATTCACATTATATGCAGACTGCTTATGGTCCTACTGGTTTGTTGACGGGGCTTCCTCCCCAAAGCCACCAGTACCCGCATGTGAATCGACAGTTACCCTTCTTGGCCACTTTGGATCTCTTGGACTTGTCGAGGATTTTGAATGATCCAATTCGTCACTCTCCCCAATGGCCCGCTATACCAGCCAAGCTACCATCGGACATCCCTAAATTTGATGGCAAAGAGGGAGAGGACCCAAACAATCACGTCATGAATTTTCACCTCTGGTGTTCATCCAACTCGTTGATGGATGACTCTATTCATTTATGTCTTTTTCAACGGACCCTCACAGGTTCTTCTGCGAAGTGGTATATAGAATTACCACGAGGTTTTTTCACTGACTTCAACACCCTAGCTATGTCTTTCCTCACTCACTACCAGTTACCGATCCATTATGAAATGAGGACTGAGATTTTAAGTTCTTTCAAACAAAACAAAGCCACTCATATATCCAATCACATTCATGAGTGGCGATGGAGACGACGTCTCATTAAACTTGAACTCCCCGATCAGTTGCTGGAAGAGTGGTTCACAAAATCATTTGTGAACGACATCGGTCGTGACATCGCCATGGGTGGAGTAGTCACAGAAGAGCAGGCCATAAGTTGTGCTCAATACCTTGACCTCATTTACTCACAAACGGGTACCCTTTATGAATTACTACCTGACTTACCTCGTCCTTCCACTTCTGCCACTTCAACTACTCCAAATGCTTCTCATGCAGCTGACGGTGTGATTGGCACTTTCCATGCCCAACCACATTCCATCTCAAGCACCAACCCCAAACCTTCTTCTTCTAATGTTCAAAATGCTCTGTCTCTTGCCCCTCCCACCGGCAAGACTTCTGAGGTAAATGCAGTTCAATCTACCCCAGCCGGTAAAAACAAATCCAAAAAGGGAAGGGGCAAGAATAAGGAGGACAAAAATACTTCTCAAACAGAGTGAACCAAAACTACACTTGTTGACGATCGGGATAAGCACAAACCTCGATACCCTTTTCTTATCTATGGTGATGATCACTACATGAAGGATTGTCCACGACGCGTCGAGGTCACTAAGTTCCTTCAAGGAGCCCCAAAACCACCTACTCCGGCCGTTTTGTCCCAACCCTTCCCATCTCAACAACAGGCTCAGTTGGTCATTCATGACCAACCCTCATCTTCTACTACATCCTATGTATTGATGTGTACTGGTGATTCAAATCAGAACAACATTACACTTACCACTCGAGCCAAAGATTATGCTCCCTCTAAAGAGAAGGTTGATGACCTACCTCCTTCATTGGTACAACCTTCTCCCGCGACTCCACCTACCAACAATCCTCTTCATCTCGAACGACCGAGCCTTGACACAGTTCTTCGACCCCCCCCAAAGGGCGTCGTTTAGAAATCGGCTTTCAATCCTCATGCTCATGCTGCCCAGAATTACAACATTGTTGAAGATCTGGCCCAAGCACCTTCTGTGACGTCAGCCCTTGAAGTCCTTCAAAGTTGTCCCACACAATGGAAGGAACTGTTGAAAGCTATCAGTGGAATCGACTCGACGGATATGAATTTAATAATTTTTTACTTGGAAGATCACATTCCAAGGTTACCCCCTCAGCTCGCATTCTAGATCCAAGTGATAGTCTCTGACAAAAAAATTTGTCGAACCATTATCGATGAGGGTGCCTCGACGTGTGTCATGTCTCTTACTTGCTAGAAAGCCATTGGCTCTCGCTCTTTGAATGAATCCCATAACACTCTCAAAGCCTTTAATGGCTCTGGTTTTAAGCCCTACGGTGTCCTTCCTTCATTTCCCATCACGTTAGAAGGCAAAACGGTCCAAGTCGAACTAGAAGTATTTAACGTTACCCTTGATTACAATTTTCTGCTTGGTCACAGCTGGATCAATTCCATGCGCGTAGTTGTGTCGACCCTTTTTCGTGTAGTACGTTTCCCACATCAAGGGAAGGTAGTCACTGTGGACCAATTAGCCTTCTTTAACTTTGACACCCATACTGGCAATGTACCATTCATCGCTAAAACCCCATTGGGTTATGAGAACGTCGGTGTAGACCTTCTTAAAGACTCTTCCTTAATGGGTACTTTCCCCATTCCACCGCCCGATGTTCCACGCTTGTCCGTTGCTTCAATCAACATGATCTCCACCTCGATTCATGAAATTCCTGCATCTCACAAGCCATGGATAGTACCTGACCCTGGAAATCATCTCCATTACGGCGACGAAATGTCGTTAAGTCCGGTTGAATCTGCCTATCAGGCCATTCAATCAACAACCCCTTCTACCCCCTCTCTTGCTGAGTTGTCTCCAGATCCCTTCCATGTCATTTTTCCCATAGACGAGATGATCATGTCTGTCATGGAAGACACCCCTTGGGATGATGGACATCATTGTTCTATCCTCTTTCTGGAGCAACATACCATTGAGAACTACCAATGGATCTCGACCTCGTCGACCATTGTCGTCATCTCAACCATTCCCGAGTCCACACACGATGTGTTTTCCGAAGGGAAATTAAGCAATATCTCGCCCACTATTCCCCTCGACATATCCATCAAGCCTGGAATTGTCGAAAATGTCCATATCGGAGCTTCGTGTTCCCTTGACGAAATCGTCACCTACATGTCCCTTTTCAAAGAGTTTCCTGACATCTTCACTTGGAGCTACGAAGAAATGCTGGGTAGCAACCCCGACATTGTGATACATGAGATCAAGACATACCTTGACGCTTAACCCATCCAACAATGCCTTCGTCCAGTTCACCCACGTAAAGCGGCTGCTATCAAGCTCGAAGTCGAGAAACTTCTCAAAGCCGACTTTATTTACCCTGTGGCCCTCATTGACTGGGTTTCCAATCTTGTCCCGATCGACAAGAAACAAGGCACGATTTGTGTATGCATTGATTATAGGGATATCAACAAAGCTTGTTCCAAAGACAACTTTCCTACCCCCTTCATCGATCAGATTGTCAACGATTGCACCGGAAGTGAAATCTTCTCTCTGATGGATGGTTTCTCTGGGTATAATCAAATCAACATAGTTCTTGAGGATCAACATAAGACTGCTTTTATTTGTCCTTGGGGCACTTTTGCCTATCGGAAACTCCCTTTCGGTCTCAAGAACGTTGGTGCAACTTTTCAACGTGCTATGTCTTATGCCTTCCATGATATCAAGCACATCGTGCAACCGTATCTGGACGATTTACCTGCTCACTCAATGCGTCGAGTCGATCATCCAACCCACCTCTGAGCCATTTTCATCCGCTATCAGTTTTACCGTATACGTTTGAATCCTCATAAGTGTGTTTTTTGTGTGGAATCTAGCCGACTTCTAGGCTTTATTGTTTTGCATCAAGGGATTAGGGTGGATCCTTTAAAGGTTGAGGTGACCCGTAATCTCCCTCCTCCTTCTACACTTTGCCAGTTACAAAGTTTGCAGGGGAAAGAAAAATTTCTTCGTCATTTTATCCCAAATTACACCGAGATAACTCGTGGATTTACGCAGATCCTTAAAAAGGGGTCTGATTTCGTATGGGATACCATTGCAAACAACACTTTCAAAGCTTTGAAATTATCCCTCACACGTGCTCCGTTTCTCTTTCCCCCCGATTACAGTCGTGATTATTTCCTCTACCTTGCCGCCTCAGATTACACCATTGGTATGGTTCTAGTCCAAGAGGATGATGCTAATGACGAATATGTTATCTACTACTTGAGTCGAAGTCTGACGCCTATCGAAATAAAGTATTTACATGTCGAAAAATTGGCCTTGGCAGCCGCCCAAGTCGTCCAACGCTTCCGGCACTATATCCTCTCACGCAAGACTACAACGATTTCTAACTACAACCCTATGCAACACATTCTCACACGTCAATTGCTAGGGGGAAAATACTCAAAATGGGTTGTGATACTCCAGGAGTTTGACTTGGAATTCAAACACGCCAAGTCCAAGAAGTCCTTAGTGCTTTTTGAGTTGATATGCGACTTTCCCTATTCTGAAACGGAAAATGTAGTAGCTGATTCATTACCTGATGAATCCCTTTTCCTCATCAGCACTGATGATATTTGGTATGGTGATATCATCATATATCTACAAACCCAGACTTTCAGGCCAACTTTGTCTAGTACTGACTGACGTCGAATACGCTACCAAGCCCGTCAATATATTATCCTCGGGGATACTCTTTATCGTCGGGGGATTGGCTCAGTTTTTTTATGCTGCCTAACATTCAACGAAGCTGAGAAAGCTCTGAATGATTGCCATTCTGGAGCCTGTGGTGGTCATATGTCAGGGTATGCTACTGCTTAGAAGATCTTACGAGCAGGGTATTTTTGGCCTTCTTTATTTAACGACTGCATAATCGTCGTTCAAAAATGCCATGCTTGCCAAACGTATAATCATAAGATACGGTCACATCCTGCTCCTCTTCACCCTATGGTCTCCATTGGTCCCTTTGCGAAATGGGGCATCGATTTCATGACATGTCACCCCCACTCAGCCGGGTGGCATGGATACATTATTGTAGCCATAGATTACTTTACGAAATGGGTCGAGGCGATGCTGACATCTGACAACACTGGAAAGACCACAACATTATTCATTTTTAATCACATCATAGCTCGTTTTGGTGTTCCCCAGGCTATCGTCACTGATCACGGTAGCCACTTTAGAAACTTCATGATGTCCGAACTTATTGAAAAGTTGGGTATTTTCCATGAAAACTCAACGCCCTATTACCCACAAGCCAACAGCCAAGTCAAAGCAATTAATAAAGTTCTCATAACTATGCTCCGACGAATGATAGGGATTCACAAAACAAGTTGGCACACAATGTTGTTTTTGGAATTGTGGGCTTATCGAACATCCGTCAAGTCCGCTACTGGGTTTACACCTTTCCAGTTAGTCTATGGTTTGGAAGCCATTCTCCCGATTGAATGCAAGATACCCTCTTTAAAACTAGTTGTTGAACTCCTACCAAACACTTCTGCTGAGGAAGAACGTCTATTGTATCTTATGCTATTAGACAAAACTCGACGCAATGCTACCCTAGTCATAGAAACTCAGAAAAAATGTGTCAAGGCCCAATATGAAAAACATGTCAAGCCTCGCATTTTCTTCGAAGGAGATCTCGTTCTCCTCCATGAACAACATCGAGATATGCTCGGAGCTGGAAAATTCGAAGCCATGTGGCAAGGTCCTTATATCGTTAGATGAGTGTTGGAAAAAGGGGCTTATGAGTTAGTAGATTACGATGGTATCCCTTTGAGTGAACCCAGGAATGGGTTGTACTTGAAGAAGTACTATGCATAAAATCACCTGTGCACAAGTACTTGTATTTTTATTGTATCATACTTCTTGTGTGTTGCTGTAGCTTGCTTTTGTCGTTATCTGGTCTCTGCCCTTATGTGACGTTGTGTTTGATTTCCAGATGTTGGAGTCTTCGCTACCCTACATTCGCTTCGCTGATGGCGTTAGCCGTAGTACTCAGAACCTTGCTTCTGCTGCATGGGCAATTTACGCCCCTACAAACGAACTTGTCTCCTTACGAGGTGTGTGTCTCGACCGTGCGACCAACAATATTGCAAAGTATAACGCCCCTATCGAATTTTTGATTGATGCTATCTCGCTCGAAATCTGTCATTTGGTTGTGCGACTTGATTCACAACTTGTAGTAATACAATTAAGTAATGTCTATACTATTCGAAGTCCTACTTTGTTACAGGTGTATTTGCAAATTCGCCTCTTGGAACGTTATTTTGATTATATTGAATATCAACATATTCCTAGATGTCTAAATACATTAACTGATGCATTGGCTAACTATGTATTAGAAAGACATTTGGATCATTTATAAATCAATCACATCAATTTTCACACAACACAAGATAAACCGGTAGAAGCCGTATGTATATATAACGATCAAAAAAGTTTTTACAAAAAGTTCTATCCAAGGACCAAAGGACCAAAATTTCAAAATCTGAAGCTTATAGCTTCTACAAAGTGATGTCATGGATGACGTTCACGGTAACACACGACTGCCCGGGAAACCCTACGAAGCAGTCGGCCAATGGACTCTGACACTCCTACTGTATGACGCTGATAACGTCGTGGAACCTCTCCAAGAGGCATGTCTGGAATATCTACTGTCAAACCCTCTAGGTTTTGTTCCACCGCTTCATAATCCTCGGTGTCCCATCGTGGCACTGGAGCCACCTCTCCTCGTCGCTGAATGTGAGAAGTACTAGGAGGTCGGTAAAGCCCCACATCTGTGTCATCAAAAATGAATTTTGTATTTAGTCCTTGGATGAACATATAAAAAATATTTGCATATGATAAAATTCAAAAAAAACATTTAAAAAGAAAAAATGTGTACTTCTTACCAAGTTCCCCCCACTGAGCACCCTCGGGCAGGACCAAGTCCGGATTTCCTTGGAAATCCAACCTGGCATAAGCATAATCGTCGACCATCAACATCTGTGGTCGCAACCAGTCAAAGAAGGTATCATCATATTTGATAATTGGTCCAGCTACATGCCGGGCCATGAGTTGGCACCATCTCAACATTCTTGGATCTGTTGGGGCCGGTAAATCCCACTCAACTTGCATCCTCAGCAAGGGAACCCTCTCAAGGAAGAAGGACACCAACAAAGACCTGTACCTGAATTGCTTCAGGTTACCTCGCCTGCATTTGGTCAACTACCTCTTCATGCTACGAAGCACTGCATCTGCCCAGTTAAAAACCCAAGGCTCAATACATTCTATGGCATACTAAAAGTAGCTCTGGAGAACCATTTGAGGAGAAGAGCTCCCAGCCATATGAGCAATGGTGAAAAAAATAGTGCGGAGGGTCAAATCCCGCGCTCCCCAAATAGCTACTTTCCCTTTGCTCCTCTCTGCCTCTAGAACACAGTGCAAGAGACAATACTCACTCATAGGCAACCCACCACCTTTGCTACCAGTTAGGCTCACGTGGTACCCACACCGTGATAGTCTTGTCAAGAAGTAAATGTCCTCAATATCCAAGGACAATGTGTGGACCCCTATATGGAATACTTTCTGATCGAGATCTCACATATGCATAAGGTACTCCAATTACCTGACTTGGGCCCTCATGCCCGGGATACGAAAGAACTTCAGAAGACCACAGTCTCGTAAAGCAGCAATGGTGGTCGGAGGATTTCTGGAAATGGCATTATCTTCTTCGTACTCCCTTTCATACCATTCCAGAACCATGGTGATGGCCGAATACCTGCATAAGAAGCACAAGAAGAAAGTTAATAACTCTATTCAACACTTGGTATCTTTTCATTGAGCAAAACTTTAAATTTTTTTTACACTTTGCGGTTCTCGCAGGTTCCCTTTGGGCACAGTGCGAGGTTCTTGCAGGTCCCTTTGGGGTCACCTGCGAGAATGACCCATTCTCACAGTTCCCATGTGGCTAGGGTGTGAGAATGGATGAGCGCAACTTTAGCCCTCAAAACCAACTCAAAACTATGTTTTTTGCCAATGAAAATGAAAAATTAAACCATGAAAAGGTAGAGGATAAAGAGTTTACCTCACTGCCGCTGATGGTTCGTCAAATGGATGCTCGTAACTCCCGCAATCAAATGCCGAATTTCAAGGGAAAAAGGGGGGTTTTGGGCTCAAATATTGGTAAAGTTAAAATGATATGGTAAAAAGAGTTTTTACCCCTTTATATTTACTCTTACCATTTTATTGGATTTTATAATTGATTATTTATTAAAACCTAATGCCTAATGCCTTTTTGAGTACAACTTTTGTAGGCATAATGACTTTGATGTTCATGCACAGGAATGTAGATATATTTTTCTTCTTCATTGCATGTTTTGATTGTTTTTTATGGTTTTTGTACAAAACTTCGAGCTTAGTTTTTGTCCGTTCTCGCACTCGAAAATACATGAGAACGCGATCGAGCACACTTTTATCACTTTTTCGGGCTCAACAAGGATATACGAAAAAGGAACCCCCCTGGAGTCTCCTTTAATCTCTTTTCAGACTCTCTAAACATGAGAAGATTGCCGAGCGACCTTGCTATTTTCACGCTCATTAAAGTATTTGAAGAAAGCATCTGTTGGGCGATAATTTATCTCTTTTTTGGTCTCATCAGACTATTTTATGAAAAAGGAACTGAGAGAGTTCTCTTTTAAGTGTTTTTCCAGACTCTATAATCATGAAAAACCTTCGAGTTTTCTATCTTTGGACTCGTTAAACAAACATCGTCAGACCCGTCATGGGACCGAACCACTCCTTCCTAGGGTTCATTAAAGATACTGCGAAGGACTTATCTGAAGGATAAGCTTATATCAACAAGCATATGTTATCCTCCTCAAGCTTGAGTAAAAATAAAGAGGTACTCAACAGAAATGGTGGGGGGAAATTTGGGAAAGGGATGCATTCTCATATTCACGTTAATTGGCAGTAAGTGTCGCTCTTGAACATGACACCCCCTATTCATTATTTGAAGTTGGTTTGGAAAATCCATTTGTCTCTCATTCGATTTGCTACAAGGTTACCCTGTGTCGTCTCTGAGTCAATGCTTCCAAATCATTGGTCGTGTCGTTCATATGTTCAAGAGAAGTTCATCCGAAACCTCTATTGAGTTGGCCATCTGCAATTGTCCATTCTCTTCGTGTCGACCTTCCCTATGTCCGTTCCAACTTACATCATACTCTGTTTCACCTTCAAAATCTATTACTCATTTCGTGTCATTGATGGGGGATACATCAAGGCCCTCCTGTGACGAGTTTTGTTCCGTCGACTTCAGCTCATTATCCGGAAACAAGACTTAGAAATTCTTTGGTACCTTGGAACTTGCATGCCTCAATGGTAGGTTTCCTCACTTTTGACAGTGGGTTTACATCATTGACCCCTGATCGAAAGATTCCATCGGATGTTCGACCTCAACTCATTCATTCACATTCGAAGGATTGTACTAAAGTACCTTGGGAGTCATTGACATTAATGGTGATTTCCCTTGCACTTGTTAATGGTTTCATCAATGACCGGTAATCAAGTGGTTTCTACCATGTTCGAATTCAACACATGTAATCACATGGTTAGATTCGTACTTTTGGGCGACAAGATTGAAGACCCTGGATATCATCTCTTTGTCCAAGTTGCGATGGAATATGTATAATTTGTGACACATAGATCCACTTTGTATGTCTCGTGGCTATGTCGTCTCAATTTGAATTTTCTCGCATAGATCCACAGTGTATTCCTGGTGGCTATGCTACATTTTGACAGCATGGATCCACAGTGTATGATTGGTGGACATGACCTATGTCTATAATTTCATTCATCTGTGATCTGAGTATGGGAATGCCTACCTCATAATTAATATATGTAATAATCTGCATATGTTTGGTTGTTCGCAGGTTTCCGATTAAGTGTGCTCCTGGTTTCTGACACACACATGCAGTTTACAAAGTCTTTCAGCTGTCACTGATTCTGGCCTCATACTTTGGGGGGCATTCTGTTACCCACGATTTTGGTCAATATTGATGGTGTATTGATGATGGTGTACTCAGGCTCCTCATAAGAACTTTCTCCTGAGAAAAGTGACGTTCATCTCTTCCCAGAAAACATATTTTTGAAGAGAGTTCGCAGGTTGCTTATATCCTAGGGTGCGAGAATGACCCATTCTCCCAGGCTACCTTTAGCTAGGGTGCGAACTTCTCGCACTGTGCTACATATCTAGGATGAGAACTTGTTCTAAAGCTTGGAAAAAGATGAAGTCTTGATGGTTCTAGAAGGGAATCTTCTAGAGAATGGGTTGGCATTCGAATGGTTATCTCTTTACTGGTTTCCCTAATATTGTGGGATCATTCTTATCCAAGTAACCATCTCATCCTCTCCTATATATTGATAGGATTCTCATGGAAAAGGTTAAGAAAGATTCATTGGAGAATTGGTGAAATAATTGTGTGAAGGACCTAGCTTGAACATGAGCTTGGAGACTCTAGCAAGTCTATCAAGAGGAATTGGATCTTCTTCATACAAGGATTGAGCAAGTGTGTGTGTGTTGGAACCAAGAGCCACCGAAAGGAAGCTTGCGACATCAAGGCGATCAGGTTGTATCTTCTACTTTCGATTAATATGATATAGTGGCATGTCCTTTTCCCATAAAGTCATTCTTACTTTATTGTGTAATTCCTTGATCATACACATAAGTTGACGATTGAATATATTTTTCTATCTTCACTTTGGTTGGTTTGTGTTGTCTTGGTCTTGACCTCACAAGAGCACCAGAGAGAAGCGAGAGCAACATAGACCCTAGGAAGCGATACAAAGGTATGTTACTTGTTCCTCCCTACTAGTTAATTCAATGGTCATAACTTAGGGAAAGAGTCATGTCCTGTCCTGTTTTGTTCTAGATCCAGGTGGATCTAGGGAGATCTGTTAGTGTTTGCACCTACCGATTAGTCTGATAACACTAGGAACATAGATAGAGATGATCAAAGGATCCAGAATCCTCTTCAGAACAATCTTGTTGCTGGTGAGGAAGGGGAGGAAATAGATGAGCTTGATCCTGAAATCCATTGTCTCGAAGACTTTTCCTCATTTGAATCAATCAGCATATGAGGAGTCTCTCATGAACAACCAGCTTAATGAGCCAAGCAAGGAAGAGAAGGCTAGAAACAACCAAAAAAGATATAACCTTAGATCCAAGAAGAAAGCTGGAACACCCGTTGTTCCTGAGCATCCCACCAGAGAAAAAAGGTAGGCCAAAGATGTAGCAGACAACAATGAAAGTAAGAAAATCCAAGCCCCCTCTCTAGTGGTTAAAACTCCTGTTCCTGAAGTAAAAGAAATCCTAAAGCTCACATCCTTTTTTAGTTTTGAGCATGAGATTCAGAAGATCAGAGTCCCTGTACCCCTCTCTGAAATGGTCAAGCATGAGGATTTCAAAAGGAGCCTCTCTAAGCTATTGCAGTCTAATCCCTCACATAATCCCACAGACTCAATCAATTTTCAAGATGAAAAGCCAGCAGTCATCGTAGGTCCTATGGTAGAAGACAGAGATGATTGATCCCCTCCCTTCTATACCTCACTGAACATACATGACAAGGTGCTGCATAATTTTCTGATGGATTCAGGGGCTTCCCACAACCTCATGCCCAAAACTGTCATGGAAGAATTAGGACTAGAAATAACAAAATCTTACCATGATCTCTACTCCTTTGATTCTAGAAAAGTGCAATGTCTTGGAGTCATCAAATACCTGGTTGTGACCCTGTTTCAACTGCCCATGAAAAGTGTGGTCATGGACATTGTAGTGGCTGATGTTCCCCCCAAGTTTGACATGCTATTGTCAAGATCTTGGATAAAAATACTTGGGGGAACCTTGCAAATGGACCTCACCTATGCTACTATTCTAGTGTTTGGGGGGGAACATAGAAGGTTGTTCAAAGAATCTCAATTGGCCTATATCATCAGTGATGAAACTAACCCCACCAACCATCCTATCTTTTCCCTTGACATTGAGTTGGGGTCTAGTTTATTAAAACTCACGGATACTCCCAAGCCTCCTCTAAAACTCAGAAAGCATCCCACTGCCTCTCATGGATTTTCCCCCACCACCTCTGTTTGGAATTTTTTTTTTTGATGGAGCCTCCTCCAAGGAAGGTGCAGGTGCTGGAATGGTTTTTATCTCACCAGCCCAAGAGACCATAGCTCTGTCTCGCAAATTAGAATTTGAGACTACCAATAATGTGGCAGAGTATGAAGCTCTTGTGTTGGGATTGAGGGCTACAAAGGACATGGGAATCAAAGAAGTGTCTATGTTTGGAGATGCTGAGTTGGTTGTAAAGCAAGTCAAAAATATTTACCAAGATAAGCATCCAAGGCTGAGATCTTATAGGAATGAAATGTGGGATTTGATAGACAGTTTCTTCTTAGCTTTTAACATTTCATTCATTCCTAGAGAAGAGAATGCAATGGCTGATTTCTTAGCCACTTCAACAAGAAATTTCAATGTGCCCTTGTCACCCAAGCTCAGGTATGATATAGAAGTAAAATACAGACCCTCTATACCATACAATGTCAAGCATTGGAAGGTATTTGAGGATGATCTTGAAATCAAGAGGTTCCTAGAAACTATTGATAAATTTTATACATTACATATAGACCAGGACCATGAACCTGAAAGTAGCTCACATGCTGATGTATTTTTAAAGAAAATTGCTAATCACAACATTGTGTAGTTAACTAGCAATCACATTCCAAAGGGACTAGTCCCTTTGGAGAGGATTTTTGACAATAATGATGTACCAGTGAAAGCTAAAGGGTCGATCGATGAGACTGACATATCTGAATGCAATATTGGCACAGAGGCAAAGCCAAAGTTCATCAAATTGTCAAGCAGCCTGACGAGAGAGCAGAGGGCCAGATATGTTGAGATTTTAGAGCAGTTTGCTGATGTGTTCGCATGGACATACAAAGATCTCAGAACATATGACACAACTGTCATTGAGCATAAGATCCCACTGAAGGAAGAGGCCAAACCATTTAGGCAGAAGCTAAGACAGATCAATCCTATGTTGCTGCCTATCATGGAGAAAGAGGTAACGAAGTTGTTGGATGCCCAAATCATTGTGCCTTTGAGGTATTCAGAGTGGGTGGTCAACTTGGTCCTAGTGAGGAAGAAGAGCGGGGAAATTAGACTTTGCGTTGATTTAAAAACCCTGAACAAAAACTCAAAGAAGGACAGTTACCCCTTGCCCAAGATGGAACATATATTGAAAAGGGTAACAAGAGCATCTAGGATTTCCATGATTGATGGCTTCTCTGGATACAATCAAATTTATGTCCTGCCGGAGGATAGAGAAAAGACAACATTCACCACTCCTTAGGGTACATTCATGTATGCCAAAATGCCCTTTGATTTGATGAATGTAGGGGAAACCTTTAAATGATCCATGCATATCACTTTCATTGGAGAAAGGGACAAGTTCATGGTCATCTATATGGATGACATCACAGTCTTCTCCAAGTATGACAGAGAGCACTATGAACATTTAAAAAGGGTTTTCCTGAAATGCAGGAAGTTTGGCCTCTCCCTAAATCCCAAGGAGTCTCTGTTTGCCATGAAGGAGAGAAAGTTGTTGGGCCACACAGTATCAACTGAAGGGGTCATGATTGATCCCAACAAAGTCGAAGCAATCCAAACCCTGTCACTCCCGAGATCCAAAAAGGAAGTCCAGGCTTTCCTGGGAAAAATTAATTTTCTGAGGAGGTTTGTGTCCAAATTTGTTGAGATGGTAAAGCTTATAAAAACCATGTTGAGGAAAGGAACTGAAGTTAAATGGACCGCTGAGTCTCGAAATTCCTTTAATCAGATAAATAAAGCCTTGACTAAAGCTCCTGTGCTTATCAGTCCTGATTACTTGAAGGATTTCCTTATTTTCTCTTTTGCTTCATTTGATACTGTTGCAGTTGTCTTATTGCAGAAAAATGATAAGGGTTTGGAGCAACCCATATGTTTTTTCAGTCGGGCATTGAGAGATGTAGAGATCAAATATGACATTATGGAAAATAAGGCCTATGCCTTGGTGAAAGCTCTCAAATCTTTCAGAGTTTATGTCTTGCATTTAAAAATCTTTGCATATGTCCCTTCAGTTACTGTGAAGGAGATCCTCATTCAACTAGACATAGATGGAAGGAGGAGCAGATGGATCACTAAGACCCTTGAATTTGACTTGGAGATAAATCCCACCAAATTGATCAAATGTCAAGGTTTAACCAAGTTGTTGGGTGACTCTAACTATAAGGCCTTGGGGGTTAGTTTCATTAATATTTGCTCAGAAAATCAACAAGATGAGTTGTCCAACAAAAGTTCTCAGGACAACATACCATTAGCAGAATGCACCTAGTATGGAGACATTATATATTTTCTGCAAAAGTTGAAGCCTCTTGATGGAATGGGAAATATAAAGGAAAGATATTTAAAACTCAAAGTGATTAGGTATTGCCTTATTGACTAGGTCTTATATTGGAAAGACCCCCTAGGAGTGATTTTGAGATGTCTGGATCCATAGGAGGCCCAAAGGACCATGTTTGATTTTCACAACAGCCTATGTGGAGGACATCATTTCTGGAAGACCACAACCTACAAAATTCTCAGGGCTGGGTACTACCGGCCCACTTTATTCACTGATGTTTGCAGAAAGATCAAATCCTGCATCAGATGTCAAAAGTTCTCAGGAAAGCAATAGCTCAAATCCTTGCCACTGAAGCCTGTAGTAGCTTCAGGACCCTTTCAACAATGGGGGTTGGACTTCATTGGGGAAATTAATCCTACTTCAAGTGGTAAACACAAGTGGATCCTAACTGCCACATATTACTTTACTAAGTGGATCGAAGCTATCCCCACCAGAAGTGATTCTGATAAAGTTATCATTAGAGTCCTAGAGGACATCATCACAAGATTCGACTTCCCAAGCAAGATTGTCACTGATAATGCAACATCTTTCAAAGCCAAGCCATTGATCAAATTCTGTGAGCAAGTTGGGATCAATTTGATTCACTCTACCCCATATTATTCCCAGGGCAATGGTTTAGCAGAGTCGTCTAACAAAATCCTAATAAGGATCATCAAAAGACTGTTAGAGGACAATAAGAAGGCCTGGGATTCAAAGCTCAAATTCACTCTGTGGGCTGATCGAGTGACACCAAAGAGGTCCCTAGGAATCTCCCCTTTCCAACTTGTTTATGGGACTGGAGCTATTTTTCCTTCTCAGCTGGCTTTACCTGTAGAAAAATTCTTTCAGGAGTGTCAAGGAGAGCCTGATGATATGATCAGGAGAATTCATCAACTGGTGGAAGTCCAACAGACTAGAGAGTAGGTGATGGACATAACACTTGAGCATCAATAGAAGATCATGTAGGCCTTTGATAGGAAGGTCAGAAAGGAATATTTCCAACTGGGAAATATAGTGGTTAAGTGGGACGCACCCATGCAGGACAGAGGCAAACACAACAATTTTGAAGCTCCGTGGATCGGGCCCTTCAAAATCTCTGAAGTATTTTCAAATAATACCTACAGGTTGAAGGATTTGGAGGGTGAGAAAGTTTTTAATTCCCTATGAATGGGCATTTGTTGAAGAAGTTTTTCTTTTGAGCCATACATGGCTCCTCTGTATTTGTAAATATTATTTTCCTGTTTGTTTTTCGGTTTAATAAGTGAATCCATAGCCCAACAACAAGGCACTGAAGCTGCAAAGAGTTCTTGGCTTCTCACAGGGAGCAAGCCATCCCCCATGGAGCCTAATGTTAGCATATAATGTTGTAAGGGGGTTGTTTTCCTAAGAAATGGACCCCTCTGGAAAAAAATGGCACAAAGTGGATTAAAAACCCACTTATCCTAAGTTTGGGGCATCAGGGC
>ML784209.1:199217-233370 GCA_009831015.1 Picea engelmannii | reverse complement strand
ACTGCTCTCCCTTAACGCTTCCCTCTCCCGCCGACACCTGTCTCTTACTAAGATCGCCTGCCAGTCACACCCTTTCGTTCATCTTCTTCCTCCCATATGTCCTCCACTCATCATCCTCTCGATCTATCACCGCCCCATTTTCGCCCATCACCCTCTCACCACCTACCATGTGTCTCGCATTCCCTGTCACCTCCACATTAGCTAGTTGTCCCCTCCTTGTTCAACCACCAAATCTCCCTTTCTACTCCCACGTCACCTTTTGTGCCACATCGCCGCTATGCCTTTAATGCCTAGGTGCCCATGCATACCCACTAGGCTTCCAGTCGCACCATCGCCTCGGCCTCGTCAGCTCTGTCCACATTCTCCAGTCGAGTCCCTCTACAAAAGTCCAACAAAGCAGCAGATGGCCAAAGAGGGGCCGCCACATTGTCCAGGTGTCAAGATTGACTTGGGCTTCCCTGATCCTGAGGAAGCATTTATTGTAGTAGGTGGTGGCAATTGAACGTCATCTCCTTCCATAAATAGAAGGTCAGAAAGGGATAAGTGCAAAGGCAGATTGTCAGTCCAGCCTGACAAAGATCACGTCTGACAGCCAACTGCATGGGTAGTCTGACCATCGTCTGCATGTGCAGCCTGACAGGGAAGCTCGTCAATGCAAAGCATTAAACCCATGTCATGATCGCTTCTTCAGTAGACTGATCCAGTTTCGAGTATATAGAGGCATTTTTTCCATTTTTGTTAGGGTTGTCTTTGGTTGAGCAGAGCTCCCATTTTCTAATATGTTTTAACACTAGAGTTGTTGTTTGGTTATGTAATTGATTTGAGACTGTCATATTAATAGAAGTCGGTTTCTTTCCACCTCTTTGTAAACACTGTGTTAAAACACTTGGAATTGGAGGATCCAGTTGAGGGTCGTAATGTTGTAGGATGATGTATGTTGCATAATTGCAACATTTTCACCAGTCTTAATCAGTTTTCCTGTGTTACACTCTCCCTCTTACAATGAATAACCTGGAATTGGAGGATCCAGTCAGGCTGTTATAGTAGCATTGTGATGCTCGGAATTGGAGGATCCAGTCGAGATATTATAGTAGCTATTGTAACTGTGCTAGTTAAGCGCATTTCAGTGTCCTTTTTTTCATCTACAAGCTGTTGGAAGGTCGGATGCCCATAGTAGTTTTGTTCTCATTTTCTCACCAAGTCTTCCCTCTGCTCTCGCTTTAACTCAATTTCCTAACTGAAGTTAGTTGTGGCCCTCGCTTCCCTGTACATTTCCTGTCCAGTCCTGTGTTGAAACATCATTCAGGATCTGAGTCTGCACCCATTCGACCACCAACCATTTAAACCAAAAACTTGTGACTTTGAACTCTGATGGGTATCAGGCTTACCCCTACTACAATCCAGGGGTGAATTCTGGTGCTAACAGACCCTATTGTTTACAAGTTACATTAGAGGCTATCACTTGTGACACTCATATTAAGGTGGATCTCTCAAGTAGATTAACTTGGGGTTTTGACTCACAAATTGAATCAAGGTTTATATTTGTGGAGTGATAATGAGTTCTAAGCAAGAAATTGTAGTTCAAAATGGCCATAACTATGGCATTTGGCACAAGATATGGAAATGATATCGTAGACTAAATTGCTTTCACAGTTTTTGTTGGCACAGGGCAGACCCAGGGTTCAACTCTAATAGTGCACCAAAAAGCCCTAAATATTGGCCCTTTCGGCAACACCGACGAAGCAGATGCAGTCTCACCTGAAGTAGCAATTGGGGGTTGCAGGACATAGGTGTATACAACCAGAAGGAATGCAAAGTGGATTCAGAACAATGACCCATAAAAATCTAGTTACTCTTTATCTTCCTTAAGTCTACTATGTGAACTATATCTCATATCTAACACAGTAACATAATAACAATATAACAGAAGGCAGAAGAACACAACATCAATCACACATAACACAAGATATACGTGGTTCACCCTCTCCCTAGGGCTACATCCATAGAACTGTGATTTATAATATATTAGATGAAAGTATATAGTTCTATCTGTGCTCTTATCTTGCAAATCTTTTTCTCCTTCTCTCTTCTCTTCTCTCTATCTCCCCTCCTTGCGCACCCAGCTGTAGGGTTGATCTTTGCACCTAGCTGAAGATATTACAATACGAGAATTCTCTCACACACAACACTTCTCTCTCTTACCCAATACAAAAATACCAATCACATAACATTCGAACTCTCAACCATTCACTAACAACCCAACATAGGTCCTCTAGACCTTTATTTATACATTACAATAACTCACTGACAACCTTAGGCCAAAACCTAGGTGTCAAAACCCTAAATACCAAAACCCTAGGTGTCTAAAACCCTAGGTCAACTTGACCCGCGTTTTCAGGGCTTCACCAACCCATCATCCCTTCTTTCTCGCGAGGTGCTCCAAAGTATCCATCGGTGGATTTTTCCGCTTGCTGAGCTGTCCACAATCCATATTCCTTGCTGATCTGTCATCCTTGATCTCCTTGTCCAATCGGCTTGCTTTCTCTTACTGTGTTCAGTATTTTATGCTCTTTTGGCCACTTTGACCCAATATCAGTCAACGTGTCTTTTGCGCAGTTCACACTTCGTCATTTCTCTTCCTTCTTCTTCAATTTCTTCCTTAAATCATAACCAAGGGACAACAGTTTCTTTAAAATAGGGTTCCATCCCCTAAGGATAATAAACGAAAGTTCATCATCAACGAGGATAAGGATGAGACTATAAGAGTTATAATAGCCTATATCTCTAGGGATATTTTTTTTCATTCAAGCAAGGTCAACTGCGCAAATAAATTTTGGAAGAAGTTGAATACTCTATTCAACAAGATCAATGGGTGTCAAGAATTGTATATTGAGAAAGTGTTGATCTCTCCCAATCCCCTTGTTAGAATAAAATAGATGTGCTCATTTTTCCATAGACAATATAGCAATATTGTCACCCAACCATAGGCACGAAGCCACCCCTGAGCACCTTTAACCTTGACATACAGAATAATTTCAGAATCAAACCTTAAAACCAATAACCAACCAAGATAACATATCTCTCTCCAAGGCTAGTGTACCAATAAAAGAATCCAAACCATAATCAAGGTAGAAATTTCAAACCATAACCAAGTAGAAAGTCCAACCAAAATCCAAAATCCTAGTTGGATTAGTTGCAGCTGCACTCCCTCTCCAAACTTGTGCACCACTAGTCTTATGCAGTTGTGAGAGTAACAATGACAAATGAGCTCTAGCACCCTCTTATTTATAGTTCTCTTTGTCACCTGTCCTGGCTGACTTCTACTTTTAGAGGTTAACACTTAAATATTAATTATTTTATTGAGTTGACATGTCTTCTAGGGTTTCTACACATATGTTTAGGGTTTCTCTTGCTTCCTGGAATATTCTAGTCTTGTCAAAGGTTACACGTAGAAGTTAATACCTCCCACAACTACCATAATATCAACACTCCCTCCTTGCTAGGGAGGTATTAAAGGAAATGTTCTTGAGCACAAACATACCATTCAGTTGGTAGCATCGTCATAGCCACACATGCTATCTCATGATCACGTAGATCAACTCGCGACAACATCATCACTATCAATATCACATGATAGCATCAACTGCATCATATTTTGAATCCATACACCATTTGAGTAATCAAGCATGATGCTGAATAAGTCACTCACTCCACGGAGTGATACAAGAACCATTATTCTAATATGGACATATGTCCTAGAAGAATAACTATTCCAACAGATGCTAGAAGCCACACCATGGGTTACAAGGGCTATTCTTCTAATTCAGACATACATCCTAGAAGAATGACTGTCCTAGACCATTTTCCCTCCGACCACTACTGTGAAATCAAGGAAAATGTATGTCCTGTACCATTCTCTCCACTTTGGTCACTACTGAGAACTCAGGGAGATAGATCATTCTTCTAATATGGGAATACGTTATAGAAGAACAGTTGTCCATGGTACATCAATAATCTGTCATTTTGGACCATTCTCCACAAGGAGAATGTTTTTCCACCAACAATATTTCAACCTGGACCATCCTCCACAGGAAGGATGTCTGCCCACCAAAAATCTATCCTGCTTGGACCATTTTCCTCCTAGAGAATGCCTATCCATCAACACATTGAATATCCATCTGGCTGGAAATCATCTTAAATACTAGTGGTAGTCTCCATGGCAATCAGAGCAATGCAATTCAATAGAACACAACTGTGTCTACTCATAGTGGTATACAACTACTATCCAGTGGCACACAACCACTCCTAGTAGCACACGACTACTAACCAATGACACATAGTCACTATCAATGGATCACATCCACCACAATAACATATAACTATTCTCCAGAGACATACAATGTCCACAATAATCATATCATCTGATATCAACCTGCATAAACAATATAATGATACAAACTGAGTCATCTGGGTCATTCCTCCACTCACATCTATGAGATATGGAAGAACATCTGCCCTCAGAAAGAAAAAAACATCAGCCATGGGCTATCTGAACTATTCTTCCCAAGCATAGAAGAATAATTGTCCCTGATTTCTGAGCCTAGACCATTCACCTAACTAGGCCATTCCTACGGCACTAATCACACTGCAACCTAGAGAGAATGAGTCTTCCCTAGGGAATGCATGTCCCTGATTGTTGAACCTATACCATTCACCTAACTGGGCCATTCTTCTGGCACTAATCACAGTGCAACATGGAGAGAATGAGTCTGCCCTAGGGAATCATTTTCCTGCACCAACTTTTGGCATGTTTTACAGGCATTGTATGCTTGTCATTGATGGCAAGTATAGAAATGATGATCAGAAGCACAGTGATAATCGGGTAGGAGAAGAAACAATGATCGTTGGATCAACAATTCAGAATTCTTGATGGCTGTCAGATCTCATCGTAGGATCTAGCAGAATTTGCATGATCTTTAAAAGTGCAAGGTGAAGCGAGTTCGTGAATCGTGACATGGAGAGGCAAGAAACAATACCACAGAACTGTCGAAATTGTGATATGATCTGAGATATTAAATCAAGATCACATCTGGACCATCAATCCGACCCATGTCAGCTAAGAACACATGGCACAACCAGAAAATGACAAGTGTCAAACTGATTTGACATTTCATGCACATGTAAGTCATGAATCAAAGTGACACATGGCAGTTATTCAACACGTGTCAATCCATGTGTGACGTCAGCAAACTTACATCACTTCGAGGTTTTGAGACTCGCAACTTGGAGAGTCAAGAAACAATACCACAGGAATGTTGAGATCAGGATATGCGAAATCACGACAAAATCTTGACCGTTGATCCAAGAGGGACACGTGGCAGAAGATTAGAGCATGTCAAAGACTCCATTTCGGGGTTTCACGTATCGCGACTTGGAGTGAAGAGAATCTCCATCTAAGAACTTGCGAGATGTGATATCGTGAGTTAATCGCAGCCGTCAGACCAAGGTGTGATCTGGACCGTCGATCCAACTTTATTTCAGAATATCTCCTATCGCAAGTCAGAGTGACAAGAACCTCCAATGAAGAACTCACGAGATGCAAAATTGCGAGTTAATCATAGCTGCCAAATCAAGCTCAGATCTGAACCGTCGAATCATAGGACAAGTGGAAAGCAATTGGAATTTCGTTGACTTGGGGTCAATGGAGCATGGTGTGGAAACTCATGAAATATGAAGCACATTTTTGGCATAGTCTATGGTCACCGCCAGTGGTCACAAGAAGGGAAGGAGTCAGTCTAGATAAGATCCATTTCAGGGTTTCGGAGATCGCGACTTGGAGAGTCGAGATGCCACATCTCCAGATTCATGAAATGTGAATTAGCGAAAAGCATTTTATACATAAGCACTTGGTCATGGCCATGGTTATATAGAGGAAGGAGCTAGCGCAGAAAAGCTTTGTATCGGAGCTTCGAAGATCACATATGGGAATGTCGAGAAACTTGGTCACACGAATGCCAAATTACCGAATGCTGAAATGCCAAAATGAGTGTAAGATCCCGTGGAGCCAATCCAATGGTGCAGGCGAATTTGAGTATGACTGGAGGGCTAATGTTGTGCTTCACAGAGTAACTTCTAGAAACTATTGATGGTTTCTGCCAGAAGATTCGAAGAGACTTCTGTGTGATTTCCAGAGGAGTTGAAGAGTCTCCAAGCTTCGTCTAGTAAAGGAAGACAACTCTTAGAGGGATTGACAGGTGGATGAGCATTGAAGTCTGTAGCTGAAAATTGAAAGGATAATCTCGTCGAAGACAGATAAGACAAAGATCCTCAACTACCAGAGAAGCTGAGAAATCTAGACAGAACACCTAGTGATGCTGAATGCATGGGAAAAATTGCCGAAGAAGTTGAAGAGTCACAATGATGATGAGGAAGAGAACTCGAGATGTGGAGGAATTTGGCATGGAGTGAGCATGCAGAGGCATTGCGAATATTGCATGCACAAAGACAATAGAGACTATAAGAATGCTGAACAAAGAAGAGAGAGGAGTTGTCGCTGTGGAGGAGAATTCAAGGGGTGTGCAAGGAGGCAAAGAACAGGAGCAGAAATGCATAGTAGAGGAATGTTGCATTGAAAGGATATGGCGTAGAGAGCATAAAAGGCAGAAGAACATGAAGTGCAAGGTGTGTACAGAAGACACTAATGCAAACAGGGTAGAGCAGTGTAACAGAACAACGACAAGGCTGGTAAGCCATTGAATAACTTTCTATCATTGTAATAAGTTTTAGTAACAAAGAATTTATAATTCAGGGTGGTTGGGAGGTGCTAGGGAAGACTGGTGTCCTCTGAGGTTCAAGTGGGTGCTTGAACACAGGAAGTTGGTGCTTCCTTCTAGTTGGTGCTAGAGAAATTAGGGAGTTGGTTCTTTCGTCTAGTGGGTGCTAGAGAAAACAAAGAATTGGTGCTCTCAACAAGTAGCATCTTGCAAAACTGAGGTTGTAGTCTCATTATGAGTTGGTGCTCATATGTATGATAATGTAAAGAATGTAACTATTACTTATCATATAAAGAAAAAGAGGTTTTTACCCTGTATGGGTTTCCTCGAGAAATATCTGTCTCTATGTTTCTCCATGAAAATTTTCATGTGACTGATGCTGAATGTGCCATTGTTTATTTCCTTGCATTATTTTCATCATCATTGAATTCCTTGAAATTTTTTAAAAAGAAGCATAATTGTTTAAGCATGGGGACAACTGATTCACCCCCCCCCCCTCTCAGTTGTTCAACACCAACCTCCAAAATGGACCATTCTTTGAAACTGCTCACAAATGTGAACTTCGAAAGAATGAATGCCTAGCGAGACGAACCATTCTACTTGACCACTACTCAAAGTGACTTCCAAGAAGAATGATTGTCTTATACCATTCCCCCACACTAGCCACAAGGGAATCATTGTCTATGGTACATAAACAATCTATCACACCATTTTCATCATGAAAATGATTGTCTGATCTAGACCATTTTTGGAACTGAAAAATGCCTGTCCGTCAGAAATCTTGGGCCACTTTTCGGATTGGAAGGTGACTCTCAACGTGGACCATTTTCCAAACTGGAAAATGACTTCCCATAAATCAATAACATATCAATGCTCCCTCCCAACCCGGGAGTAATATCTTCCTTTTCCAATAAGGAAGTCATCTCCACAAGTACCAGCTTGTCCCTTAAGTACGCAAACTGCTTCTAGTGGGTTCAAATTGGTTGTTCTGACTTTTATTTCTTTCTTGGAATATTCATGTTCTACCTCATGTTTCTCTTCAATGTTGGAGTCCATGGAATCTTCCAAATTTTTCCTTTCGCCATAGGAACGTAAATGCAAATGGACAACGAAGGATATTCAAGACTTCTTTTCGAAGAAGACTTTTTCTAGAGTCAAGATGAACACATGCTTCTTATCGTGGCTGCTACTTCCAATGAAGAACATGGACATATACTTCATGGTATTCATAGATTCTTCAATGGATCATATCTTTGGGGATTAGCTCCCTACCAATCCTAGCTTCATGCTTGAATGAGAAATATGAATTCTCTTCTTTTGGAATTTTGTGATAATCTCCCTCCATCTGAGAGAGTCCATGCTTTCATCTACTACATCTCTCTTTTCTTTTTTCAAAGTGTCACAAGCATGTTCTAGTTACCTTTTGATTCATGAATTTCTTCGATGCTGACTCCTCTGAGTCTCTTTATTTTTGTTTCTATATATTTTGATTTCTTTCCATCTGGCAGTTGTGTCATCCTTATAAAATTCTTCTATGACAACTTCCACAAGGATTGTTCATCAAATATATTTCACAAGGGTACCTGCCCATAACAAGAACAACAATAGAAAACAATAAATATCTATCTTGAGGAGATGTTAGTTCATCTTGTGAACAAGTATAATAAGCATTGATATCAATAGTATTCATATGCAGTCAAGTATTCATTGCAACTAGCAATAATAGAACCTTTCAAATACTACTTTCTCAATTTGTGATGTAGCAACTATCACCCTTGATATATACAAATTTTAAGCTTAACAATTTAATCAAACCTGGAACTTGAAGCCTCACTTGCTATGGAGGGTGCACTTGTTCTTCTGAATGCAATGAATCCAATATTACAGCTTGGACAAGGTCTCTAGTACTTTATCTGCAAACAAACTCATGCTTTTATAGATGATATAACTTAGATAGCATATACAAATGCATTACTTTGAAACCTTGTAGCAATGTCCAACTTGTCTTACAATCTGAAACTAGATATCATCTTAACAAGAAGAGATTAGAATCAATGATTAGAATAAGATAGAAACTCTAAAATTTCAACTTTGATCACAAAATCAATTTGAGCAGAAGTCAATCTTTGACTTTGAATTTGACCAGTCAACCTTTGAATTTGATCGGTCAAACTTTGACTTTGACTATGACCAAAAATTAAAACCTGACGTTTTTGCTAGCTAAGAGTACCAAGAGGTGCGTTAGGATAGGAATCACTAGGATGTCAAGGAATTAGGTCAAATTCTTCAACATAAGTGCCCGAACACAAGGGTTAGGGCTTGTTGTAGCTGCATAATCAGAAAACCTAGTTGCAGGTGTAATTGGTGCCATAACGAGCTTAACGAATAAATTTCCAATCTATCTTCCAGTGGTTAGATTGTCTGAAGATAGTGTGGTCCCATAACCTGTTAAAATAAAAGATACGTACTCATTTTTCCATAGACAATATAGCAATATTGTCACCCAATCATAGGCACAAAACCACCCCCGAGCACCTTTAACCTTGATAGACAGAATAATTCCGGAAGCAAACCTTAAAACCAATATCCAACCAGGATAGAGTATCTCTCTCCAAGGGTAGTGTACCAAGAAAAGAATCCAAACCATAATCAAGGTAGGAATTCCAAACATTAACCAAGTATAAAGTCCAACCAAAAGCCAAAATCCAGTTGCATAGCTGCAACTGCACTCCCTCTCCAAACTTGCGCACCACTAGTATTATGCAGTTGTGAGAGTAAGAGTGACAAATGAGCTCTAGAGACCTCTTATTTATAGTTCTCTTTGTCACTTGTCCAATCCGACTTCTACTTTTATAGGTTAACACTTAAATATTAATTCTTTTATCGAGCCACCATATCTTCTAGGGCTTCTACACATCTATTTAGGGTTTCTCTTGCTTACTGGAATATTCTAGTCTCGTCAAAGGTTACATGTAGAGTTTAATACATCCCACAACTACCATAATATCAACACCCCTCTCACTTGTCAAGTTTGAAATATTATTTGTCTCGTGCAAAGGAGCTACAATTGAAATTGGGTGAATGTAAGGATTTTCCAAATAAATATGACTAGCTTATAAAACTAATCTTCATGAATTTAAAGACACTCTATGATGTCTAGTACAACTTCCATGCTAGTTGGGATTTTAGAAAATAAGGTGGTAAGGACTATACCTTTGATTCTTTCTATGGTTTCTAATTAGGGAATAAGAAAAGTTACTTGATATAGTAAACTTGAGAATAAGAAATAGGCCAATTTTTATAAAAGAAAAAGTCAACAAAACTATATAAAAAGAGGTCCATGATACAATCGAGAGAAAGAACTAGATTGTGTTGACTAGAGTTATAAGAAGAATCATGATGATTAGGCATTGAATAATAAATGTAAGAAGAATAATACTTATTAATAGTGTGGTAGGACAAGACATGTTGTGAAGTTTTTCTCTCTAGAAGAAAACATGCAAAGATCCTTAAGATAGGGTCAAGAGGTTTGAAGGAGAGGTGTCAACTTGTCGATGAATCGATCTGCAACATCAAATTTTATAAGGCAAGGGAGATAACTATACATTCTCCTTTAGTACTTCCCAAGTATCATATACTCACATTTATAAATGTGTCTGGATAGTTGATTTTGGTTGTGCCCATCATATGGTTAAGGATACTTCCCTCTTTTCTTCACTAATTAAGGCTATTGAAGAAGACATAATTGTTATATATGATTGTGCTCATAGTATTGTTGGTTATGGTAGGATTAAAATGTTAGAGTGGTGTCACGATCATTATTTCATATAATGTAACAAGCTTGAATGCCATTTTTTTTGTATATATCCCAACTAGCCCAAAATGGCAAGGAGGTTGAACTCTATCTTAATAGGTTTTTTATGGAGGATATTAACAATGAGTTTTTTTTTTTTCTAAAGGTGTCCTTAACCCTAAAGAGAAACTACACAAGTTCAATGATTTTCCTAAGAAGGATCCAAGACCCACTATACTCATAATTAGGACTGGCAACCATAGAAACATTTAGCATGGAAGACTAGAATTTTTGAATTTTTGAAGAATGAAATGAATGTTGGAGTTTAAGATGGTTAATGGAATACCTAAGGTAGTGAATGATGGTGCATCTTAAGGGCGTGTACTTGGAAAGAATCACTAGGATACTTTTGAGACATAAAACAATTGGAGAGTAAAGACTTAGCTATAACTTATTCACAATGACAACTTTGTATAATGAATAAACCATCACTAGCTAGTGCAAGGTATATTATTACTTCTATTGATTATTTCTAGGTATACATAGGTAGATTTCATGAAGAATAAGGATTGTGTCTTTCAATTGTGAAATTTCTAAGATTAGACAATGGAGGAGAATATGTGAGAAAGGGATTTGAGAGTTAATTGTCATAGAATGGTATCTCATGCTAGATCTCGATACCTTACACATCTTAGAAGAATAGTGTTGTTGAAAGGAAGAGTCAGACCATGGTTGAAATGACACAACGTTCACTTCAATCCAAAGGATCATCAACTAGATCTTGTGTAAAGGTTGTAAACTACTCAAATTACCTTCTAAACATGTTTTAACCAAAGTTATGTGGTATATGACTCCTCTTGATAAATGGAGTGGTAGAAAACCCTCAGTTAGATATCTTAGAACATTTGGATTCATAGTTGGGGCTCATATTCTATATGATAAGAGAAATAAGATGGATGCGAGGAGTCATGCACGTAGTAAGACGATGCATTTTTATGATTCAAAATACTAAAGGTTGTTTGATCCAACCAAATAAGAAATTATTTATAGGAGAGGTGTTGTTTGTGATGAGTGGACCTGAAGTATTCCCTTGTTGAACTCCTCTTCTAGTTTTTAAAGTAGTGATCCATTTGAAATTGTGAGAAATTTTGGATTGACCAACCTACACAGTACATCAATCAACCTACCAAATAGATAGTCAACCCACATAACATATCAAACTTGCATCTGACCTTCTATGATAGAGTCAACTACAAGAAATAGACTACTGTTGACGGGCGCAATTTTCCGCTTGTCAACTAGAGGAGTGAATCCGGTCTAGGGTTATCTACTTAACCCAATCCATTTGGATTAATCCACT
The DNA here is from genome assembly GCA_009831015.1 of Picea engelmannii. NCBI lineage: Eukaryota > Viridiplantae > Streptophyta > Pinopsida > Pinales > Pinaceae > Picea > Picea engelmannii. Next base: position 221,444 of record ML784209.1, on the reverse strand, counting down.
CCGATGGGTTTAGCGGCTCCGTTATCCGATCTAAGTCCTAAGAAAGTGAAAAAACAAAACTAAAGAAAATAACTTAATGAAAAACACTCGCTGGAAACTATATACAAATCTAAAATATACTTACAGTTTACTAACTAATATTTATAAAACAGCTCTACTTATTATATGTACAATGTGTCTAAATGATTATATCTATAATATATGTATAACATTTACAGAATGAAAATTTTAATCTAAATCTACGGAAATCGAATATGAATTAATTTGTTTAACGACAACAAAAATGTCGTTCAGTCCTTTTGATTTATTTTTTATAATGTGTGTATACTAGAAATGAAATAACCAACTGTCTAATTGAAAAACAAAGATAACAAACAGTAAAATGAGTTTAGATTACAGGAAATTCCTATATTAATTACACTAATAAAATAAAACAAGCAAACTAACCTGTAATTGCATCTCCTATTCATCCTATGTATAGCATCCAATTTCGTTGTTTGATGAGGCAGACCCACAACAGATTTTACAGATGCTTCTCGTAAACGCGAAGCAATAATGATTGAATGTGAATGAAAAAACATATGAGAGATGTAGTAACAACAATTTAATAATTTCACAAATGGCCACATTGAGATAAATCCTGCTGTGAAAATTTGTGTATAAATGTTCAATGAATAAAGAAGATAAATCTTCTAATCTCAAATTTGAACAGAGTAATTACTGTATCTTATATAAGGGACATAAAACATGGATATCATATAAATTTCATCACACCAATCTACAATAAACCATGATATCTAAAGTATTCACAATTTAATTACAAATCGAAACGACCATAACTTGAATAAAAACATGATATATAGAAGCTAAAGCTGTGCAAATATCAACTTCTATTCAAGTCCGGGAATCATAAATCCATATTTTTTTGCTCCCAGGCAGCCATGGTCTTTGTTTACAAAACAACACATTTATATAGGTTACAGGAACAAAACTTTTCCTCTTGATAACATCTAATTTGTTCCAAAAATTGTGGGGGATGCAACCTCCCAGATTCTACTTGATACCAAAAACTAACAGCCTATTCTAAAAAACATAAAGATAGTATGCTGAGAGATGCCAATGGTGATTCAAATCTCCTTATAAATCATAGGTTCATCAAATTAAGGGATTCGACTTAATCAAGCAATCTTTGAATTTACTATTGCAATTGTTGCTTCCACGTTCTTAAAAACAACAGACCCTGTGGTTTTTTGGCGTTTGTCTTTGGTTTGAGCTACAGATTGAAGTCTGCTATTCTCCTTCGTTAGAAAATTCACATGGTCTTCCAAGGATTTAAGCCGAGACTGAAGTAAATGCACGTCTTTGTAATACCTATCGATCCATGATCGACATTCATTACATTGTAGCTGAATAGACTGTGTATTAGCAGTGATAGTATTAACAGGCTGGGAATTTTCCATTTGTCCTGTAGGTTCATTACTGAGTTTGATTCCAGGGAAATCGGGATTGTCCTTTAGACACGGTGAAAGGTTTGTCACATAATCATAGGGTTTATCTGAGCAAAGTCCATATGGATATGGATACTCTTCGACCAGGAATATTTCAATTTCTGAATCAGAATATTCGCTTAACACAATTGCGTTTTGGTCTGCATAGGGCTTGGGTTTATTTCGAGCACATCATGAAACCCAACAAGCAGCCCTTTTACTCTTATAATTGATATCAACATTGCCTTTACACTTTTTCGTTGTGGATTTTTTAACAGTCTTAACACCACCCTTAGGATACGAACCTGGTAGAGTGTCGGGTTGGGTAGTGTCAAGATAGGTCGAGGGTTCCAAATCAGAAATAGGATCATAGGGAAAGAGAGAAGGAGGAGAGATGGTAGGCTTCACGAGGGTTTCTGTGACAATAGGCTTGTCAACCTGTCCCAACTCACTTCTAACAAAACCATTTCTTAACAAAAAAGCATCCCAACAATCATTGTTTAATTTCAACTGATGTATAATGATAATCTTGAATAAACAATGGTGGAACAGACTAGAATCGGACTTCTGACTTTTAAACCTCTTTGCCATTTTTATAGACTTCGAAGCAAAAAATAGGGCATGTTCAGGGGGAAGTCAATAAAACTCATGAGCAATCGTAAGTGATACAAGAAAACCAACCCACATCTCCCCTCACAGGTAATGAACTGTTTCACAATAGCTAACAGATCACGCCATCTAGGTTTTAAAGCTGAGACATGCATAGCTCGGTCGCAGCTAGTAATTCTCCTTGAAGTGAACAACAATGACCAGGGAACCTCTTCAACCTTTGATTTTTTGAACCATTTTTTTCCCACAGCTGGTAGACCGGTGGCTTGGCTTATAAAATCTTCATTTAACTCAAGTTGGACGTCTCCTATTTTTTCTATGCAACCGTCGAATGTCAATGCGAATTCTTGAGAAACTCTTAGGTTAAAACCCTCGAACCTTTCAACAAACACACACCAGTTGTTCCTTTCTAAGTCATCTCTGGAATTATCAAATGATACCAATGTCTGGATGTCGTTGGGCTCAATCCTCACCACAGGAGCCATGGCAATTAGCAGGGAGTCAACATGGGATTTGGAGGTAGGGTTTAATAGAATAAACACAGAGCCATCGCCCCGAGTTTCCTCAATGCAATGCAAAGACAACTCGAAATGGTAAGCAGGAGCATTAATTACCATGTGTGCGAGAGAGGTCATGTAGATCGAGGCCATGCAAAACTATAATACCACGCTGTAATTGGAATGACACCTTGGCACAATGGTATGCACAATGATCATAACAGTTGAAAACAATAGTATGCGTATCCACGACTCGCCCACCAAGATTAATGTATCAAATAAACAATTGAACCATTAAAAATTTTATAAATCAAAACCCCATTGACATTAGTTGAATGCTAAATGAGTGGAGGTCCTATAGATCATGTAACCAAGGTGTGTTTAAGAACAAGGGATTATAACCAGGAAAACAACCATGTTCAATACGACAATTCGACAATAGACCATATGAAAATTAACCCTTTAATCAAAAAGAATGAAATCAAGTATGAATTCCAGCTGTGAGTTTTCATGCTTACAGTCATGAAAACAAAAATCGAAAAGAAAGTATGTAGGAAAAAGACTAGTGACAAGTGTCGTTTAACGAGAAAGGTTGTGATGAGTAACGAGAATTTAAAGACCTTGTGTAGGCAGCTTGTAAAAATAGATATTATATTATTGCTTCCCATAATGGCGACACACTGGTAGAAGCAGTTATCTCTGCCAAACGAACCAGTCCAAATTAGGATAGTCAGAAAAAAATTCAAATCGCAAACAACTAAGAAACTGTTTGAACATCATTATCAATTATTAAACATTTTGGTTTCAGATTACTGTTATTTTAAAAGATGAAAATTGATGATGATCTTGACAAAAGAGAGTCACGATATTAAAGTTAAAATCTTCAATACTGTTGACAGGGCCGCTGCTCCCAGCAAGCGTCCATAGCCTCAACAGGGATGCCATTTAACCCACTCCGATATCTGTATCCTGCCAAGAAGTTCCATATTAGAACGAAGGACATTTGAGGTCACAAGAGTCCATATCTGAGAATTTTCATATACCTGACATTGCTTCGCTGCCAGCGGGCCTGTTCAGTACCCCGACGAAGTTATCTTGGCGTCATGCATGCATTTACCCACTACCACCAGACTTGTTCAGTATCCCAGTGGGTTTACAAGCACTTCCCACAGCTCTCTGAAGGTTTATTTAGTTTTAAAGTTATTTAATAGAGCAGGGTGACACTGAAAATCCTGGTTTTTGGACACATCTTAGTAAATAACAGACCTTGAAGAAACTTTTTATCTTTCCATCATTAAGATCTAGAAATAGTCTGTTAATAAAACCGACTTTCAAGAGCAGGGAGACATCTTTGAGTTGTTCTCTTAAGGAATGGGGACAACGTAATAATTTTTTTTATGGATGATTGTGAGTAACTTCAGTTACAGATTGAAATCAAAAAATTCTTTTCAAACAACAAGTTTTCTTTAACATGGCTACAAACTTCAGGAAAATATCGTAATTGATGCTTAAACAACCTTCAGTAATCATTTTAGAGGGGAAAATTTTTTGTTCTCTTTGTCTGAACTAGTTCATGGTGCAGGCATGTGCATCTCAAAAAATAAAACTGATAAGCATAAGGGAAAAATCAAAACAAACCAGCAAAGAAAAACAAAAAGAAAGCAAAACAAAAATATTTACATAGTGTACATGGGAGTGTCATCAAGCGAAGTACCTTTTTAGAGCTTGGCCATTCACCAGATAGGTGTCTAGCTGTCCCTCTAAATTCTGTAATCTGAAGGAGTTGGGACCCAATTTTTCAGCAATTAAGAATGGTCCTAGCCACAAGTTCTGAAACTTTGTATGCTCTCCTTTTCCCTCATGCGGTTTGTCCCATTTTAGGACAAGGTCACCTACCTAAAAATTTCTGTCAGAGGTAGAATTGGAATCAAACCAACTTTTAACAATGAGCTGATGTTGATCCAATTTCCGTTTTGCTTGAGCCCTCACTTCTTCTAATTTTAACAAAGCGTTAATTCGATTCCCCAAAGGGGGACAATCCTCTTCTTGTATTTTCTACGATAGCTGCAGAGAGGGAAGGAGGACATGTGGTGGCAGAATCACCTCTCTACTGTAAATGAGAAAGAAAGGTGAGTTACCCACATCAGTTTTAGGAGTTACTCTATCAACCCAGATTGCATTTAACAATGCATTATGCCAATTTTTATGGTTTTCAGAGACCGTTCTCTTGATCAGATTTTTATTAGTCGATTCTGCCAATCCATTGCCTTGGGGGTAATAGCTGGCATAATACTTTAATTTAATTCCCTTTTCTAGAGAGAAATCACTCATATCAAGAGACGAAAAATAAGAAGCATTATCAAATACCAGGCAGTCAGGGATACTGAAATGAGTAATAATATTTGAATTCAAAAAAGATATTACCTGGATGGTATTTATAGTTTTTAATGGGGCAGCCTCGGACCACCTGGTGAAGTAATCTGTGGTTGCTATGATATACTTATGCTACTGTGAGGATGAAGGATTGATTGGGCCTATAATATCTAGACCCCACTGCTGAAAAGGGGAGTCTACTGAAACTGGTTGCAGAGGGAAGGCTGGTTTCTGTATCCTTCCGGATGCTTTTTGACAAATTACACACTTGCAACACAAAGCATGAGCATATTTAAAAAGTGTAGGCCAATAGTAACCTTCTCTTAATACTTTATGGGCAGTGGTATCTCCACCAAAATTCCCTCCAGCTTCTCCTGCATGCAATTCCAATAAGACCTTTTCTGCTTCATATTTCTCAAGACAGCGCATTAGTACTCCATCAAAATTTTGACGAAACAAAATACCATTAATCAGCTGAAAGGAAGAAGATTTTAATCTTAGTGCTCTTCTTTTTGTGGGATCCAGGTGACGGGGAGCTGACCCATGTTCAAGACAATTTTTTACATCATCATACTAGGGACTAACAGGGTTTTGTGCACAACAGATTAGATTCTGATAGTGTTGTCCTAGATTTGACATATCATTTTCCTCTTGCTGTCCAGCAGCTGAATCAACGACTAGCTTGCATAACCCTTGGCCTCTTACTATTTGTGCTGGGGTGATTTCTATGTCATACTCTTGCAAGGATGTGACATAGTTTTCCCTTTTTTCGCCTAGTTCTTTCTGTACTAACAAATTTCTGACAGTTGGGTAAGGGACAATGATTTTCGTCCTAGATTTCAAAAGATAAGATAAAAAATGCTTTACTGCTTTGAAAACAACATAGGCTTGCTGATCTACTGCTGGGTAATTAAGTTCTTCCCCTTTGAAGGCTGAGCTCATAAAGGCAATTGGGACTTCATTGTTTTCAACGTTCTTTTGAGTTAGGACAACGACGTAAGAACGGTCAGAAGAGAACATGTAGAGGGTGAAGTCTTGCGAAAAATCGAGACTCATTAGAGAAGGAGCGTCTATTATGGCCTTTTTTTATTGAATTAAAAGACTATTTTTCTAAAGTTCCCTAATGGTATTGTACGTCCTTTTTTATTAGGTTTTGTAATGGTCTCACCATTTCTGAAAAGCTGGGGACGAATCTCCTAACAAAGTTTATCTGGCCTAAGAAAGATTGCATAGAATTTTTCGACGAGGGAGGAGGGAGTTTCAAGATGACTTGAGTTCTTTCAGGGTCGATAATCATCCCTTCACTTGATACAATAAATCCTAAGAGTTTACCTTGTTCTACTGTGAAGATATATTTTTTAGGATTCAAGAAAATGTCGTACTTACGACATTGCTGTAGAACGGATCTTAAATGAGCTAGATGATCTTTTTTGTTTTTTGAGAAGACAGTAACATCATCTAGGTACACTATGACAGATTGATTGATTAAGTCTCGGAAAGAGATGTCCATTGCTCTCTGGAAAGTGGCACTAGCATTTATGAGTCCAAAGGGCATATTCCTATAAGCGTAGGTGCCCCATGGAGTGTGGAAGGTGGTTTTAAGTTGGTCTGGAGGGGACATTAGGACTTGGTTATACCCTGATACCAGATACCTGTTGAAGGATCTGTTCCATGGGTGGGACAGGGTAGTTGTCTTTATCAGACACTCGATTAAGATTTTAGAAATCGACACATAGTCAGATTTCACCACTCTTCTTATGGAAAGGGACAAGATTAGAGACCCATTGTGTGAGCCTAATTGGGAAGATTATCTTAGTGTTCAGGATTTTATTTAATTCCTTCTTGACAGTTGGTTTGATTTTTGGGTGGATTTTCCTTAACTTTTGTTGAAAAGGTTGGGTTTGGGGTTTCATAGGAATAACATGTTGTATGATGTTAGGATCAAAGGTTTTTAGGTCATCGTATGTTCAAGCAAAAACATCTTTGATATCCTTAAACAATTTAATAAACACTGCTTTTTCTTGTTCAGAACATCCCACCCCTAAATTAATGCACTGTGGGTTGTCTTTAGTTCCCAAGTTTATTTTTTCATGCGTCAAAGAGGAACTATTCGTTTTACAGTTCACTGATTTTTTGAACTTGTCGTGAAGATCATAAAAATTTTCTAATCTTACTACAGATTTCGGTATAGAATTTACCATGTCTGATGAAGATTCTGAGATATTCGATCTGGTATTACCGTAAAGTCACGAAGATTTTTGTCATGAGTACCTTCATCAATTACTGCGCCCTAGAAAGTTTCTTCCATATGCAGGAAACTTATAATTTGTTGATCGTCATCGAAGACTCTCCAATTTGTGATGTTGTTTGGGACAGACGGTCTGAACAACAGTTCGACGGAGAATGCATTCGGAGATAAGCCTTTTATAGGGAAAAGTTTCAAAGCTACGTTAGCGAACAAATCAACTTCCGAATTATTCAATCTAGGAATAGAATTTATGTTAAATGCAACAAAATTATTCATCAAATTCCATACCTCAGATTGGTAGCTTTTAAGGTGTGGAGATAAACAATGGATAGGATTTTTTACCTGTCTAATCACGATTTTCGAATCTTCAAAGACAGTCAAATTTTGAACGTCCATATCTAATGATTTTATGAGGCCTTGCAATAATGCCTCATATTCTGATGTGTTGTTTGTACATTTGAATTCTAACCTGCACGCAATCAGGGTCTTGTTACCTGCTGGATCGATGATCACGCAGCCTGCACCGGCTCCTTCCTTGGATTTTGACCCGTCAAAGTAAAGAGACCATATTTGATTGTTGTCGGTTGCATGTGACCACTGGGCATAAGCTGCTGGCCGCGTATATGCCAAAATTTCAGACTGTTGTTCCGGGTTAGTGATAGTGGAAGTTTCAGCCATGAAATTGCCGAAAAAGGTATCCATCCCCTGTATTTCAGGTGAATCAGTGGAAGGAGTGAATGGTTCATTGGGATCATTTAAATCTGTCACCGTGAACTTTAGGTAACGTTCACGATTTACCTTGATTCTGTTGGGCTTTCCATTCTCGGGTAACCACAGGCGAGACCAATCCGTGGCAAAATAACCGTGTAGCTATTCTGACCAATCTCTGCTTAAAAACAAACCATAAACTTCTGGGGTATATACAACAATAATATCAATCACTTGATGAACTTTAGGGTTAGACGAAAATCTTATAAGCACATTTCTCAATTTGCCTATAACTTTAACACTAGTTCGATCATGCTAGATGATCTTCAAGGTGGATGGTTGAACTTCAGCATTAATCTTTTGACAAATAGACCAAGGCATTACATTAGATGACGCTCCTGAATCTACCATGCAGTTATGTACATTCCTATTGAAAATTTCAAAAGTTAACAAAAATGGAGGGACATTTTTGCGAGTAGTAATAGTGGAAGCTTGTTGCTTTTTACTCGCGGTCTCTAAAAATGATTTATCTACATTTGTTACATTATTTATAGGAAGATCTCTTTTCTCATGAGATTCAGAAGTATTTTTGGCGGAGGCCTTCTGAGGAAATTTGGGGTTGTTCTGAACACCTTTGTTTTTGTTGTTCTCTGCAATATTTTGTAGCATTTTTTGCAGAAGAAAAGGGAATTTTAATAATTCATAAACATAAATATTTGCCCTAAGATTTTTTAGATCTTCAACCAAATCATAATCTAGGCTTGGGTTTACTGAATTCTGTTTAGTCTCAGTTGATTTAGACTATTTTGGAGGCAAAGTCATAGTGATTTCAGAAGAAGGCTTGTTTGTTGTCTTACTCCTAGTATTGTAAGGATGCACTGTTTCGAAATTAGCTTGAAAAATACTATCCGAAAAATGTACAAAAATGTTTGGAGAGGATTCATCTTCTTCTACTGTCTCTTGTTCAGCTACTTCCTCAGGGATCTTAGGAGGCATCAAGTTATCCTTTGCTTCTAGAATCGTTTGAATAGCGAATTGCAGGCTTTCTAGATTTAGGCCTTCAATATTTGAATTAGGTCGGTTAGTGGGAAAAGGCTTCCTAAACGGGGGTTTGTAAGGCCCTTTGCTCGAAGAAGCTTCTTCAACCATCCTTTTCAAATCTATAACTTGATTGGACAGTTTTTGAACGACTTTCTGTAAGTTTTCCAAATCTGAGCTTTCAGGTTGGGCTTTGTTTTGGGAAGGCCTAGGTAGGATTTCGATTTTCTTTTTGGAAGATGAACTAGTCTCTATTTCATTGCTAGTAGTGTCTTTTAAGATGAGGATGTCTTTCTCGATCTGAATGGCCTCTTCGAAGGCTTCTAACAACGTGGATTTCTTGGATCTCTTTACCCAAATGGCTATGCTTTGATGTGAGGCTTTCGTATAATATGCTATAATAAGATTCTTGGCAGGCATCGAATCCATAGGGATTCGGTTCTTTAGTGTCAAGAACCTTTGATTAAAGTCTTTGATATTCTCTTTGGGGTTCATTATTAAACTAGAAATCTCCATGACTAGAACTTCAGGAGACTTGTCGTCTCCAAACTTCTCAAGAAAACAGGATTCAAACTTCTCCCATGACAATGGTGTGGGGTTGTTGGGCAAAGTACCAGGTAGAGGAATTTCCCTCAAAGGTGTAGGGAAACAATCTACAGAATACATCTTCGTGCTCAACACTACGGAGTCTAATGGCTAACATAAACTTTTTGATGTGATCTTCGGCGATCTGTTTGGAGTCTGGGTCAAATTTAGGGAACCATTTCTACGGGTGTTTGGGTAAGGGATGCTGAGGCCCAGGTATGGCCACTGTATCTTGGTTGAGCCAGGGTCTAGCGGGATTTTTCTGATTGGCCATAGGTGTGGGTGGCTGGGATGAGGATCTTCCTTCGTCAGAGGACTCTTCCCCAGAAGAAGAAGGAGATGAAGGAGGTGGTGATGGTGGTATACTAGATCCTCCTGTTGTAGGAGTGAGGATTGGATCTGTAGGGTTTAAAGTAAGGTCAGTGCCTCCAAGTTGTTCTCTGATATCAGATAAGTCTAATGGTTGGTCCAAAGGTCGGTTTGGTTGTCTTAAATGGCTAAAGGCACTGTGTGTTCTTATGAGAGATTGGTGAACAATCTCTTGTATGTTACCACCCATAGGATTTGGAGTTACTAGTTTAACTATGATCCGTAGATCGTCGTTTGATGTGGTTGCTGTTTGAGGGACAATGTTGTCATTTGAATGACTTCTAGTCACTATAGGTGAGCAGGTAGGTGGTGGAGGAGTCTTACAACCACCTCGTGCCATTAATAATTTCCAGGCCCTCCTTCTAGTGCCATTTGTTGACGGCGAAATTGACCGCTCGTAAACTGGAGGAGTGAATCCGGTCCGAGGATGTCTACTTAACCCAAGTCGTTTGGATTAATCCACTCCGATGGTTTTAGTGGCTCCGTTAGTCAATCTAAGTCCTAAGAAAGTGAAAAAACAAAACTAAAGAAAATAACTTAATGAAAAACACTCGCTAGAAACTATATACAAATCTAAAATATACTTACAGTTTACTAACTAATATTTATAAAATATCTCTACTTATTATATGTACAATGTGTCTAAATGATTATATCTATAATATATGTATAACATTTACAGAATGCAAATTTTAATCTAAATCTACGGAAATTGAATATGAATTGATTTGTTTAACGACAACAAAACTGTCGTTCAGTCGTTTTGATTTATTTTTTATAATGTTTGTATACCAGAAATGAAATAACCAACTGTCTAATTGAAAAACAAAGATAACAAACAATAAAATGTGTTTAGATTACAGGAAATTCCTATATTAATTAAACTAATAAAATAAAACAAGCAACCTATCCTGTAATCGCATCTCCTATTCATCCTGTGTATAGCGTCCAATTTTGTTGTTTGATGAGGCAGACCCGCAACATATTTTACAGATGCTTCTTGTAAACACGAAGCAGTAATGATTGAATGCGAATGAAAGAACATATGAGAGATGTTGTAACAACAATTTTAGAATTTTACAAATGGCCACATTGAGATAAATCCTGCTGTGAAAATTTGTGTATAAATGTTCAATGAATAAAGAAGATAAATCTTCTAATCTCAAATTTGAACAGATTAATTACTGTATCTTATATAAGGGACATAAAACATGGATATCATATAAATTTCATCACACCAATATACAATAAACCATGATGTCTAAAGTAGTCACAATTTAATTACAAATCGAAACAACCATAACTTGAATAAAAACATGATATATAGAAGCTAAAGTTGTGCAAATATCAACTTCTATTCAAGTCTGTGAATCATAAATCCATAATTTTTTGCTCCTAGGTAGCCATGCTCTTTGTTTACAAAACAACACATTTATATAGGTTACAGGAACAAAACGTTTCCTGTTGATAACATCTAATTTCTTCCAAAAATTGTGGGGGATGCAACCTCCTAGATTCTACTTGATACGAAAAACTAACAGCCTATTCTAAAAAACATAAAGATAATATGCTGAGAGATGCCAACAGTGCTTCAAATCTCCTTATAAATCATAGGTTCCTCAAATTAATGGATTCGACTTAATCAAGCAATCTTTGAATTTACTTTTGTAGTTGTTGCTTCCACGTTCTTAAAAACAACAGACCCTGTGGTTTTTTGGTGTTTGTCTTTGGTTTGAGCTACAAATTGAAGTCTGCTATTCTCCTTCGTTAGAAAATTCACCTGTTCTTCCAAGGATTTAAGTCGAGACTTAAGTAAAGGCACGTCTTTGTAATACCTATCGATCCATGATCAACATTCATTACATTGCGGCTGAATAGACTGTGTATTAGCAGTGATAGTATTAACAGGTGGGGAATTTTCCATTTGTCCTGTAGGTTCATTACTGAGTTTGATTCCAAGGAAATCGGGATTGTCCTTTAGACATGGTGGAAGGTTTGTAACATATTCGTAGGGTTTATCCGAGAAAAGTCCATATGAATATGGATACTCTTCGGTCAGGAATCTTTCAATTTCTGAATCAGAATCTTTGCCTAACACAATTGCGTTTTGGTATGCACAGGGCTTGGGTTTATTTCGGGCACATCCTGAAACCCAACGAGCGACCCTTTTACTCTTATAATTGATATCAACATTGCCTTTACACTTTTTCGTTGTGGATTTTTTAATAGTCTTAACACCACCCTTAGGATATGAACCTGGTAGAGTGTCGGGTTGGGTAGTGTTAGGATAGGTCGAGGGTTCCAAATCAAAAATAGGATCACAGGGAAAGAGAAAAGGAGGAGAGATGGTAGGCTTCACGAGGGTTTCTGTGACGACGGGCTTGTCAACATGTCCCAACTCATTGCTAACAAAACCATTTCTTAACATAAAAGCATCCCAACAATCATTGTTTAATTTCAACTGATGTATAATGATAATCTTGATTAAACAATGGTGGAACAGAGTAGAATCGGACTTCTTCCTTTTAAACCGCTTTGCCATTTTGTATAGACTTCGAAGGAGAAAATAGGGCATGTTCAGGGGGAAATCGATAAAACTCATGAGAAATCGTAAATGATACAAGAAAACCAACCCATATCTCCCCTCACAGTTAACAAACTGTTTCACAATAGCTAACAGATCATGCCATCTAGGTTTTAAAGCTAAGATAGGCATACCTTGGTCGTAGCTGGTAATTCTCCTTGAAGTGAACAACAATGACCAGGGAACCTCTTCAACCTTTGAGTTTTTGAACCATTTTTGTCCCACAGTTGGTAGACCGGTGGCTTGGCTTATAAAATATTCATTTAACTCAAGCTGGACATCTCCTATTTTTTCTCTGCAACTGTCGAATGTCAACGCGAATTCTTGAGCAACTCTTAGGTTAAAACCCTCAAACCTTTCAACAAACACACACCAGTCATTCCTTTCTAAGTCATCTCTAGAATGATCAAATGATAACAATGTCTGGATGCCGTTGGGCTCAATCCTCACCACAGGAGCCATGGCAATCAGCAGGGAGTCAACACGGGATTCAGAGGTAGGGTTTGATAGAATAAACACAGAGCCATCACCCCGAGTTTCCTCAATGCAATGCAAAGACAACTCGAAATGGTAGGCAGGAGCGTTAATTACCATGCATGGGAGAGAGGTCGTGTAGATCGAGGCCATGCAAAACTATAATACCACGCTGTACTTGGAATGACACCTTGGCACAATGGCACACCATATGTTTTGGATATATTACAGAGATTCAAGATGGTAGATTGTAAACCATGTGCTACATATTACCATTTGGGAGTGAAGCTAACTAATAAGTGTGATTCTCCAAAAGTTAATACTCTCTTTAAGCAACGTTTTGGTAGTCATAGTAGTTTAACTCATAATCAACATGATATTTCCTTTTCTATTAGTTGGTCTCTAGGTTCATGCAATATTTGAAAGAGATACCCTTGAATGCCACAAAGAGGATTATTCACTATATCAAGGCTACATAAGCTTGGTATAAAGTATTGTAGTATGAATGTGAACAAGTTGGTTGGTTTTATTAATTCTGATTGGGTTGGGTATATAGATGATAGGAATTCAACCCAAGGCTATGTGTTTCATCTTGGATCCAGATCCATAGGTTGGTCTTGTAAGAAACATAAGGTTGTTTCCTTATATACCATAGAAGCTGAATATATGTGTGTAGTTAGTGATAGCAAAGAGGCAGTGTGGATTCACAACCTTATGGGTGATTTCAAATTCCATTTTGAAGAGTCAATTTTAGTGTATCGTGACAACCAAAATACAATACAAGTAGAAAAAAACATTTTATTGCTCATAGTAAGATGAACCATGTGGAGCTTACTGCTTATCATTTAAGATGGTTGGTACGAGAGAAAGTTGTGTCTCTTGTTTATTGTAGGAAATATGATCATATTATTTATATATTTACGAAGACATTGATTGAATCTAAGTTTTTGAAACTTTGGGCTATGGTTGGGCTTCATGAAGTTATTCTTATGGGAAATCAACATGTGCAAAGATAATTCCAACCCTCTAGAGAGTTATTTTGATCGAAGGGTGTTGGCATTTTTGGAACAATAGATTCATCTCGCCTTTGGATTATTGAAGGTCAACTAGGGAACTAAACTAAGAGAATGACTGATCAATTTAGCTAACCAAAGGTGGCCTTCACTCAATCAACTTGTGTTCATGTCAAAGGTGATCAACGTTGACTTTCTCTTCTTCATGCTAAGGAAGTTAATTATACTTTTGGTTATACATACATACATACATACATACATACATATATAATGGAATTTTTTAATGTTATCCTTAGTCGTGCTTAAGTGCTTGAATGTTTTTTATCTACACCACCTCTTCTTGGTATTCATTAATCTTCACTTCTTCAATTCACTAGTTCTCCAATTATCACTCCATAACGATGTAGTAAGTTACCTATTGTGATTACGAGATCTACTAAATTTAACTTGGAGAAAACCACTTGTATCTCTCAAGAGAGTCCAACTCCACCCACTCACGAGTACCAAAATGTGTGTACAAGTCTCTTTCAATTTATAAAAATATAGGATCGTTGTCTATATACTTTGACAACTATAATTTCTAATAATGTCAAAATCCATTTTCATTCATTGTTAGAGTCTTCTTGCTTTGATTTTATATATGTTACTTGAATTCAACACCTTTTTTTATTATGTAAAATCAGACATTGATTGTGCATTATAAGGATATTTTAGCACTTAAATCCAACATAATTGTGAAGCAAATCAAGAAAAAACAATAAACCATGGATGTTGTGCTTTATGTGTCTTCGTTGGCTTATGTGGCGTCTACAATGCTATCTTCTTGTAGTGCCATATCTCTATATTGTGAGTTCATTCCGCATTAATACTCTTTTTCTAATTGTATGTGTAACATAACCATTATAATCCCTAGTTTAATTAATGCTTATGTGGATATAATATGTGGCTACGACCAAGCAGTGTAATATGTGAATTGTATTTGAATGTTTTAATAATAAAAATATGATGCTAGCTTCTAAGGGGGCATGGACAAGAGATGAGGGCTAAATTAATCCACAAGAGAGGGGAGTGTCTAGGATCATGGTCGAGAGGGGTCCAAGGGGGAAATACCCATGTATATTAATTTAACCCATTTTCCTAAACTTGCTAATTGTATATGAACCTTCCAATTTCTGATTGAGTGTTCCCAAAGCCAATCATTGAATACATGTAAGAGGGTGGTTGTGAGTGGTCACATCCTAGAGTTATTGGGAACATGGGGGTTGAGTACAATCAACTTGGGGAAGAGTGTGAGTCAAGAAAGGCAAGCCACAAGAGAGGAAATTCGTATGGGTTGGGACACCAATTTTTAGTCAGACAAGTTTTGTGCATGGGAAGGAAGGAGAAAGAAAGAAAGAGAGCTTGGAGTTGGTGCAGCCATGGAGGACGAATTCTAGAGTAGGTTGGAGCGTAACTGGAGAAAATTGGAGTTGGAAAAATGAATAGCTAGGTTGTCAAGCTTGAAGAGTGAACTCCTATGTGAGTTTCACTAAAACAACACGTGTTTGTTGTTGGTTTGCTTATAGTTTTCCTAGCAGCAAGTTCCCTTGAATTCCCAACCGAGAGATTCCTAGCTACCTGTGCAAGAGAGACCCTGATAAATGAATGACACATTCCTTGGGTTATCCCTGATAAATGAATGGTGCATTCCTTGGGTTGGGCAGGTCAGGAGGAAGAGAGCTGGTAGAAAAATCGGGATAGTTGTAGGAGAATATCAGTTGGGTTATGAGTTTTATGAGATGCAAGTGGACTATGAGAGACCACCTTCTTTTTTGGATTACTAGCCTCAGATCGGGGGTGACTGGCTGTTGAGATTTGGAATGGTCAGTCTATGGTTGGGTGGAATGTCCATCCCAAGCAGTTGTTTGCACAATTATTGTTTAAAGATAAGCATTTTATCTTGTACTAAGTTATTTACATCTATTATTGTTATGCATGAACTCTACGTAAATGAGAATGAATTATATGTTGTTGTAATGAGTGGTTTAGCTACATTTCATGTTGATTATTAGCATGCTTTATATGCATCTGTTTTATGGTTATAGACAGTAGCTAAATTTGTTCTAAATTTGTAGCTGTAAGCTACAAAAAATTGGCTAACAGTAAAAGAATTACTTAAGTTAGCAGAAATTTCATTTTTATGTGTATTCCACACTATAATGTCCCTTGATTGAGTTGGGGAATGTTGCATTTGGGTATCAAAGCTGTAATTGAGAGAGTTTTATGTGGCGTGGCCCAACCTAGGTGGATGTGTACATTACAAAGTGGTATCAGAGCTCAATTTTCAACGTTGAGATTGGATGGACCGAGTTAGCAGAACGTTGAAGTGGAAATTCACAGAGAATTAATTTTGGAGTATGTTTGCAAATTTTTTTATTAAATTACTGCAGTAAAATTGAGAGAAATTTCATGGGTAATGTGAAGAATTGAGCCTCTTTGGAAATTTCAAAAATAAGCAAATCATAAAAATTTGGTTATTTTTTCGTACAATGACGTTGGCATGATGTGGAGGCCACATGTCAGCTGACGTTGTAGAAGAAATGTGTGTATTTACACCATGGTAGGTACATGTTGGATGGGATGAAAATTGGCAGGTGATGTGGAGCCATGTGGCAGGTCAACTGGCATTCCCACAAAACTGCAGTAAGATCTTGGAATTTGTCTAAGTGTTAAGTTATCGCTAGTCCACGTAGATGGAAAAATGGTTAAGTGTTACGACTTCTCAAGAGAACTTATGAAAGGAAGGTTTCAATATTATGAGTCTGGGAGTCCGCGTATATGGAAAAATGGTTAAGTGTTGAGACTTCTCAGATGGACTTATGAAAGGAAGGTTGCAAGATTATGAGTTCGTGAGTCCGCGCAAATGGAAAAATGATTAAGTGTTGAGACTTCTCAGACATAATTATTAAAGGAAGGTTACAAGATTACGAGTTTTCGAGTCTACCACCCATGATCTAAAGAATATAGTAAGGAATCTAAGTATAAGTGCAAAGTGAGTGCGGCAAAACTAGGGGGTGCAAATTGGAGCAAACGAATAATCGTTGGAAAGTTGTTTCGAAAATGAATGCATTTAAGGAATCCTACTTGAGATTAGTGCATTAATATTGTTCATAATTTAAAACAAAGAATGACATGTACTATAATGAACAAATATTTTGCAATATACTTAATTCTAACAACATTTATTGGATGCACATTCTTGCAGAATTAGAGATACATAAATACAAACTTTAGTTCCTACATGAGAACTAGAGACATCAAGGATGCTCAAGGGTTTTACAACCATTAAGAAGAAATTGGAGGTTTTCATACCAACATGGGTAATGTTGAGACCAAGTCTAATGGGAGAAGATATAGGTAAGGGACTATAACTATGAAAAGCCCCCAAAAAAGAAGTGCGGAGTTATAGGGCCAATAATGAGACAATCATGAAGGCTCAAGAAAAGATACTTCCAAGACTAAATATACTACAAAAGAAAGTTAACAAGGACTCTGGCACTAAGCAAGTAGCCAGTGCTAGACAAATATCAACATCAAGATCCCATAGAAAAATAAATGATCATGGGAATGATAGGTAGTCAAGAAGCATGAGTATACACCATTATTCTCCAAGGAATTCCACTAGAAGAACTCATGCAAGTTTAGGTCTAGGGAGTAGCCCAAGTGTGTCTCATGTTCAGAGAAAAAGGAGAATACCTGACGCAGATGTCTTGCAGGGTGAACTTAGGAATATTAAGTTACCAAATTTCAATGGTGAGCACAGGAAAGGAGAAGAGGCAGAGGCCTGGCTATTGGAAATGAAGAAATATTTCCAGCTGCATGATTACCCCTCCCGAGTAGAAGCTATAATTTCCACCTACCACTTGCAAGGAAAGACAACCATGTGGTGGGATAAAATTGAGAAAACCAAGAACCTTGATGAGAAAAGAATCTCATGGAGGCAATTCAAGGGATATTTACAAGAGAAATACTTGTCTGACCATTACTATGAAAGAAAGATGAAAGAGTTCTTTGAACTCAAGTTGGGAACCATGACAATGGAGGAATATAAGAAGCAGTTCTTTGAATTGTTGAAGTATGTTTACTTCGTCAAGGATGGGAAAGTCAAAATCCAAAGGTTTCTAAGTTGGTTACCCTCTTTTTACAATGATAAAATTCAATATGAAAACCCCAAAACCTTGGAGGAAACCATAAGGAGAGAAAGGAATTTGTATGAACAGAGGAAAGGAAGGCTTGTTTTCCAAAAAGATTGGAATGACAAGATGAAGGGTAAGAAGGATCAAAGGCAGAAGGGTTTTAAGCCACCCTTTTTCAAGAATATTTTCCAAGTGAATCAACATGGTAAAGTCGCACAAACTAAACGCAAGACTGCATATTCATTTGGAAAAAGGCCAAGGCAGTAGTCAGTGAAATGTTGGGAATGTGAGGGAAATCATATATATAGGGATTTCCCTCACAAAGGAGAAAGAATGAGAACTGTCCACAAGATTCAAGAGGATGAAACAGTGGAAGACATGGGCATGGACATGCCAAGGATTTATGCAGCCTTGTTTAACAAGCAGGAAAAGTATCAATCTCCCATGATTGAAGTGGAAGGTAAGATCAATATGAGCCCATAGCAATTTTAATTGATTATGGAGCTAGCCATAGTTACATAAATGCTAACATTGTTGAAAGATTTCACTTGCAAATAAGTAAGCATCATAAATCTTTGTTAGTTCAGTTAGCCACCAAGGATAAGAGGAAAATCAATGAGTTGGTTAAATATTGTTTGCTAGACATGAATGGAATCAATACAAAGGTGGATGTAAACATCATACCATTGGTTCATATGATTGTCTAATTGGTATGGGTTTGTTGGAGAAACATCATGATGTCCTAGACTGTTACAACAAGACAATCACATGTCTTGATGAGGAAAGGAAGCAAGGCAAGATTCAAGGCATTCCAACAGTTATAGCTATTAGAGATATTTCAACTATGCAGTTGAAGGAGAGCTTTAGGAAATAATGTTAGATGTTTTCAACCCATATGGAGGAGGAAACCAAAGAAAAAGTGGAAAGCATTGAAGACCATCTAGTTTTGAGGGATTTTGAAGATGTTTTTAGAGAAATTCTGGGACTACCACCAAAAAGAGACATTGATTTCTCTATTGATTTGGTGTCAGGAGTTTCCCTAGTGTCTAAGACACCTTACATAATGGGTAAACCATAACTAAAAGAGTTGCATATGCAACTAGGATAACTTTTGAAGAAGGGCTATATACACCCAAGTCTGTCACCTTGGGGATCCCCGTTTCTTTTTTTGAATAAGAAGGATGGAACCTTAAGGCTATGTATTGATTTCAAGAAGCTTAATAAGGTCACCATAAAGAATAAATATCATTTTCTAAGAATTGATAATTTTTTTGACCAGTTGAAAGGTCCAAGAATCTTTTAGAAGATTGACTTGAGATCATGCTATCATCAAGTAAGGATAAAGGAAGAAGACATCAACAAGACAATATTCAGAACAAGATATGGGCGTTATGAATTCGTAGTATTGCCATTTGGGCTATAAAATGCCCCAATAGTTTTTATGTGCCTAATGAACGAAGTGTTCAGGGAGTACTTGGACAAGTTTGTGATTATGTTCTTAGATGATATCCTCATCTATTCTAAATCAGAAGAAGAACATGAGAAACATTTAAGAATGGTGTTGCAAGTTTTAAGAGAGCATAAATTGTATGCTAAGCTAAGTAAGTGCATCTTTTACCAAAAGAAGATTCACTACTTGGGGCATATAATTTCAGCAGCAGGGATAGAAGTTGATCCTAATAATATAGAGGCTATTAGAGGATGGCTAGCACCAAAGAATGTGACAGAGGTCAGATCATTCATGGGTCTTTCTGGTTATTACCGAAGATTCATAAAAGGGTTCTCAAGGATTGCAAGTCCAACCACTTCTTTGCAAAAGAAGGGAGTGAAATTTGAATGGACTTCCAAGTGTGAAGATAGTTTTCAACAGTTGAAGGAAATATTGACAAGTGCACCAATATTGAAGATTGTCGATTCAAATGAATATTTTGTTGAGTGCACCAATGCATGCAAGGAAGGACTCGATGGAGTTCTCAGTCAAAGGGACCATGTGGTATGCTATGAGTCTAAAAATTAAAAGAGAATGAGAGGAATTATGCTACACATGAATTGGAGTTAGCAACAATTGTTTACGCATTAAAAATGTGGAGGAATTACCTTATGGGTAACAAATTTGAGTTACGAACAGATCACTGTGGTGTGAAACATTTATTTGGACAACCAAAACTAAATTCCAGACAAACTAGATGGATGGAATTTTTGAGTGAATATGAATTATAAATTAAACATATAAAGGGAAAGGAAAATCTAGTAGCTGATTCAGTCAATAGGAGAGCTCATGAAGTGCATGTGGCAGCCATCAACATGTACATGACATATTTGAAAGATCAAATTATTGCAACAACGAATTCAAATCAACACTATGTAAAAATCAAAGAAACATTACAACAAAATAAGTTTCAGCAGAAATTTAATTATTATGAGTTAAAAGAAGATGGAATTCTCATGTACAAGGGAAAAGTATATGTGTCGAATTCCAATGAGTTGAAAAATGCAGTTTTGAAGGAAATGCACAATGTGCCATATGCCAGGCACCTAGGATATCATAAGACAATTGCAGTAGTAGGAAGCTAGTACATTTGTCTGGGAATGAACAAATAAGTGGCTAATTACATAGCCAGATGTCTAGAATGCCAAAAAGTGAAGACAAAACATGGACACCTAGTAGGTTTTCTACAACCATTTCCGATTCTGGAATGGAAGTGGGAAGTAGTTACAATTGATTTTATTACTAAGCTGCCCAAAAAAATGAAGCAACATGATTCCATCATGGTGGTGGTGGATAAATTGACTAAAGAAAAACATTTTATTCCAGTAAAGACTACACATAGAGCAAAAAATATCGCAAAAATTTATATGAAGGAAGTTGCTAGGTTACATGGAATGCCTAAGACAATAGTTCCAGATAGAGATCCAAAGTTTATTTCAAATTTTTGGAAAGGTTTGTTCAAAGGCTTTGGAAGAAATCTAAATCTTAGTGAAACGTATCATCTAGAGTTAGATGGGAAAACATAAATGACCAACATGATAATTGAGGACATGATTAGAATGTATGTGATAGATCAACCATCAAAGTGGGAAGATTATATTCATTTAGTTGAATTTTCCTACAATAATGGGTATCAGGCCTCATTGAAGAGGATTCTGTTTGAAGCATTGTATGGAAGAAAATATAACACTCTAGTCAGTTGGGATAATCTAGTAGACAAAGCAGTTGTTGGGCCAGATTTGTTGAAGGAAAGAGAAGATAAGATGACAAGGATAAAGCATAATTTAAAGGCTGCTCAAGATAGGCAGAAACATTATGAAGATGATAATGGAGTTTTCAAAGATTTTAAAGTGGGAGAACATGTGTTTTTGAAAGTGAAGGAAAAGAGAAGTTCGCTAAGATTAGGAAGTTGCTTGAAGTTGGCAACGAGATATTGTGGACCTTTTGAAATATTAGAAAATATAGAGCCAATTGCATACATGCTAGCATTGTCTGCATTCATGAGAGTGCATAATGTATTTCATGTATCATTATTAAAGAAGTATGTACATGATCCTAAACACATAATTGATTGGAATGTGATCCAGGTGGAGCACAAAGGGGATTTTCAGGTGGAACCAATAAGCATCCTAGACCAGGAAGTCAAGATGCTAAAAAACAAATCCATAAGGACAGTAAAGGTTCAATGGACCTGCTATGGTCCTGAAGATGCTACATTGGAGCATGAAGAAAACATGTGGGAAGAGTACCCAAAATGCTTTGACAATTTTGAAGAAGGAAGAATGCAAGACTCCATTTAGGGAAGCTAGAGTTTTGGAACCACATCTCAGAGTCCTATCCAACTGTGATGGGGAACTTGTTAAACAAATGGTTCATTCATTGGGTTAGCCTTGATAAACAGATGGTACATCCCTTGGTTCAAACTTGATAAATGAATGGTGCATT
This sequence comes from Picea engelmannii, assembly GCA_009831015.1. Classification (NCBI taxonomy): domain Eukaryota; kingdom Viridiplantae; phylum Streptophyta; class Pinopsida; order Pinales; family Pinaceae; genus Picea; species Picea engelmannii. Next base: position 199,350 of record ML784209.1, on the reverse strand, counting down.
CCTTGGGTCGGCGAGTTGAAAGAAACAAGAGATGGATGGTTGGAGCTATTGTTGGAGTTGTTAAATTGCAAAATTTTTATTTCTAAGTGTTGTGATGCATATATATATATATATATATATATATATATATATA
>ML784209.1:183002-196017 GCA_009831015.1 Picea engelmannii | reverse complement strand
TCATTTGCACATGATCAAGATAGCTAAAGTAGTCATAAACCAGATACAAATTGATATACACAACATGAAACAAAATGTTGATATAATGAGAAGCTAAAGCTGTGACAAAACACCAAATTCTGCTTCAGTCTGTATTATAACTCTATATCCTTGTTCTCCCACAAATGAGGATGAACCTTATTACAAAAAACATAAGTATATATAAGTCTCTCCACAGGGTAAAACCTCCCTGTGGATAATATCAAAATGTTTTACATAATCTGGGAGATATCCCAAAATCAACTAAACTAGGAAATCAAAATGCAAGTCAAATCTTTGAAATATCCCCTAACTTCTCATCAAAGCCACTGCCATTTCGAATTGATCTGCAATAGACCAAAAATAACCAATTAGAAAGACAATTTCATCAACAAAACAATAAAAATTTGATCCTATAGACTTAGCTACAGAATCATCTGATTCTATAGCTAGTCTAAAATAACATACAGGATTAGATAGAGATCAAACGAAAATCTTTTTTTTTTAAATAATCCAATTAAATTTTCTTTTAATAAACATTAAAAAATGAATCACTAATGGTTCAAGTAAATTTATCATTCAAATTAAACAAAATCGAAAGGGATGCAATCGAAACAGGATAAGAATGCTCTGTTTTTTTAGTTGCCATAAAATCGGGTCAAATAGTAACCAAATTGTTTCATATCCAAATGAAATTAATAGCAAATCATATCGTATAAGATACGATGTAATCCAACGCAATCATAATCTATACAATCATAATCGATTTGTTACGACTGTAACAATGTGCATAAGATTTATATTGTTTTAATCAAATGCCAATATGGAAAGGCTATTACGATTATAGTCAAAATGAAACATGCATAACAACATTAACCAAACTTTGTCATAGATTTCGATTGCTGAGCGTTACATAGTCAACATACAGGATCAACTAGTGATCACAACCATCAATAGCAGTGATAATCATAAACCGGGCAACAATCGAAACAAATCGTGACTAAGTCAAATATAGAAACAAATCGTAATCCTGGGCATAATCACTTTCGTTCCCCAAATGAAATTTAAACAATATATTTGTTGCAATATGAATCGAACTGATAACACGGTCAAACAAAATAATGCGAATCGATTGGTTGAGTATAACAGTTATGATTCATATCTATTCTCAATTTTGGTTACATATTAACAGCGACACATTGAATGGTATTCGAGTTGGTCGAAAATGACATAGAACATAGAATCATAACAGTTAACCATTATTGCCAACCATATCATATAGAATATAACCAATTCGAATTGAAACATTGACTGTGTTCAAAATTGAAATACCAAAAACAGCCTGTGTTTAGAAAAGATATTAACAACTTCAATAAGCAACAGAGTATCCAATTTAAGCCAACTCAAAAAAATCAAATCCATACCACGATCAGTCGAATCAAAGCTAAATCCAATCAAATCTAATCTAGGAAACGAAATTCGATTAATCAAAACAAAACTATGCATATAGTGCATGCTTATGTGTCAAAGCAAATCACGCTGCAAACAGAGCTAAGAGTTTTTCATATAAACAGATAATAGTCATACCAGTGAGGCTGCTCGAGCTATGCCAATTTTGAATTAACGACTGTTGTAGCTGACTCCATGTTCTTAAACAAAATCGAACTTGTTATTCACTGTTTCTTATCAGTGGCTATCGATTCATCCTTTTGACTGGTGAGCCTTGAAACTTGATCCTCCAGAGCATGAATTCTAGACTGTGGCATTGACACATCAAGGTAATACCTTTGTAACCACGAGCCACACTGATCACATGGTGGAGCAGCTGGTTGAGATAGAGCAGGAGGGGGTTTTGATGAGTCACCGGGGGTTTCACAAGGCATTTTGATCCCTGCATAATCAGGGTCATTTTGCAAGCATTGTGCTAGGTTTTTCACAAAGTAGTATGAGGGTTTGTCACACAGACCTTCTGAATAGGGATACTCACTTTCCAGGTAATGTTCCACCTCTGATTCAGAATCTTCACTCACCATGATAGGGTCAGGGTTGACAGGAGGTCTCGGTTTGTTTCTTGCCATGCGAGAGATTAGGCAGGCATTCTTTTTGCCTTTGGAATTCGCAGTAGGTTTGGCCTTAGGCCTTTTAGCCACGGGTTTAACAGTTTCCACATGTGTGTTCACGGAATTGGGTAGGTCAATAGGTGAGTCGGGTAGGGGTTTAGGTAACAGAGCACTGTAAGGCACATGGGGTACAGACTTTCTCTCACTCACCACAGGTTTTTCAACCTATGGTGGGCTTGAATCCTCAAAATTATTGCGATTAAGAAAATCATTCCAACAGTCTCAGTGTAACCCCAAATGACAAACCACAATCATTTTAATTAACCCGAAGTGAAAAAGGTTGTCATCAGCCTGGTTCCGTTTGTATCTTTTAGAAATTTTAAACAGAATCCTATGCAAGTAATAAGGCACATTAAGCTCATATCCCATGAAAACCATAAGTAGCCGAAGGTGGTACAAGAAAACGAAACCATACCGGCCCTCGCAGGTGATAAACTTCTTGGTTATCATCAACAAGTCATGCCAACGTTGCTTGAGCATATTCGCGGGCAAACCTTTGTCACAGGAGCTCACCCTTCGTGACTGAAAGAGCAATGTCCACGAGACATATTCCACTTTGCAATTTTTTGACCATTTCTATCCAGTAGTAGGCAGACCAGTAGCTAAACTGAGAAATTGCTCGTCAATTTCCAATTGGACATCCCCAACCTTGGCTCGGCAGCCATCAAAGGTTAATGCGAATTTCCGAGCCACACAAGGGTTAAAACCATCAAACTTTTGTATGAACGAGAGCCATCCAAATTCTTCAAGGTCATTGTAAGCACTGTCGAACATCAACAAAGCTTGGCAACCATTGGGTTCAGCCCTTACGACTAGAGCCATGGTGCGGGCACATGGTAGGGTTTGGATTGAACACAACAACACAAGAGCAAAGTCATTTGGGCTAACAGCTACGAGCACTCAAAGGGGAGGCAATTTATGTGCGCGTGCGAGGGTGGTGGGATTATCCACCGCCATGCATATCAGTAATGGTAAAGTACAACGCTGTTCAATCAATCATGGCATCGTTCAAACCATAATATTCGGCCAACCCAAGGATTTAAACGGTGGATGATATACTAATGCGCCATTGCATTGTTTGAAACCATGAACGTTCAATATAAAATCAAACCCAAAGTTAAATATGTGCCATTGTAATAATTCAAACCATTAAATCAAAACCCAAATGTTTAACCAATCACGCCATTGCATAGTCAATCATTTATAAACATTGTGAGCAATGATTTTATAAAATCGACAAGCTAAGAGCTTATAATAATAAGGATCACATTATATAAAACAAAATCAACCATGACCCCTATAGAATCAAATATAACCCAAAAATTTACATGATCAATACCTTATCAATTAAATAAAAGTCAAGTTGCGCAATCAAAGTAAGAATAGGCAAATGGACATAGCTTGAAAAATCATTCCAGCCACTTAATAATAAACCAAAGGTAAGTGCCTTTCAGAATATCAATGAAAAAAAAATCATGACAGTTCAAATAACAATGGAGGAGTTTTCACGCTTTTAGTCGTGAAAACTAAATCGAGAGCAATTTGCAAGTGTCGCATGAAATGAAAATATCGTCTATTTGCTAAATGCGATGGAAATTTGAAGTTCAGGAGACATAGGTGTAGGCAGCTTTTAGGGCAATGGAAAAAATTGAATTGGCTACCAACAATGGCGACACACTGGGAGAAGTAGTTATCTCTGTCGAAAGAAACAAATTCAGATTAGGATGACAAAGAAAATTTCAACTCAAAAACAACCATCAGAAAATCGTACAAACATCATCATTTACTATCTTTTCCAGCGATGTTTTAAAATATGCAAACTAATAACAGTCTTAAGATCAGCAAGTCACGATATTAATGATAAAATCTTCAATACTGTTGGCATGGCCACTGCTGCCAGCAGGCGTCCATAGCCTCGACAGGGTTTCCATTTAACCCACTCGGACATCTGTATCCTGTCAAGAAGTTCTAGATCAGAAGAAAGGACTTTAAAGAGGTTTCTTATATTTTTTTACAGATTTTCGTGTACCCGACATTGCTTCGCTGCTAGCGGGCCTGTTCAGTACCCCGATGAAGTTGTCTTGGCGCCATGCTTGCATTTACCCGCTGCCAGCGGACCTGTTCAGTATCCCGATGGGTTTACAAACACTTCCCACAGCTCTTATTAACATTTTTATTTTGTTTTTCTTTTATGGATAGCTGAGCGGGGTGACGCTGAAAATCCTGATATTTTATCATATTTTTTCAGACCTTATCAGAATTTTTGACACTGTCCTTTATTCAGCTCCAGAAATGTTTTATTTCTAAAACGACTTACTATGACGGGGAGACATCCTTTTGAGTCATTCCTTTACAGAAAAGGGACAACGTAAAAAGATAATAGATGATCATGACAAACTTTGCTCAGAGATTGAAATTAGAAAACTTCTTTCAAACAACAAAATTTCTAACATAAATATCAGTTTTTAGAAATATATCACTGATGTTTGTACAATCTTTCAGAAGTTATTTCAGTGAAGATATTTTCCTATGGTCTTTGTCTGAATGGCTCAGTGCACGGATATGCATATGTTTCAAAAACACAAAAAAAACTAATCAATCAAATCAAAATAAAAAACGAAAATAAAGGCAAAATAAAAACAAAAGGAAATATTTACATAATATACAAGGGTAGTAATCAAGCGAAGTATCTTTTCAGTGCTTGGCCATTCACCGGATAGGTGTCAAGCCTCCCTTCAAGATTCTATAAATGAAAGGAACTAGGACCCAAATTTTCAGCAATCAAAAATGGGCCAAGCCACAAATTTTGAAACTTGGTATGCTCACCCTTTCCTTCGTGTGGTTTGTCCCACTTTAAGACGAGATCGCCTACTTCAAAATTTCTATCAGAAGCAGAATTAGAATAGAACCAACTTTTAATCAGTTGTTGGTGTTGGTATAACTTATGCTTATCTTGGGTTCTTACTTCTTCTAACTTCATCAAAGCGTTAATACGACTTTCTAAAGGGGGACAATCTTCTTCTTGAACTTTTTGTGACAATTGGAGCGAAGGAAGAAGAATGTGAGGTGGAATGGCTTCTCTGCCATAAACGAGAAAAAAGGGGGAATTACCTATAGCGTCTTTGGGTGTTACCCTATCAGCCCATAGTGCATTAAGCAGTGCATTGTGCCAGTTCTTGTGATTTTCAGCCATGGTTTTCTTGATAATTTTGCTCAAGTTCTTGTTTGTTGATTCTACTAAGCTGTTGCCCTGGGGATAGTAACTAGCAGAATACTTCAGCTTTATTCCTTTCTCTAAGGTGAACTCACTCATCTCAAGAGAAGAAAAGTATGAAGCGTTATCAAAGACTAGACAATCAGGGATACCAAAACGAGTGATGATATTTGAGTTTAGAAAAGCGATCACCTGACTTGTGTTAATAGTTCTTAGCGCGGCGGATTCAGACCATCGAGTAAAGTAATCAGTGGATGTCACAATATACTTGTGTTGTTGTGAGGATGGAGGGTTAATAGGACCTATGATATCAAGGCCCCATTGCTGGAAAGGAGAATCGACTGAAACGGGTTGCAAGGGGAAGGCTGGTTTTTGCAATCGCCCTGATGCTTTCTGACAAATGATACATTTACGGCACAAGGCATGGGCGTCTCTAAAAAGCGTCGGCCAATAATAACCAGCTCTTAAAACCTTATGAGCAGTGGTGTCACCACTGAAGTGACCACCAGCTTCTCTTGCATGCAACTCAAGCAAGACTTTTTCTGCTTCGTCCTTTTCAAGACAATGCATCAGTACGCCGTCGAAATTCTGACGAAATAGTATACCATTAACTAGATGAAAGGAGGCAGACTTTAGTCTCAACGCTCTTCTTTTGGCAGGGTTAAGGTGACGGGGTGCTGATCCATGTTCACGACAAACTATAATATCGTCGTACCAAGGACTTATGAGGTTTTGTGCACAACAAATCAAACTCTGATCGCGTTGTTCTAGGTTTGACGTATCACTATTTTCTTGCTATTTAGTTTCTGAATCAACTACCAACTTACACAACCCTTGGCCTCTCACGATCTGTGCTAGAGTGATTTCTAAGTCATAATCCTGCAAGGAGGTGACCCAATTGGCTCTTTTCTCTCTTAACTCCTTTTGCACTAACAAGTTCCTTACGGCAGGGTAGGGGACAATGACCTTCGTCCTTGACTTCAAAAGATATGACCGGAAATGCTTAACTGCCTTGAAAACAATGTAGGCTTGCCGATCGACCGTTGGATAGTTAAGTTCAGCGCCTTTGAAAGTAGAGCTCATAAAGGCGATGGGTACTTCGTTGTTCTCGGAATTCTTCTGAGTTAGGACTGCGACATAGGAATGATCAGAGGAAAAAGTATAAAGTGTAAAGTCTTGAGAGAAATTAGGGCTCATGAGAGACGGAGCGTCTATTATGGCCTTCTTTATAGCATTGAAAGCTTGGTTTTCTATAGGTCCCTAGCGATATTGGGTGTCTTTCTTAATCATGTTTTGGAGAGGCCTGACCATTTCAGAGAAACTGGGGACAAATCTTCTCACGAAATTAATCTGGCCTAGGAAAGACTGTATGGATTTTTTGGAGGTAGGTGGGGGAAGTTTAGCGATGACTTGGGTCCTCTCGGGGTCAATAATCATTCCATCACTAAACACAATGAATCCTAGTAATTTAACCTGTTCTACTGCAAAGATGGACTTCTTGGGGTTCAAGGAGATGCCTTATTTACGACATCGTAGCAGAACGACTCGTAAGTGAGCTAGATGATCGTCTTTGTTTTTAGAATAAACGGTCACATCATCTAAGTAGACTACTACGGAGTGATTGATTAAGCCTCTAAAAGCAATGTCCATTGCTCTCTGAAAGGTAGCACCAACATTAATCGATCCAAAGGGCATTTTGCGATAAACATAAGTGCCCCACAGGGTACGAAAGGTAGTTTTTAATTGTTCTGGCGGAGACATCAAGACTTGGTTGTATCCAGAGAAACCATCTAGTAAGGATAGCCTCTCAGAACCAGATACTTGTTGAAGGATTTGTTCCATGGGCGGGACAGGATAATTATCTTTGTCAGACGCTTTGTTGAGGTTGCGGAAATCGACACAAAGTTGAATTTCTCCGTTTTTCTTCTGCACTGGGATGAGGTTGGATACCCATTGAGTGTGTCTAACAGGAAAAATTATTTTAGCACTTAGGAGTTTATTCAATTCTTTTTGTATGGTCGGTTATAGTTTAGGATGCATTTTCCTCAGTTTCTGTTGGAAGGGTAAAGTTTGGGGCTTCATCGGGATGACATGCTGTATAATATTAGGATCGAACATTTTAAGATCATCATAAGTCCATGCAAAGACATCTTTGAATTCTTTAAATAATTTAACGAAAGCAACTTTTTCTTGTCTAGAACATCCCAAGCCTAAGTTGATACACTGAGGATTTTCGCTAGTCCCTAAATTGACTTTTTCATAAGACAATGAGGAACTATTGGTTTTGCAATTGACCGTCTTTTTAAATTTATCTTCAAAATCATAAAACTTTTCTAATCTAACAACAGATTTGGGTATGAAATTTACCATATCTGACAGAGCTTCAGGAGATTTCGGATTAGGTATTACCGTAAATTCGTGCAAATTGTCGTCGTGCGTTTGTTCATCTATCACAACACCTTGAAAGGTTTCTTCCATGTGCAGAAAGTTAATGATTTGCTGATCATTGTCAAATACTCTCCAGTTTGTGATATTGTCAGGAACAGATGGTTGAAACAATAGCTCCATGGAGAATGCGTTTGGGGATAAGCCTTCTGCAGGAAGAAGTTTAGAGGAAACATTAGCTAGTAGATCTGCTTTAGCATTACTTAGTCTAGGGATGGAATTTATATTAAAAGCAGAAAATTTGTTCATTAAACTCCATACCTAGGACTGGTAACATTTGAGGTGCGGGGAAATATAGTGTATAGAGTCTCTTACCTGTCTAACCACTATCTCAGAGTCGCCGAATACAATCAGATTTTGAATTTGCATGTCCAAGGATTTTCTGAGACCTTGTAGTAAAGCCTCATATTCTGCAATATTGTTAGTACATTCAAATTCTAGCCTACAAGCCAATAATGTTTTGTTACCTGCCGGATCGATAATGATGCAGCCTGCACCAGCTCCTTCTTTAGACTTGGAACCGTCAAAATATAAAGACCAAATTTGATTTCCATCGGGCTCACAGGATTGTTGCATAGAAGCTGTTGGTTGCGTACATGCGACGATCTCGGATTGCTGTTTTGGATTGTTGATAGGTGAAACTTCAGCCATGAAATTTCCGAAGAAGGTGTCCATCCCTTGGACTTCAGGTGAATCAGCTGGAGGTGTGTATGGTTCATTGGGATCATTCAAGTCTGTTACCGTGAACTTGAGGTAACGCTCACGATTCACCCTAATCTTGTTGGGATTACCGTTTTCTGGGTCAGCCATAAGTGAGACCAGTCCGCAGTGAAGTAACCATGTAGTTGATCCGACCAGTCCCTGCTAAAAAACAGACCATATACTTCTGGAATATCCACCACAATTATATCAATAACCTGATGAACTTTTGGGTTAGACGACAATCTAATCAATACATTTTTTAGTTCGCCTATAACTTTAACATCTGTTCTATCACGCTGTATGATTTTCAAAGAAGATGGTTCTACTTCAACGTTAATCTTTTTGCAGACTGACCAAGGCATCACATTTGACGATGCTCCTGAGTCAACCATACAATTATGCACATTTTTGTTGAATATTTCGAAAGTTAAAAGAAAAGGAGGTACATTCTTGCGATTACTTGGAGTAGTAGCTTGTGATTTCTTACTCGCAGTTTCTAATGCTACTTTATCTACATTATTTGTGTTATTTACATTATTTACAGGTGGTACAGGAAGGCTTCCTTTATCTTGAGAATCAGGATTATTTTTTGTGGAAGTCTTCTGTGGAGCTTTGCTTTGCACAACCTTATTACCATTTGAATTACCATTCTTTCCATTGTCTGAAATATTTTGCAACATCTTCTGTAACAAAAAAGGAAATTTCAACAACTCATAAATAGAAATGTTAGCCCGTAATTTTTTAAGATCTTCAACAACATCATAATCTAATTTAGGGCCAGCATTACTTTGTTTAGTTTCTACTGATTTAGATGTCTTTGGAGGTGTAGTTGTAGTGTTCTCGGCAGGAAGTTTGTTTGTTGTCTTGCTCCTAGTGTTGTAAGGGTGAACAGTCTCGAAGTTAGCTTGAAAGATACTATCCGAGAAGTGTCCAAATATGTTTGGAGAAGACTCTTCTTCTTGAGTTGCTTCCTGCTCGACTTCCTCTTGAGGGATTTTAGGAGGCATCAAGTCATCTTGAGCTCCTAGAATTGTTTGAAGAGCGCATTGCAAACTTTCTAGGTTCAAGCCTTCGGGGTTTGGATTAAGCCGGTTGGCGGGAAAAGGCTTTCGGAAAGGAGGTTTGTAGGGTCCTTTACTCGAAGAGGCCTCCTCAGTCGACCTTTTTAAATCTATAACTTGATTAGACAATTTTTGTACAACTTTGGTTAAATTTTCCAAATCATAGTTTTCGGGTTTTGTTTTGTTTTGTGTAGGTCTGGGGAGAATTTCAATCTTCTTTTTGGAAGAAGAAACAGTCTCAATTTCATTGCTAGAAGAGTCCTTAAGACTAAGTATGTCTTTTTCAATCTGAGTAGCCTCTTCGAAGGCTTCTAACAACGTGGCCTTTTTAGATCTTTTAACCCAAATAGCTATACTTTGATGTAGAGATTTAGTATAGTAAGCTATTACAAGACTCTCAGCAGGCATAGAATCTGCAGGGATTCGATTTTTAAGCGTTAGGAATCTTTGATTAAAATATTTAACTTTTTCTTTCAGGTTCATTTTTAAGCTCGAAAGATCCATGACTAAGACTTCCGGAGGTTTACCATCTCCGAATTTTTCCAAAAAGCATGACTCAAACTTTTCCCACGACACTATGGTATGAGGATGTTGGGCAAAGTACCAAGTGGATGCACTACCCTCAAAGGTGTAAGGGAACAACCTATAGACAACGTCTTCATGTTCAACATTATGGAGTCTGATGGCTAACATAAATTTTTTGATATGATCTTCGGATATCTGTTTTGAATTGGGATCAAACTTAGGAAGCCATTTCTCCAGGTGCTTGGGTAAAGGGTGCTGGGCTCCAGGTACAACTACAACATCCTGGTCCAACCAGGGTCTAGCAGGGTTGTTCTGATTTGCCATTGGGGAATTGGGTGTGGAAGGATGAGAAGGTGGATTGCCTTCGTCAGAAGAGGAATCTCCCCCAGAAGAGGAAGGAGATGAGGGAGGTGGTGAAGGAGGTATCCCAGATCTTCCTGTAGCAGGATTTAAATTTGGATCTGGAGAATTCACAGCGAGGTCAATGTCACCTAACTGTTCTCTGATATCAGAGAAGTCCAAAGGTTGACCCCACGGGCGGTTTGGTTGCCTAAGACTGGCTAAGGCACTATGTGTTCTAATAAGATATTGACGAACGATCTCTTGGAAATCACCACCTGTAGGATTAGGGGTTGTTGGCTCAACTGTGATCTGTGGATCTTGGATTGAAGTAGCTGCTGTTTGAGGGGGGATATTATCTTGTGAACGGCTTCTAGTCACTATAGATGTGCGATTAGGTGGAGGAGGAGTCTTGCGACCACCTTGTGCCATTAATTAAGTTCAGGCCCTCCTTCTAGTGCCATTTGTTGGCGGGAAAAATTGTTCATCCATCAATTGAGAGAGTGGAACCTATTACACCTCAAAATCACTCAACTAGATAAGTGTTGCATATGCCTCTCACTGGTCACAAGTGTCACAAATGTTGTTGAACCATGGTATCAAAATAACGACACTAAAGAGGCACTTGAAACATCTCATGTACTTGGTTTGAAGGAAGAAACTGGTTCACTGAAGTCAAACATCTCTTAACACCTAAGAGGGCTTCTTAATTAAGAATTTGGAAGGGGAACGCTCCTCTAAAACTGCCTGAGGAGTGTTGGCGCCCCTCTACCATGCTTCAGAAGTGTTGTAGCGCTTCTCCACCCCTTTGTAGAAGAGCTACTTAGATTTGAATCACTGGCGCTTCCCTTGACCTTCTCTGGAGCGTTATAGCGCTCTGATGCCCTTCTAATGGAGCGCTCTCCATTCTGGGTAACTTGTTAGCCCGGTGAGAAGAATAAGGGGAGAATCATTCGAGTTTGGGAGGCGGTTGAACTCGAATTCTTGGTTCTATAAAAAGATCTCTGATCCAAGGAGGAGGTTCCCAACTGGTTCTAAACATAACTCAAGAGGTTAGGCCCTTCCCAACCTATATAAGCAAGCTCTATGGTGATGAAGAGGAGGAAGAATTGAGCATAGGGAACTTATGATCTTGGAGGAAACTTACAGTCAACCAAAGGAGAGCAATCATTGAAGCTGTTGTTATCCAGGTTGTGGATCTTTCAGGAAAGGGTTAGACGAAGAGGACTTGACGAAGCTGTCGCATTCGCATCTACGATTGTAAGTACTGCTGTCGTTATTCTCATTAATATGACAAGCTTGGCCTGTTTCTTTCTAGTTTGTGTCTAATGTTGCATGAACTTATCATTCGTTGATATATCTGTTTTCAAGCTAATGCCAGTAGAGTAGGAAGTGGTTGTATCTTGTTTTGTCCACAGACCTCAGCGAGGAGCAAAAGGATTGGAGCGCAACTCAGAGCGTGCAGGGACAAATGTCGATTGAAAGGTACTTCTATCATCCTTCCTTCTCATGCATTAGGCTTAGATAGATTTGAAAGGAAGTCAGTGTCCACGATAAGCATTTTTCTATCTAGGGTTAAGGTCAAGCCTTAGAGGTCGATCTACTTGTCCGCAGGCAGATTTTCCTACAACAGAAACTGGCGACTCCGCTGGGGAGATAGCCTTGAATCGAAACCCATTGTTTGGATTTTTCTCCTCATTGACCTTGTTCTGTCCCTTGATTGTTTCAGACCTGGTTTACCCCTCTTTGATTAGTTTCATGAGCTGATTGGCTCCTTACCTTGTCACATTCAGCATATTTGTCAGGTTCAGATCTCAATTTTTGAAATTTTTTGACATTTTTGAGACTTTCAAACCCTGGCGCCCTTGACATAGTGTTATCAGAGCGCCAATGCTTTTTGTAGCCCTACACAGAGCACTATAATTCTCTTTGCCCTTGGCAACAGAGCGCCAGCCTCCCTTTGGCCCAAAAACCCTTCACAATTTCATTTTTTTTAGGGTTTGCCTCTGTGGCTTTTTGCTGAGTGATCTAGTGTGTCAATTCTTCTTCCTGTTTAGCCTTGACATCAGTCTTGTTGAAGAACAAACACATTTTTTATTGGATCTTGTAGCCTTCTTCGCCCATTTTCATTTGAAGTTTTCCTGTTGAGTAAAGCTTGAAATCTATGCATTGTTTTTCTTTTCTCTTCAGTTGAGTAAAACCCTGGTGAAGGTCATCAACAGCCTATAGGCCTTTTGATCTTGATTTCAATCAAATCATTGTTCTTCAGCTCTTGTTTTTGGGTGTGAAGCTTATCTTTTTCTTTGATTGTTTCTTCGTTTTTCGTTTTGATTGCTACGAAGGGTGTATTGTTTGTGTGTTTTTGCTTATGCTAGTTTGGCTCTCATTCGTACCAAGAAGATAATTAGCAAAGATAAGCATTTTGATTGCATTGATCATCATCTATATGCAAACAATAAAGATATCTTAGTGACTGATTGAGCATATTAGAAGGCATTTGAAAATTTCTTTGCATTACATCAAGATTTGATTGAAAAAGAAAAGAATTGTTTGGAAGCATTCCGTAGTTGTGCTTGTTAGTGAAAGAACTC